>CM029606.1:33568083-33902731 GCA_017311375.1 Mytilus coruscus | reverse complement strand
ACTGAGTATATATATCATATGGCTGCAAGCGAATTGTCTGAAAAGTCATAAATTTATAAAAGACTGAAGTAGGAAAATTATCTGAAAGAAAGAAAATAACTTAATAGGTTATTGATCAGTCTAATAAGAGCTGTTGAGATAAAAATGTCTGTTTCAGATCAAAATTGCGTGAATGAGACATACACTTCTCCTAATTAGTAACACTAAACATCTGGAATCTAAGATACTGTATTCAATAACATACAAATTCATCTAGACATGCAATCTGAATTAAAAAAATGTCCCAAATGGAATTCTGTTAATAAGCACCTATCTGCGTAAAATTACAAAATACACATTCAGTAATATTATCTTTTCACTGAGTCTAGGAATATCATATAGGCATCGACGTTTTCGTTTCCGATTCATATTGTGTCTGTAACTTACACTACAAACAAGTAATGTAAAGTCTGAAATGGCCTATATCTGTACTCGACTGTATTGATTTTTACTCGACCAGTCTGAATTGGTCTGAAATTTACTTGATATTACTCGACTGTAGTCTGAACCACACTTAACAATCTGAACTTGTTCTCGATCTTTATTCGATCAGTACTTTACCATTTTACAAGTGTCTGAACCATTCTAGACCAAGTCTGAACCATGCTCGACCAAGTCTTAACCAACCTAGACCTATTTCTATATCTATCTTCTGTATTTCATCGATTTAGGAACTTTTTAGTTATTTCCTTGGCTATAAATTTCAACAAAATTTGAAATCCAAAATGTATTTAATATAGCATTGAAACCAAAATTTCGCAATAAACATAATATAATCCTCAACACCATATTCATCACCTCTAAAATTAAAATAAAACAAGATGATGAAAGGAAATGATTTCTGGTCCGCTTAAAAATATTATGTAATAAATTAAGTTTTCAGTTAAATGAATTCTTATATACATGATCATGCTCACATTGCATTATTAACATTAAAAATACTAGAAATTTCGACCATTATACAAATATCTTAAATGTTATTTGAAATGTTTGAATGTTAAGAAATATTTTGTGGTTACTGTAAAATTTTCAACAATAACTTAAGCTTGGTAAAGTTTAGGTAAACGGACAGAAAGTCACAAGGGTAATCGCAAATTTGATTGGAAAAATCACAGTACAAAATTCACATTTATTTGTTTATAATTGTTTGAATATATAAGAGAAAGATCTTGAAATAATTACTTTTATTACATTTATTCATGTTACAGTTAATGCTATTGTTCAAAGGCCTTGATAAATAAAGATTTATCAAATTTAAATCATGCTAAGGATATATTTTCTTAGCACCATGAGCCACTTAAGTAACAAGCAACTTTGACAAATTGTTTTGTTAACAATTGTTTGATCATTATTGATTTTTTCAGAAGACATTTTGTTTACAAAATTACTTTTATGTATTATAGTTCAAGAAAAATACAAAACTATTTTTGTCCTGTGACTTCTGTCCTACATTCCAAATTGATGGTGTCAGTCGAGTTTAGTTAATAACGCATTGAACTTTTTTAATTGTATGAATTTTAAAATGACACCCTTGTTTTGTAATACCAATAATTCAATATTACCGAACTTCCATAGAAATCCTTGATAACCTTTAAAAAAAAATTATTTCCAAAGTTTCAGTCAAAATTTAGATTGATTAATTAAGTGTTGTAAAAATTTAAGACATGACACATAAGAAGCACCTTAATAAGGATTAATTACCTCAGTACAGGTGTGTTTTACAGGTAAAAAGAAATCCTATTTTCTTTAAACTCGTGTATTATTTTTCTAGTGGATTCAAAAGTCCTTGCGATTTAAGTTTTACAACATGTTGTTTAATTTTCAAAGGATGTTAATTAAAATTTATTACTATCTGACCAGGTGTGCTCTTTTAAATGAGTGTCACCCAAGCAGGAGGTATTAGTTGATAGTTTACCTCTGATCAGAAGAACAATTTTAACCATTACCTAAATTTTAATCCCTTTTAGATAAAATATATATATGATATATTCAATCTTTTTTTACCAGGACTAAGACTTGAAAATTAGATAATTAAACTTTCTCGATTTAATAAATCTAGTAATCATATAAGGATGTAAACATCTGTAAATATATATTTACTTTATTGTGGCTGTTGTCATATCAGTTAAATAAAATAGTTATATAAACAATTCAAATTAAAATAAGTAGAGGTTATTGGTCAAGTATGGTTCAGACTGGTCGAGTATTGTTCAGACCTTTGGTCGAGTATGGTTAAGACTGAAACAATAGGTGGATAACTGGTCAAGTACAGGTCGAGAATGGGTTAAAACTGTTTCAAACTTGTCGAGTAATAGTTCAAACTTTTTCAATGGAAAGGATAAGGTTCAAGTACAAATCAGTACAGTCGAGTATGGTTAAGATTGGGGTCGAGTAATATCAAGTAAAATTCAGACCAATCCAGACTGGTCGAGTAAAAATCAGTACAGTCGAGTACAGATATAGGTCATTTAAGACTTTTACTGGTTTGTAGTGTTAATAGCACAACAATAGTAGTAAAAATCAAACACTAACACATTATGCAAAATGGAAAATCACATACCTCAAAATTTCCGTCGTCTACGCCTGAATGTATTAGTATCAGTAAACGTCAGATAAATTGTATATTGAATGACTATTCTATACGTCAAAGTTTACATTGACCCATTCAGATATGAAATGTACTTTTATCATTTTAAAACCACCAAAACATGGTTTCCTTACTGTCTTAAAATGTTCTATATATAGTTACATATAAACATACAAAACATGTAACATAAATGTACTGTGAATATAAAATAAGGATTTATGGCATGATTGCCAGGAAGACAACTATCCACCATAGTTCAAATGAAGTGGATGTAAGCAAGTATAGGCATTTAAAAGACAAAACACCCATACCGTGTAGTCCGGTATAAAAGGACCTGACATGAAAAATGTGAAACAATTCAAACGAAAAATCTGCAGCCTTATTCATACATGATATTACAAAACAATTTACGATAAACATATATGACAGATATGAACTAGCGACAACCACTGAACTACAGGGTCATGGTTAAATAATGTGGCGGGGTTAAGCATGAAGTGAGCGCTCAACCCTACCCTAACCTTAGACAATAGTGTTACAGCACGACATGAGCACAAACTCTAAAAATCAGGAGCAATATTGTCTTTTTACTAGATATGAAGGTATTCAACACAAACCATGCATTTGCGTGTATTATTTGTTTGAATATATCGCTCTATGTGATGTTACTATATAATTTCTCCTTTCCTTCCTTCTCATTTGGAAATTGTTTAACATGAAAACAAGGTTAGATAGAGTTTATATGTTACAGTGAATTAGTAAAATAAACGATTTTGTAAAATTCCTGAATTCATTAGTGACTTTGTAAAATCCTAACAGTTTCAGTGATTTTGTAAATCCCTTGCAGATTTAAGTACCTACCTTCTGAATGATATAAAACAAAATTTACTTTTATCTGAATTTGATTTAAAAAGTGGAGAAAATATTGAACATTATGTATTCCTATGTGGTAGCATGGATGTATGTCACAGTATGTACGATATGACAAAAGCAAGTGAAGCATTGAAAAAACTGGTCAAGGTAACTAACCTTTGCCTGATTGATTGGTTACCTATCAATTAAAATGCAGGTCCAATACGAAGTATTTTTACATACTATATGTCGTTTATTCTATTTTTTTTGTGGAAAGACATCACTTTGTATATGTAGCATATGAATACGACAATACGAATATGATTTTCAAATTTGCTTTGTACTTATTAAACATGAAATCTACGATGATAATAGAGTAGAGTTACATGTCTTCATGTGACAATTTACTATATGAACTAGCATGTTTAGATTTTGCTTGATCAGCGTGTTTGTCTATCACTAAACAGGGTCATATTCACATCACATTGATATATTTACGTCCTGATATGCCCTTGAAACTTCCCACTGCAAGACACGACCTAAACGAATATATTTTCATCTTCTTGCATGTGTTTGTTTTTCCTCTTACGAAGGCAATCAATTCAATGTAATGCCTTTATATTTCATTTTCAAAATAAATAATGTTTTTATACTTTTCAGTAATATTAGACTGAAGCACTAAATATTAACTACTCTAAAACAAGGTTACCGTAGTATTATGAGCTTGCTTTGTCTCTTTGGCAATATGTTGTACAAATTTCTTATTTTGTATTTTTCTCACCTTGTATTGATTAAATAAGACATGTCCAGTGTTGTAGTTGTTAACGTTTGGCTTTTGTCGTTTTTAATGAATAATTTAAACATAAAGACTGAATATGTTATATATAAACTGAATTAAATTAGTGAGTCTGTAAAGGAAATCTTAATTATTTCGGAGTTTTGTCAAATCCTTAGTCAAATTCAGGGATTGTATAAAACCACTAATCAGTTAAGTGATTTTACAAAATCCCTGATTTTACAAATTCACTGTAACATATGTATATCTATTTCAACGAGTCTTTAGTTAACTAGCCAATATATTATTTTCTTCTTTCTAGTTTTAATAAATCAATAAGTGAAGCGGGATATGACATTGACTGCCTCTCTTATACATGCACCTCTAAAGATGCAATGTCAACATTTCATGAGACAAGATGTTCAGAATATAGCTTATCTTATTGTCGTGAGTATGTTACATTATGACAGAAGCAATGAATAAATAAAACTCATCTAAGTGACCAGAGGTTCGTTTCTCTGACATAAGACTTACCAGTTGCTCTAGACCCAAACCAATTAGAAGGCAAAACCAACTACAAAGTTGAAAAGTATTGAAAACCAGAAATCCTGAAACGTTGTGTCAAATACGGCAAAGAATATCGTTGACAGATGGAAGAACAATCTTAGTGTGTCGAAAAATTAAAAATTTCATAAACAGTAAATTTATAGAAACTATCTGCATATAGGATACTTCATGTCATTAATAAACCAGACAGTTTTCGGATACATTAAATTCTATAATTGTATTTGTATTAATATATTTTACGGCATGGTGTCATCGTCGTTCAATATTTTACTCTCATTTTGTTTTGTCTTTTCTTTTCGTTTATACCATTTATCGATATACACCCTCTTCCCTTAATGCCCTTCAAACTTTTGAAATGCACCTGTCTTTTAAAAAAAATGTGTCATGCACAATAAATACATGTCCTTTGCAATTCATATCAGAACAGCTTCAGCTGCTATATACTGTAGAACATAACGGCTAACGCAAAAAAACTTTTAGTTATAATTATACATGAGTGGTACTTATTTACATAACAGATATGCAGATAAGTATTAAAAAATTACAAATGTAACAAAGAAACAGGCCCGTAACAACCGTTGCCGGATAATGTTTCTGCACGAGTAGTCAGGTGAAGGTCCGAGGCGAAAGCCGATGACCTTGACCTGACTACAAGAGCAGAACAACTATACGGCAGTTTGTTTCAGCCTGGTTTTTTTGTTACCTTTGTTTTGTATCTGACCTGTACGACGTTTCAAGAAAGAAGTTGTACATTTTGCATTTAGAAGAGGTAGCAAAATGAAACAGATTAGAAACTTAAATGGCAATATACCAGTTAATGTAATGTACAGTTTAAACACTATTCTTTTTTTTCACCTCCCTTTAGCCGAGAGTGTTTTCTCAAGAAATTCAAGAATCTAATAATTTAATAGAAAAGAAGCATGTCAAGTAAATGATGAATGTCGTACACATTTGAGACTTTTAAAATGCAACCTGGCAAGTAAGTAATGCATGAAACAGATTTCAGAAGTAAGCTAGCTAACATTTGATTTTATTTGGGAAAACGGAAAAGGGGAGGGGTGTTAAAACAAATTCAAAATAGACAGGCTGGATCCTTTTTGTTGAAAAATGCAGGATGTGTCATTCCATTCCCTCTAAAAAACTAATAAAAATCGTACGTTTGCTCCAAAATATATGATTTCAGTATATATAAATTCAATATATATGAAATGTATGTATTCAATAACAATATAAATGTATAAAAGAATGAATTTCCTATTTCATTAGTGAATGAAAAGTTATGAAAAAAATGGATTTTGTCTTGTTATTAGATATATATAGGCATATATTTTAATTTTTTCAAAATTGTTCATGCTTATAAGTTTTAATATGTCTCTTATAGTGTTGATCAGGATTAAGTACGTGTCACATTATGATCCAATCGCAGCTTACCGTCCAAAATTCGTGACATAAGTTGAATGATTTTCTTAAGATTTGCTGCCTATTTGAACATGTATTACACGGACACATTTTATTTATAGGATCAATCGTGCATTGGTGAGTTGATACGGATTTTATAAAGATTTTGTATTAGGTTTGATTTTTTTATATATATCTCCTGTCTTTTTTATTGAAATATAAACGTCGGTACCATCATTTCTTTACTCTCAGCATTGTCCAGAATACTATTCATGTCCATATAAAAAAAAAAAAAAAAAAAATTACATTTACGGACCGACCATTTAGCTTCAAAAGGGGGTATTTTTTTCTGATTAAGAAAATTATTTAGTTTTCAACGCTATCACCCAAATATTTTTTTCGAAATTAGCACTACTATATACGGTATTCGGAAAATCAGGAATCAGAACATTATTTTGTCATCTGCTTGACCACAATACATTTTTTCTCATAAAATTGGGGATTAGAATATTTTCTTTTAGAAAAAAAAAAAACATACCCCCTTTTTGAAGTTAAATGGTCAATTCCTTAGTGTACTGATATGAATAGTAATACACTGGAATTGTTTGAAAAAAATGTAGTTATTGATGCCAACGTAAATATTTTAATAAAAAGACGGGAAATATGTCGGTGAAACAAAAGTTCAAATCTGATTGAGATTTAAAGTGCCAATGAACTCACTGATCATGCACGAGAGATTCTGTTCATATAAAGTGTCCGTGTAACAGCTAATAAGTGTCCGTGTAACAGCTAATAAGTGTCCGTGTATCATCTAAAAGTGCCCGTTAATGTACTGTTTTTCTATAGTTCTGCTGCGGGCAAAGTCATACAATGACTTGTAATAGACGAAGTGTGTTGATAGGTAAGACAAATATGCGTGAGGTGCGTATCTATTTACCATAACGCCGCCAATGTCCTGAGCCTGTAATTCATTTGTTGTCGTCGGTTAGTCTATCATATTTGTCTTTCGTTACATTTTACGAAATACGTTGGTTTTCCCGTTTGAATTGCATAATCGTGTTATGTCGTAGCTTTTTATAGATTAGTATACGATAAAGGTTTTTGTACGTTGGACAACATCTTTAATCTCTTATTTGTAATTTGAAAATAGTTCATTGAGACTTTAAAATGTGAAATTGACGATTGGAAAATTGAAATCATCACATAAGGTTCTAGTTTAAAGTCGTCCATCTGTGCCAATATCGAGGAAAAGATCAATAAATGAAGCAGACCTGCTGGTTTCAGTAGTATCCTTCATATCAAGTTCACTGTGAAAAATGAGATACAAGCCCTCACTGGAAATATGCGTTATTGAGTGATTGGACATGACGATATATATGAAGGTGAAATTAAAGATCTTTGCAAGATTATTTTTTCTTTTTGTCTTTGATAAAGCTTTCTGTGAATTTTGCGTCATATGAGTACAAAAAAAGGTCGAGCAGTAAGGGTATACAGCTAATACCCATTGGAATACTAATCAAACAAACTCAACATATCAACCATAAGGTCCAAAATTTTATGATCCTCGTTGTATTTGTTTTGAAATCAGTGCGGTTCTTCACTGTGACCATAAATCTGTATCTTTGGACCATTTTTGTTGTTGAAAAGCTCCATTTAATGAGTCGATATATTCGAATTTTCAACTGAGTATAGGGAAAAGTAGTGTAAAGGGTAGAAAATCTTCTGCAAAATAGGAAAGATTGTTATTAAAGATTTTGCCGTAGATTCTTTTCATTTTAAAGAATCCAAATCTGATTGAAATTGCTGGTTTAATATACCTAGTTTACAAAGTTTATGTACATGTAGGCCAACCTAAACTAATTCAAAAATGGTGGAAAGAATTTTGATAGGCGTTTAGTCAAACATCTTTAGGAACCAAATAATTTGTACATGTAAGTCTATAAATCATGTATTAAATACGACGGTAAACGTGTGTGAATCTAGGTTTCCTGATAATAATTTAAAATGGAAGTTTTGGAATGATTGGTTGATTAAAATGTGTTTAGAAGGTAATTAAAATCTTATAGCGTACTCACCTATTTAACACTAGAGACCATCGCTTTGACTGGAGCAAATCAAAATTCTGATATCTTAAGATTGCGCTGCAACAATTACTAAAATAGAAAACCTTACAAATATTTTAGACTTTAAAAGATTCTGCAAAGTTATATGAAGTACCAATTCCTACTAATTTGTTGTTGGATTTAACCTTTCTGTACGCTTTAAGAATAATAGTTTATGATCTGTCATCTAACACGGCTGCTACAGTCCTTAAAGATTTGAAAAGTTTAACAGAAGTTTGATACCAAAATGCAGACAATCATGAGGAGAACGTTTTGCCTAAAACCGTTGGTTAAAGATTACTCAAGATCTCACTACAACAGATACATATTACTTCATGTCACCCTTTCTTTAATATTTAGGGATGGAATACGAGTTGGTGGTTCTAAATATCTGCAGTTCTCCAAATATCGCAGTTCCTGTGAAGAAGATCATTTCACGTATCCACTGCTTCATTCTGAAAATCCAGTTAAACTTTGTAACGTAATAAAACCAAATCAACAAGGAATAGACTTGTGGGTTGGTGTTTACAGACAGAGACTACACATGGAAAATTTAGAGAAAACAGGTATTAGACCTTGTGAAACAGAGTATTGACGAGTTGAACATTTTATGATGATTTAATGTCACTTACTCGAAGAACATGCAGTTTCGAGTATGCATTGCAAGTACTAGTACAAATGTTTTGATAAAAGCCTTCTTCCTATGAACATGATGAATATAATCCTATATTTCAGTTGAGAAATATTGTATCATGTATTTATTCAAAAAAAAAAAAAAAAGAAAGATAAATCATTTTTTTAAAGAAATTTAATAAGATTACTGTAAATATGATAATATATAATCATTAATATGCCGTTTCTTTTCAATTAGTTTATATTTCACCGCTGCTGGGTATCATTAAAACAAAAGCCAGCTCTTAAATTTTGATAGTAATTTCCGAACTGACAAAACAAAGATGATACGCGTTGAATTTTCTCTAAACGCTGTTACATGTTTATCTAGTACAAATGTGTCGGTACTACTTCTAGTGGACTGGCACTTCATGTAGATAACATGGATAACAGTTCCTTATGTTCAGGCAATGGTTTTGTTTTGTGAATATTAAATGGATAATGTGGAAAATTATATTTGTGAATATTTTGTTTTAATTTAGGTAGTCGTGGTAATCTCATCAATTACCTAGTGTGCATATAATGATCACTGTTCGGCGTACTTACATTAGTTTTAAAACAACTTAATATGGCGATACATTTTCGAATCTTTTACTCAGGAACTGGTTGAGTGTAGCTGAATTTTGTGTACATTTCTCAAATCTTTAAGTTGATATCTTTGGCAAGAGCTTACGTATCCTATCAGAATTTACTTGAAAGAGTTCTGATGTTTGGGTATTGTTTTTAACAAAAATAATACAAATCAAACACAGGCAGTATGAAACAACATTATACTCCGACTAATTTGTTTGGGTTTCAATGCAAAAACATTGAGTTGCCCACCCCTTGTATTCTGTCCATAACGTGTTATCACAATATGTCGATACAGTCATCAAATGAGCGACTAATTGATCTATTCCTATGTGGCTTCATATGTTGATTCCGTTTGTTTTTAGTGCTACAAGACATCAACCAAATTTGGCAGTACATTTCACATTGTAATCATTTATCAACGAATGGTACTTTTGTTAAAATAGACAATTGTTGCGTTAAACATTATTACAAATGTACTTCAGGTAAGCATATTGAAAGTAATAAAAAAAACGAAATCAAAACGAGTGTGGCTGTCATTCATTCTTTTAAGAATATCAACTAAATATTTACATTTTTCTGTACGTGTAATATGACGGACATGTATTTGTTTCTGTTCTAGTTTACGTATGTTTGTCAACTTTACAGTTGACTAGCAGATGCTTGTATGATAGTATATTTAGCAATTTTTTTCGATTAATTGATTCAATTTTATTAAAATTTAGAAACTCCTGTATGAAGTAAACTTCATATGAATAAAGGAACAAGCCGGCAAGAAGAAGAGCACAGTTGGTGCCCATGGAAACCGATTGTTTGTTAAAAATGTGTCCTCCAAACGTAACAAATATGTTGTCTTAGCCGATCCCTTAGAGCAATACACATTTCCTTTTGATGCTGCGCGTTTTCAGTTTCACAGCTTAAATCACTAAAGTATAATTATTGCGTTTAGATTACATAGGTGTTCAATCTACGCAGGGCTTGGCTGAGACATGTCTCATTGTATATTCAGATATAATAATCCTTAAATACTCAAGTAAGGAGACAATGTTAAATCAATCTGGCAACTAAGTCGATCTTATTTAAATCAGCATACATTTTGCAACACTTGTTAAAAACAGAGCATTTTTAAATAATAATTAGTTTTGACGTTTTCACGTACCAGATAATTTCAAATGTGGGCAAAATGAGAAGGAAAACGCATATTGAACGTTGTAATACCTTTTTATGAATTCAATGCATTCAAATGTAAAATGAGAAAAGCTTTCTATGAAAGATGAAATGAATCTTAGAACAAGTGTGCATTAATAAAAGATCTACAGACTATTTATATGTTTTATTTTATCAATTATGCAGGCACTTCCATGGATATTCAAAAGGAAACAAACAATAGTTTAACTTCAACACATGTTTGTCGATCTGAAGGTAAAACAAGTTATATTATAGAAACGATTATCTTCATGTTTTATATTAAAGTTAAAAGCTAAAGGCACCACGTTTGGTATATATTAAAGAAAAGTTCCAGAAAAGGAAAAAAGACATGCTAGTTTCGGTGGTATCCTCGATTTCAAGTTCGCTTGGACATATGGGATGAAAGCAATCATTGAAAGGTTAGTCTATTAAAACAGACAACACGATGGCCCCAAAGAAGAACGACAAACAACAATTCGAAACTCGTTATACAGAACATAAAATGCAAAATTTAATAACACGAACTCCTACAAAACCCGAGATTACTCCGGTCTTCAGGAATTAAAACAAGGAGAGGAAGGGCCTTATGGCTGAACATATACGTGATCATCTCTAACACATATATTCCATTACCGTCAACCAAAGCATACTGGCGTCCGTTAAACATTTGAATATGTTACTTCAATTTTATTATTTTTAAACCTTGGTTCAATACAGTCTGTAGATGTAAACGCAAATTAAATTACAAATTTTGGGAATTCAGGAGCATTTTAATAAAATGGACGATTCTGCTAAATTACTCCTTCTGGTTAACGTATTGATGCTTATCTCAAACAGTGTGCTTCAATTATGAGTGTTATTGGTAGCTTGAAACAGCGGAATACCAAGAGACTGAATTATATCATACTTTTACTTTGATTGTGCACTACGGGTTTTTTTCTCGATTGATTAAGACACTATTGAAATAAAAAAAGTCTTAAAACATAATGATAGTAATAAAAGGACGATGTATTCAAGTTCAAAAGATAATGTGCATTTCAATTTCATATTTTTAATTTCAAATCTGAGGCGTAAACGTTGAAAATGAAAATAACAATTTATAAATGTGGTGCATCTGAAGCGCTTTTCTGCATTTACTTTAAAAAGAACTCTCAAGCACACAATGTTGAAAGCCAAAGATACATCAATACTTGAATATATATGAAGCTTCTAAGATAAAAGGAACTACAAACAAAAGCCAAATCCACCAAAATTATTTTTGCCAGATGGAGTTGGAACTTTAGTTTCTAAATATTAACTTTGTAAATTTATTGATTTGAACTCGAAGAAAGTTAACACAATCGCTGTGCCCAAAGAGAAACACAAATGTATCTACTTTAATCAAATAACTATTTTGCAGTTAATTCAAGCACGACAGATTATATTAGTTCTACGACAACATTAATCACTTCAGGTAAACGCATTAAATGTATCAATGTTAAAACAATTAATATGTAAAATGCAAAATGATGAAATAGTACATGTACTTGCATATGGTATAAACAAATCATCAAAATCTATCATAATTGTACAATGTTATTAACAATAGCAGAACAATTAAGATGACAAATATTATTCAGTTGTTCAAAATTTTATTTTGTATTTGTTAGAAACTTTTAACTTTTAATTACACGTATGCTATGTTATGATTGAATTTAAATCAGTGGTTGACAATACCGATTGAAACAAATGAATTTTAATCTTTAAAAAATAAAACTTTGCAGATTTTCAAGATGAGTCAACAAGTAGATCAACTACAGCACATATCAATGATACTGGTAAGTCATATGAAAAAAAAAAAAAAAAACTACAAAAGACAACAACACTAAACAGTTGTGCATAACATGAAGTGTTTAACATTCTTTGTAAGGATAATTGCCTTGTGGGTAACTTAAGGTGGTACCTAACACTACAGGAGATAACTCTGTAAAAATCAGCTAAAGGTTTTAATCACGTTGTATTGTTAAGGAAATATTAAGCTTCTCAATGATCAAAATTAGTGTTTGTCAAACTGCTATATAACCAGTAAAATTTTTCTGATAAAGTGGTTGGTTCAAATTATTTGAAATTTTATATTTTTGTCAAAGGGTCAAAGTAAACATTTTGTCAAAATTTTAGGAAAATTAAACGAGCCAAATTAATATTAGTCAAGGTGTTGGGTACCACCTTAATAAAAATGCTTAAAGTCAATACAGATCTGAACATTTCCGACTGTTCCGATGACGTTAAGATCAACATGAGCGTTTAAGATTAAAATTCATTCACAGTTTAATAAAATAATGCATTTTGTTGTTTATATGGTGCTCTTTTTATTCTTTTAATTTGTTATGTATCAATGAATTGATTCAGATTAATTACAAATATATGTTAATAACTTTATTTTGTAGTCAATAATGCGACTGACACAGAAGAAAGCAGATCTGGTATGGAATACGCAGTATATAATAATATAGTATAACTACAATTCAAAGAACTTTTGAAAACCATTGTATTTGAATCAAGCAAATTGGTTTTCCTCATTCTTGAAGGCCGTACGGTTGGCTATAATTGCTTACATCAATTTCATTTGGTGGATAGTTGTCTCATTGGCAATCATACCACATCACTTTTTTATATTATTTAATCAAAAGACTTGGCTTGAAACATTATCAACTCAAACTTTAATAATTCAACCATCGGCGATCATTCAAAATACGTTGTGTTTACCTTTACAAAACAGTCAAGGAGAAATACATCCAAAATAACATACAGAAAAAGTGATCTAGTGAGAAAACTAATTAAGCCCTTTTCAGCGGTTGACTATTTTCATATTTTCGTCACAGTTTCTTTCTTTCGAGTAACTAAACATTGTTTGTTAAATTATTCAGTTTGATTTTTGATACATATTTAAACGGAAAGGTTGACCATGATAGCGCTCTAAGTCTTACTTCGAACTACGTTAATCACGGAAACAACTGTTTATTAGTACAAAAGCACTTAATTCAAAAGTGTATATAACTAAGGAACATACATAATAACGAAGATTTCTTTTCAGGTATGATTGCTGGAGTTACAGTTCCACTAACGGTGGTCATGCTGATAGTTGTTGTAATACTGGCACTAGTTTACAGGAAGTAAGTATTCTGTGAAATCTGATTTGTTAAGGAATACATACCGTCATTGATGACATAGTTATCTAAAAATACCGAAATTTCAATGTACAATACAAAAGCAAACGTCATGAAAGCATGAACCAAAAATAATTATCTTTACAATGTCTATATACACAACCTTGTTCCTGGAATGACAATCATTACATTTAACACCAACATTTGAAATTTAAAAAATAAGCCATTTCAGAGCAGACAACAACATAATGATATTTGTCTGTAGTTTTGGTTTATATTAATTTCATTGAACAGAACTAAGGATGGAACTCTCTCAAGCAAACTACCATCAGATCTAAAACTTTTAAGTATTTAAGTATTCTTAGTTATTTCCAAAGATTTGCTTTTACTCGCACATGATGAAGGTAATTTTGAAAACACGTGTCTAGCACACAGAAACCAGTACCACACGTTAAAATACTGTACCACCAACTAAAACATTATCGCGACAATGTAAACACAACGTGTCAATATTTTTGTCCTATGTAAAAGCTGATTTTTTAATTAATGTATATTTTCCTTCAGGATGTGGGATTTACCGTCTATACTTCTTGACAAGAATCGATGTGTCTATTTGGAATTCTGATATTATTTTTATTAATGTTCCTCCTACTGTTCTCTTTTGCTTTGTAGGATACATCGGAGGAGCCAACCCCTATCACGAAAATTGGGCAAGGGAGAACGCACGTCTAAAATGAATCAATATACAATAGAAAATATTCCACAAGGTCATTATCATGAAATTGATATTTCAAATGGAGATTATTGTATAGCAAATCCTATAATGCAGTAGATGGTGTTGAGGCCGAAGATGAGGAAGCAACATATGTTAGAGCAACATCTGGGATTTACGATAAATTAAACGAGAAAGACAAAAGAAAAGTGCGTACAAAATATCCAAATGAAAACGCATCGAAACTCCAGGAAGAGAAGATGGAAATTTACACGTTAACCTCAAATCTCACAATTAATGAACAATGTAAAGACGATATATTAAACAATGCGATGTCAAGTGACTATTGTATAGCAAAACCAATTGATGACGCCAAATATGTTGAAAAGATAAAAGCACGAAAGCTTATGATCAATGGCAGATGACGCATGAAATAGGCACTGACCCTACTTACGACCACTCCAAGAACATAGTTCCGAGAGAAGAACAGAGTAATTATGATCATTGTAGCATCAAAAGTGATCCTTAGATTTTAATGTTGTGTAATTTAATGTGTGTTCTATTTTTATTGTAAAGTGACGTCAAATTTCCTCAGAACGTAACGAAAACATAGACTAGAGTGCTATATTCGACAACTTTGTACAAGTATAATATAGCTTCAAATTTTCGACGTCATCAGTGACAAAAGTATTTTCAAAACAGTTTTTAAGATGTTTTTTTTTATACAAAAACATGATTATGGCATGAATATTGGCGAATATCATCCCTCGAAAATATATATTGCTTTCGCAACCTCGTGCAATATCAAAATCTACTTTGGACATGTACAGTATTCTGCAATATTTATGCAATAACCCTATAATATTTATTATAATCAAAACTATTAATATAACGATTTTTCCGTCAGTTTATAATGATTAAGGTTCGTTGCTTATGACAGGTTCATACAGACTGTGGCACAGTTAAACATGTTTGAGGTCGTTCATCCTTATCGCTTACATGGGACAGTGGTTAAAACATGACAGGATTTAAAGACACTTTAAAAACGTAGTGATAAGGAATAGACTCGTCCTTCAGATCTTCCATTTTAACATAACATCGACTTTTGAAATGACAAAAGACACAATTAACCGATTTAAGAATACTTGCGTTTACTGACTGCTTTTCGTAATAAAATTAAAAGTAAAAAGACCATATTTCCTAATGTAAAAATGAATCACAGATTAAGATAGAAAACACATTATAAACAGTCCCTAAAACCATGAACTCGCGCAATGCAAAGATACGTCTGACATTTTGATACGAAGTTTTGAAAGTTTACAAAAAACAAATGGAACATCAAAACTCCCAAGTCAAACAGAACCTGACAGAGTCATAGCATGACATGAAAACAACGAGAAAAAAAAAAAAAAAAAACAAACAAAAACACCAACTTTCCGCGGTAAAGTAGAACAATTAAGACTGACCAACACAAATTGACCCCAAAACCGGGTTTATCTCAGGAGCTTTGGTAGGGTAAGCAAATCCTGACTCATATATGGTAAGAACAAATTTAGTAATAATTCTATTTGACGATGTTACAATCGAGGAAAAGAGGATAGGTTACGACATATGGAACATATCCGCAGTCATCTTTGACACAGATATTCCATAAGTTCAACAAACGATATGCTTTAGTAGTAGATGACTTCCTGAACGTCATGTGTCATTACAAGACTTAAACATTGGTTGAAAATGTGCATTTAAATAGGTGATACATATACAATTCAGGATACTAGTAAACATGATTCTCGTGCAATCACATTTAAGGAAATTAAGGTGATGACTGTTCAAATCTAATTAATATAGTAAAAAGAGTGAAATTAAGGTAACAAACAAAAACTGAGAGAATCACGTGAACTCAAAAGGAACGATACCGGGTGCGTCAACAGGGCAAGCATCTCTTGCTATGCATGCACCCCGCCATGTGAATCAACAATCAATACGAATGTTACAATCAGGAATAAGATACATCGGTTGAATTGTCGAGACGACTTTACTAGTGTCTAAAGGTATAACATGTATAAGACCACGAAAACATATTCCCATTGAGTTATGAAAACAACACATCGTATCGGTCGACCGATTCTTAAATTGACCGTAAAACATATTAAATGTCGATTTCAGTCTTTCTGCCTCATACCTCTGTTTTTGTGTAATGACCACACCCCACTGTTAATGACGTCCGTGATATGTGAACATGCGCGAGCGTAACGTATTACCTGAGATATGTTAACGCCATATGATGGAGCAGAGGGTATTTTACTGCTCAGAAATGGGAAGTCAAAATGAGATGCTCAAGATACCAAAAGGACATTCAAGCTCATAAGTCGAAAATAAACTGACAACGTCATGGCAAAAAAAAAAAAAAAATGGAAAAGACCAAAATACAAACACCAGTAGTAGTGTAGTAGTTGAACATTTTGGAATAGATCTTTAAGGAATGTTAAGGGATCCACATCTGATCGAATTCGCTGGTAGAATATACCTCTAGTGTAGTAGTTGAACATTTTGGAATAGATCTTTAAGGAATGTTAAGGGATCCACATCTGATAGAATTCGCTGGTAGAATATACCTCATCACAATAATTCTGAAGGCTATGTTATTAGAGCTAATTTCCTAATGCTTGTAGTTAAAATGTGTGGTTGGCCTCGATTGTGTAAATGTTGCCAACCAAACCTTTAAACTACAAGCGTTAGGAAAATATTTCTAATAGATGCATTTGAGATAACAAAGAGCATTCACAAAACGATCTTCATTTCACGATTGAATGAGTGGAAACGTTTCATCTTCCACAAACAATTGACGCTTGGATGACTGGATAAATGATATTTATCATGCCATTGTGTATAAATCTTACACAGTAAAGAAAGTTCGAGCAACAGTCGAGTCACCTTAAATATGCTTGAATTTCTTATAAGTCGGTGATTCAAATAAGCCAATACGCAATTGTGAGAATACAAAGAAATATTGAAAACAGTTTATTGTTACATGTTTAAATGGTTCTATACCACGGGGTATAACCGCCGTACAGTTAATTCCGGAGGTTAATCGCTACATCGCAAAGCAATGTTAGTAGATATACCGTTCTTATATTTACACCAAAGACTAATTGACTAACTGTTAAGTTCAGTATTCAATGTTTATGAAAACAAAGTTTACTACTCCTGGCAGCATTGTATATCATTTATATTACATGAACACCATGTGACTATTTTAAATAGACAGGTTTGTGAATTACTTGTAAACATAGCGAAACAAACACTCTGTATAACTCAAACTTGATTAAACTACAAATAGAGCATAGTTGGTTGGCTCTTTCACTAAATGCGACCGTGTATTTTGTGCTTTGTTGTTGTTAAAATACATAATACGAATGAGAAACCCGTTGTTTTAATTTTATTTGAAGACATTTACTTAAAAACTGACCTCAGAATTTTGACACAGTACGATTCATTCTCTTTTAGTTTGTTTTCTTTCTTTAGTACCGTTCGTTGTACATTCTTGTACTGTTTGTTGTGCAAAAGCCTATCAATACGGTAGAAATATGTATGACACGGCGTGACAAATGTTCAAATCTTTTTAAGCGAGATATAAAACTGTGTACTGTAAAAAGATGGTGGTAACAACTTAAGAAAGATGTTACGTCAAACATCCCGACGACCCATACATATTTTCTAATGAGTTATCAAAATGAAAAATTACCTGAATATAAAGCTATTCATTAAAAACAACTATAATCATTAAAATAATCAGTTTGCTCAGCATAGTGAACTACCTATGTCTCACTGTTTTCATATGTTTTATACCAGAGAAACAACTTTATTGTAAATAGATTAAAATGTAAGGCATTTTCTTTTATACATGCATTTTGGCAAAAGATTTTATATATATATATATGTATAGCCATCGGTTTTAGTTTCTACTTCACAATTAAAGAACAGAAAATCAAATGTGATACGTTTGATTCCTATTGTTATCTTTCCGTCAAAGTGTTTCTTTCAAGTGGCATTATTTGACGTCATTTGTGCGTTTGTTGGACATAGAATCTACGTCAACTCTTTGAGCCAGTGGAGAAATATTCTAAGGGTGATAATCTCCTGATGACTGTGTAGATACATGTGTTAACTGATAAAATTAATATATTTCTTTAGGCGGGGTCGGAAAATGGATTTTGAAAAATGTCAAGCAGGCACAATAACATTTTCAGTTCCAAAATGTAGGGATCAAGTTAGCCATTAAATATTTAAATGACGCTTTAAATCAGCGTATAGTAAAATAGTTTTTTCTGGTATAAAAATGATATGAGTCAAACGTATTTACTGATGTGTTTTATTCACATATCATTTTGCATATGTACAGAAATGTTTTGTTTGATTTCATGTTAACGTCAAGACTGACACGTTTGAAACAAGTTGTCATTTTGCACAAAATCATATGCCTTTGTACAATTAAGTGAGCCATACTCAAAGCTAAATTTTTCTCATACGAACTTTTTGTATATATCTTATAGATAAAAACATCTCAGAGAAATATATCCTTTTAAATAGATATTTAAATATCAATAAAAGATCTAAAAACATGAAAAATGAGGCTATTTTAGAAATACGTGTTAAGACTTTTGAATGTTAAAAAGGTAGATACCTGAATCTTTAAATATGTAAGACGAGATTCGAAAAAAAAATAACATCAATTTGCGAAAGTCTTGTGCATTGCACATGCCGGTTATTTGTTTAAGAAGACAGTGATGATACTTTGTTATCAAATTAGAAAAATTACACAACTATATACACGGAGAGCATATGGGCAATTTTGAAACAGAGAGGAGTATGGCATTTCACTTGGCATGGAAACAACGTCACAATGATGAAAGTTTGGATTGAAATTATAATTTTGAATGTAAAACGATAAAAGATATATATTAGTTTTATTCCGATTAAATCTATAATTAATTTGAATCTTTTTCGTCTCTTACATATCCAAAGTTATAAAATGTAAAGACCAATGGCTCTTTAATTTCAGTTGAATATAAAACCTTTGTCGTTGCTTTATTGAATTATTGTCTTATAAAGACTGATATTTGATTATGTATTTCATTTCTTCATATAATTCTTTTAAACATCAAAAGGTTAACAAAGTCGTGTCAAATCAAATTATATAAGAGATATGACATTAGACACAGTTGAATCTTGTAAAAAAACTGTAGCATAAAGTCCTGTTTTCACAAAATGAATTGCTAAAGAAATGATCATATCAAAACAAACATATAAAGATAACAAAATAACAAGATGTGGTATGATTGCCAAAGAGACAACTCTTCACCTGGGACTAAATGACATAGAAGTTAGAAGTTATAGGTCACGGTACGGTCTTCAACAATGAGCAAAACCTATACCGCATAGTCATCTATAAAAGCCCCGAAATGACAAATGTAAAACAATTCAAACGAGAAAACTAACGGCCTGATGTATGTACAAAACGATGAACGAAAACCAAATATGATGAACAACAACAAACGACAACCCCTAAATTACAGGCTCCTGACTTGGGACATGCAAATATAGAATGTTGCGGAGTTAAACTAGTTTGTAGGCGCCAACCATCCCCTGCCCTGGGACAGTGGTGTAACAGTACAACATAAGAACAAACAGTAAAAATCAGTTTAAAAGGGCTTAACTCATCAGATTGATACAAAGCAGAAAAACATCTAAAAACACAGACCTGACGTGGCAGGGTATTTATACATCCTACAACAAAATAAGACACTTAGTACAGATCTCAAAGTACTCGTAGTTACTGAGAGCTACATTTTATGTAGTTCAAAGCCAATAACAACAAATACAAAAATCATGCATTTAAGACTAAAATATCCAATGCATTTAGTGTAAAGACGTTATAAAAGGTCAGAGAAAATGCCAAAATACAGGTATCGACAGATTGCAGAGCCATTGTTTATCAACGTGAAAGATATACCTGTTTTACTGTTTTACATTAACAATTAAGGATTGGTACACAAACAATATTCTGTGACGACTAAAGTGTAAAACTGGGTCGTGCACTTTCTCCTTAATCTATGCTACTATTTACGCTTACTGAATGCTGAACACAATTGTATTCTATAGATATATATTTAATCATGGGAAAAACAACAATAAAACGTTAATTACTGTCTTTGTTCAATGCTATAATAGATGTAACGTATATCCAAAATTATCCGACATTCCATAAGATTTTAACCTTTAACCAACTCGAAGGGATGATTTCAACTTCACCACTTGGAACTCTTGGTTTAATAGCAGCAACCCTCTATCAAGAAAATCATGATAGGAAATACAAGCCCTGGAACAAAATGTTTTCTTCACATAACACAGACGAAAAGTCAATTGTTGCATCTATTATCGACCGTACTAATTGTAAATTAGCGTTAATACGTCTTTTTGTAACACTAGATTATACGAGAGGAAACAAGTTTTGTTTATAAGATCAGTAAATTTTCTAAATCATTTTCCTTTCTTGATATGTATTTATCTTGATTGAGAGATGAGGGTGGAGATCCAGTTGATGTCAATCCGTTGTTCACGTTGAATTGGTCACCATGTTGTTAAATCATGGTTATGTCTCTTTGATTTTGATATACGGCTTCTAATTATTATCCGTATGTTTCGTCAATTGAGTATGAAGACACCACTTCCGAATTGCATTACCGTGTAATGACATTTAAACTTGTTTTCCCACTTGACTGAACACGGAAGATTCGCTTGATAATGGACTAAATTAAGACATTTCAAACGGATGTCAACAAACTTATTCACCTCACCCCATCATTTAAGACAGGAACGTATGTCAATTTTACATTATAAAGTAAGTAATAAACTAATGTTGATTGATTTTGAAGTGTTCAACATAAGCTTTTAAAATGTTTTACAACGTCGTTCAAATGTCCGCTCTATTTTTTCGACAAAATATGATTAAGGATCCAATTACAATTCAAATTAATTTTTCTGAAATTGGCGAACTTTGAGTAATTCTCATATATTGCTCTGTATCCTTGTTTAGTACAAATATATAAAACAAATAGAAACAGCAACGTGGCACATCAAAATACATCTATAATACTAAAATAACGGGGTCCAATTTGTCAGCCGTCATGACGTAAAACGATGAATCAAAGAATTCAAACGTATATATAACTAATATAGTACAATGGTGTTGATTAAAATTACACCAATCCAGGCCCATTTGTTTTCCACGTAATTAATATTGCCAATAATTAAGAAGTTGTGGGTCGAGTCAGACACCGATACCAATAGTATATGTAACATATAGCTTCCGGTCGCATCACAAAATAACATGTAAGTTGAACGTTCTGGAAAAACTTATTTAAGTCGAACTCAGTTGAACTGAAAAATAAGGTGTAGATACTTCAATTCAGTCACGGACCCGCGATGTCACGGGTGTGTTCTAGTGTTTTATAACTTGACATGGAATAACATATGAAGAAGGTAACTAGTTCAGATGGACTGCACACAAATAAACAAACTGATCTAAAGTGAGATCACGAAGTAGAACATGAAATAGAACACGAAGTAGCACACACACGAGATGTTATCTCAATTATATATGTTATAACTGTAAACATATAGAAATACACATCTCAACAACGTGGAAATGGCAAACATCCTCCACGCAGTACAATACATAAATTATGTTAATGTAATGGAAAATTGTAGAACATGGTATATAATTTTGAAACCAAATCTCTTCGCGGGCATAAAAATAAAGATAAAGCAAAGGTACTGTTCTGCAAAGTCACATAGAGGATCCAACAGGACCAAAACTCTCAACTACAAACTGTTTACACAACTTATTTTTCGAAATACTAAGGATTTTCTACCAAAGGAATAGATACCCTTAGCTGTATTGGTAATACCTTTCGGAACTTTGAGTCCTTGATGCTCTTCAACTTCGTACTTTATTTGTCCGTTTAACTTTTTGATTCTAACGTCACTGATGAGTATTTTTAAGTAAAACGCGCGTCTCGCATGCATTTTATTTAACCTTGTATCTATGATGAGTTTGTCTCACAATAAGGCAAATTCATGATGATCCATAAAGGGTTCTTTTTTTAAATGTTGAGCATGTACCTGTTTTGTATTGAAGATCAAAGTATGTATACAAATATTAATTTTAAGACACGATCAGGTTTTAGTTATAAAAGTAGTAGACGTGACACTGAATAAGACATTTTACTATTTATTCTTTTCTTTTCTTTGTAACAACACACAGAAGCTACTTCCTTTTTTCAGTCAATACCTGACACGAGGGGATAGGATAGGTAAACATGAAATCTGAATATTTTATTATGATTTCATTGTTGTCTTTTCCATGATATGTGCACAAGGTAAGACAGCATCTATACTAGATCATTATGCAATTTAGTTTTACGTCATGATATTGATTTGTTTTCTGCATCTCTATTTCTATATTTAGATAAATATAAAATTGACCTATTTTAAAGTTGTTTCTTCCAGTATACTCAACAAAGCATAAACGGAGAAATGACAACAAAAATATTACTTAATGAGTCTAACAATTAATAAAACATAAACATTTACAAATTTGATAAAGAGTAAGTACACCCTGTACTTAATGATAACGGAACAGGCTTTTAATTGAAATGATATTAGATATTTGTTTGTAATATATTCATTCTGACAAGAAGAACAAAAAGTTAATGATATTGTTAGAGAATTATAATTACCTAGTGTCTTAATACATTGTGAATTGTATAACTTTGATTAACGTATTCTTGTGTTTCACATATGAATTATACCAGCACTACATAAGTACCATATAAAACAAAACACAATGTCTGGAATCAATGCTGACCTTTATTATACTTTGCAAAACTGTAAAACAGGGCAAGATAGGGATACAATTAAAAATAAGACAAAATAAATCAGTACATGACTGTATAAGAAAAAAAAAAAATATGCAGTCACAATTTTAAAACAGTTCCAACAATAGCATTTAGACTAGCGATTATAGCTAACCTCAGTCTGTTTGACCGAAAAACGTGAGTATGGATTTTCAAAAGAACACATACATTGCCAGAAATTTGACAAAAACCCAATGTGTGCGCAGTATGGCGTGAAAGCGTTCATAGAGCTACATTGTATACAAACCTGAATTATATATACCATTCTCATCTTTTACGACAAACAAGACATATCTGATCTGTAAAGATACGCCATCTACTTGCCACTAACGAAGTATATATAAATTATGGTGTTAACCCTGTATAACTACAGATGTTCCTATGGTGAATGTCTGTCGTAAGGTTGTCCCATATTTAGAAGTATATATATATATACATATATAAACAAGTCTTAATTGAAAACAACGTTCAAACCTATGATTGCGTTGGATAAAACCGCATTTTATACGTGTGCATGCAAAACAAATTTCTTGTTAGAGGGGTCTAAATACAGCACAAACAACATTTTCCAAAAGACCAAAAAAGTGAAAAAGTAAATTTTAACAAAACGCATTTGACTAACAGGTCGAACAACAAATGTTCTTAAACCCTGCTGACTGCCATTGGCGATTGCCAAATAAACGGATCACCGATGTAATAAATGGATCTTAATTATAAATTTAATACTAAACAGAAAACAATAAACTTGCGGAAAAGATGGTATACCGCAAACAAAAGGTGCAAAGGTTTTTGTACACCATATCCGGATTTCGACAATTAATGTCTCTTCAGTGATGTTAGGGATCGAAACGGTATTTGAAAAGCCATACAATTTACCTCAATTTAGGATAGACCCTTGAATTTTGAGGAGTCAAAATAGGATGAACGGATCATATAAACCCGAAGGCAAATATAATACAAGCCCAAATGAAAAATATAAACAAGTCTTAATTGAAAACAACGTTCAAACCTATGATTGCGTTGGATAAAAACCGCAATTTTATACGTGTTCATGCAAAACAAATTTCTTGTTAGAGGGTCTAAATACAGCACAAACAACATTTTCCTAAAGACCAAAAAGTGAAAAAGTAAATTTTAACAAAACGCATTTGACTAACAGGTCGAACAACAAATGTTCTTAAACCCTGCTGACTGCCATTGGCGATTGCCAAATAAACGGATCACTGATGTTATAAATGGATCTTAATTATAAATTTAATACTAAACAGAAACCAATAAACTTGCGGAAAAGATGGTATTACGCAAACAAAAGGTGCAAAGGTTTTGTACACCATATCCGGATTTCGACAATTAATGTCTCTTCAGTGATGTTAGGGATCGAAACGGTATTTGGAAAGCCATACAATTTACCATGTTTACCTCAATTTAGGATAGACTCTTGAATTTTGAGGAGTCAAAATAGGATGAACGGATCATATAAACCCGAAGGCAAATATAATACAAGCCCAAATGAAAAATATAAACAAGCCTTAATTGAAAACAACGTTCAAACCTATGATTGCGTTGGATAAAACCGCAATTTTATACGTGTGCATGCAAAACAAATTTCTTGTTAGAGGGTCTAAATACAGCACAAACAACATTTTCCAAAAGACCAAAAAGTGAAAAGTAAATTTTAACAAAACGCATTTGACTAACAGGTCGAACAACAAATGTTCTTAAACCCTGCTGACTGCCATTGGCGATTGCCAAATAAACGGATCACCGATGTAATAAATGGATCTTAATTATAAATTTAATACTAAACAGAAAACAATAAACTTGCGGAAAAGATGGTATACCGCAAACAAAATGTGCAAAGGTTTATGTACACCATATCCGGATTTCGACAATTAATGTCTCTTCAGTGATGTTAGGGATCGAAACGGTATTTGGAAAGCCATACAATTTACCATGTTTACCTCAATTTAGGATAGACTCTTGAATTTTGAGGAGTCAAAATAGGATGAACGGATCATATAAACCCGAAGGCAAATATAATACAAGCCCAAATGAAAAATATAAACAAGTCTTAATTGAAAACAACGTTCAAACCTATGATTGCGTTGGATAAAACCGCAATTTTATACGTGTGCATGCAAAACAAATTTCTTGTTAGAGGGTCTAAATACAGCACAAACAACATTTTTCAAAAGACCAAAAAGTGAAAAAGTAAATTTTAACAAAACGCATTTGACTAACAGGTCGAACAACAAATGTTCTTAAACCCTGCTGACTGCCATTGGCGATTGCCAAATAAACGGATCACCGATGTAATAAATGGATCTATATATAAATATATATATAAGTACGTCTAAACAAGTGACAACTCTACGACAAATCCATCCATTGGATCACCAGTGAAGGTGATATATGGCCGAAAACACATATTATATTCATTTTTGTTCAGTTTTTCAGTCTAGGTGGCCGAGTGGTCTAGAGCGCTGGACACAGTGCAGGCGGTGTTGTCACGATATCCCAATAGCATGAGGTCGAATATCGGCTAGGGAAGAACAAAATTTGCTTCCTTAAATTTGCAGATTTAACATTGTTACGCTGATATTTAGAGTAATTATGAATATAATATTTGTTTTCAGCCGTGTATCACCTCCACTGGTGATCAAATGGATGTAGAGTTGCACTTGTTTAGACGTACTTATCCAATAATTATTTCTGTGACTGCATCTTACGATCCTTTACGACAGATAATTTAGCTAATATGCAATCAATTCCATTTTCATGCCTAATATATCATGTACTGTGTTACAACTCTAGATTATACTGACGAGGAAAGGTAACACTAGGCTGATTTTTTGTTCAGTCTAGGTGGCCGAGTGGTCTAGAGCGCTGGACACAGTGCAGGTGGTGTTGTCACGATATCCCAATAGCATGAGTTCGAATCCCGGCGAGGGAAGAACAAACATTTGCTTCCGCAAATTTGCAGATTTAACATTGTTGTGTAGATATATGTATGATAATATATTCACATCTTGTGCAATATATTTTATAAATATTGTGATTCTACTAGAATAACAATGCCAACTAATTAAAAAAAAACGATGTCCCCTGTTTTGCCATTTTTCTTTATTTTAGAGGCACAGTTTTTATTTTGTAATTTCTTATAATTTTTAAATATGTTATTTTTATGATCATATTTTGTTTAGATATTTGTGGCCAAGTCTATGACAGTAGCATCCCTTGTCATTGTAACAAAGCTTGTAAACTGCACAGAAACTGTTGTAATGACTATGATTATATCTGTTTAAAAGATGTGTTCAGGTTTATTTTAATCAATCAAAGAAACACTGCTAACCCTTTTATTGTAGGCACACAATGCTTATAATGATTTTCTGTCTTTGTTTTATGTGTATTACATCTTTAAAATAAATTGTATAAATATTGTGATTGTACATGAATTAAAATACCAACTTGTTGAATTATTATTTGAACATTCAAAGAAAGGTGTATGTACCCCGTTTTGACTGAAGGTTTGAATTTCAAAATCTAAATTTTGTTATATCATAGACTCTCCAAATATTTATTGCTATTGCAGAATTTTGTGTCGGTAGGTGTGACCAACCGTATGACAAAAGACACCAATGTCAATGTAACAAAGCATGTAAATCTTTAAAAAAAACTGTTGTGGTGATTATGATGCTTTCTGTGTACTAGGAGGTTTGTTTTATTAATATCAGAAACATTTCTTATCCTCATAGTCTCAATCTGCCGCACATTGTAAGTTGTTGGTTTTTTTCACTGCCGCAACGCAGTGCGGAGGACATAGATAACCAGTCGTTCGGTCTACAAATATTTAATGAAATCTATAGTAACTATAGCTCTTTACATTATTTGCTGTGCAGCTGAAAATGTATCAATCAACAAAATGGTTTGTCATAAAACTTTTATGAACACACTATGAATAATGTATATCAACATGACCCATGAACACTGTCGATGGGCATTATACCACGTTATAATGATACGTATGAACAGACAAGTAAACATGAATTATACAGTAAAGCACGTGAAGCAGTAAAATGTAAATTGTGTAGTTATGTTTGATGTTAATTCATTCATACAAACTATTATTTTCAAAATCCTTTACTATTTACCTGTATACGACTGATATTTTTGCAGGTCGGATTTTTCAATGAAATTGATCTTTCTGCTGCTGCCTCAACGATCCCCTAGTACCACATTTCCAGCTGACATTCGTTTCAATTACTGCACATGCTAAGCACATGCACAAACCATCTCAAACAAAGGTTAAACTGAAGGTGGAATGATTTCTGATTCAAGTGAGACTGAATTATTGAATTGCAAGCCAATAATACATGAGAGATATTTTAGCTTAATTTTAAAATTGAACCAAATTGACTGCTTAAAGTGCAATATTTCGCTTTTAAATTTTGAACCACTAATTCGGGCCAAGTCAGAAAGAACATAGAAGAAGGTAGTACATAGTCAAACAAAGTAGTTCCTACGGATGGCTGTAACTTTGTAAAAAGTAAAATATTTAGGTAATGTTGGTCTTAAATGAACGCTTAAGGACATTGGGTTACTTTAGAAACTCCTCCTTGAAAGATTTTTTGAAAATGCTCAATTTGTCAGTCAAAGCCAAGATAAGGTATAGTTTTGACATAACATGACTGTCACCTCATTCAAACTTAAGACACACTAGCTCTGAATGCTTGATATTGTACAATCTAACATAGAATGCAATTTTCAACCAGCAGCAAGTTGTCCAGCTTTCAGCTATATAAATTGCCCTCATTTATCTATGTATTACGTAAGACATTTGCCTTAAAATATAAAAACTTGTCAATTATAATATATGTGTAGTAAACTACTATAATTTTATTTAATGAAAATCTCTGATAAAAGGAAGACGTATAGGTAAGAACACTGTTTTTAGTAGATGTTAACAAATTACAACTGATGATGTGGGAAAAAATCTCATATTGGTCTGTGGTAATATCCATATGCAGTTTCTGTGTATAATGCCCATGGTATAACCAGTTAAGTTTGAGCTTGAATTAAGTAGTATTATTTTGGGCGTTGCTAAAAAGTACAGCAAAAGTCAAAACCGGAAGTGTGTTCCTGTTCCTGTTATAGAACCACTAATTTGGGCCCGTTCAGAAAGATGATACAAGAAAGAAGTACATTTTGTTTACTGAAAGATTGAATAAAAGAACCCCATCACGAACTTTACTAGTTTGAACCCTTTTGTCAATAAATTACATGTGCATGTTACATATAAAGTAGAACTTGACCCGACTAACGAACACTCTAACACCATGATTTCAAGAGAGGAAAATAACAAATACGAATCAGTCGATGAAACAACAGGAATGAAATATAATACTGTTACTTCGGAATACGAACAGTTAGATGTTGTTGAAAAGATAAAAGCACACACACGTATGATCAATTGCATGTTACATGTGTTACCCGCGTACTAGATCCGACAAACAAACACTTCAAAACTCTTATTTCAAAAAGAAGAAAATAGCAACTATGACTATTGTTATGTTAAAAATGATATGATATTATAAATAATAATATAAAAGAAAAAAAAAAAAAAAAAAGGATAAGTAAGTTCCACTTCATCGTTTACTTAGCGATATTAATTGATTATTTTTAATCTATTTAATATTAATACAAACAATTGACAGGTCAGTTAATGAGGCAGAAATCAATTAATAGTTAAGTAAAGAGGTAAAAGCAAAGCACTATCGAGTCATCTCTTTGTTTTGTTTATTATTATGCATTATTTGTATCGTTCCATCCATTACATTGAAAAGTAAGTATCCAACACACAGTCAAAATTTCCAAAACGCTCCTTTATATCGCCTAATTGTTTAATAATTTCACTTAAAAATCCTGTACAGCGAAAATGTCTCTATATCTATTATGTTTTTACCACTGATTTTTTGTTTTAGTAATATAACAATGTATATTTACAAGGATACAATGAAGTTATGTTTCAACAACTTGAAACAAAGAATTTGATTATGTTCAATATATTACATCAACTTGATACGAAGGTATATATACCTATGAAGTGAACGTTTGAAATTACGGTTTTGATTCACATTGCATGGTTCTCTTAACAGTGATATATGTTATTCGAGAACCAGAACATTCTCATGTTTAAAAGTTTGATTAAGAATGTTTACTATAGATTTGTGGTCACATAAACTGGGAACTCTTTAGATTTTTTTAGGATATAAACTGTTTAAAATATATGCCATTAACACTAATAAATTGAGAAAATTAAAACCCCAACGCAAAATTAATAACATCAACAAGGACCTTAGTTGTGCAAACGGGCGTGGTTTCCACTAGACACTTATTGTTGTTTATTTTCCATTACTAGTCTTTGTTTTTTTGTACAGTTGTATTAAATAAGAATTATTTGCAAATATTTTGCCGGTGTTGATTTTTCTATTATTTGTTTTCGTTTTTTATAAGGTGTAATTGTGAAATAAATATCCATCATTGAACAATGAACAAGGATAAAATGTAACCCTACCATATTGTAAGATATATAAAAAAAATGAATAGGATAAAAGTAAAACGAAGCAAAAAGACAATCAATGCTTTAATAACATAACATAAAAGAAAACAAGCAACCACTTCACTTTGTATTCAGGCTCATTGAGTTTGAGAAATACATACAGAATATGGCAGAGTTAAACAAGTTTGTGGTCGTTCGAAATTACCCATTACGAGGAACGAGAACTGCATATACATCACATAACATTTAACAAACTAATTATGACAGATGTGGACGAACAAATGCCAGTTGATTACATGTACTGGCGCTTTGCTTATGGCAGGTGCATATAGAATGTTGCAGGCTTAGCCATTAAATGAAGTTGTTTAACCTTACCGCTTACATGGGAAGTTTTTCAACAGCCCAGCATTTAAAGAAACTGTAAAATGTAGTTAAAATGGATGAACTAGTCAAACATGCAGTAACAACAAAACATCTACTTTTGAAATGACAAAACACACAACTAACGACCTACGAATACTCGCTTTTACTCAAAGCTATTTAAAAAAAATGTTAAGTAACAAAACGACCATTTTTCTGAAGTAAAAATGAATTGCGGATTAAGAGAGACATTTTAAAAGGTCCCCAAAAACATTTTTTCATGAAATATGTTCTTTTGAAACAGCAAACAATGGGCGTAAAAACCAAAGGGACATCAAAATTCAAACAGTACCCGACAGCGCTATATCTAAATATAAAGGGAACGAAAAGGCAAACAAAAACAGGAACACATTACCGCAAGGTAGACAACTTAAGATTGATCCGCCCCAAAACCGGGTTTGATCTCAGAAACTTTGGAGTGGTAATCAAATCCTGACTTACATATGGTACCCGTCGTGTTTCTCATGGTAAGCACAAGTTCATGATAAGTGTAATTGACTTTGAACATTGGTTGAAAATTTGCATGTAGAAAGGTGATCATTGCGCAATTGAGGATAAACATGATTATCATGCAATCACATTTTAGGTAAATAAAGGCGAAAAGTGTGAAAGATATGTTAATGCCAAGTGATGGAGCAGAGGGTAAATTACTGCTGTAAAATGGGAAGTTGACATTATTACGTTTCCTTAGATTTTAGTTCGAGTCGTTCATTTGTGTTTAATGTTACGATAAGATCAATATATGAGGAGACCTTCTACTGACGGTAGTATCCATAATCTCAATTTCACTTTAATATATTATATGTAAGCACTTATTGAAATGGGGTTGAATGACAGAACATCATAAATGTATCTGAAGGTAAGATTAAAGAACTTAGCAAGATTCTGTTTTCGTTTTGTCGTTAGGAATGTTTATATGAGTTCTGCTTCATTAGAGTACAAAAAAATCGGCTTGTAGTCGGTCGTGCAGACTTATGGCTGATTGGAATACAAACATTTAGTTTTATTCCTCAAACTCGACAAATATTTTGTTGATTTAAAAGTACAACCTTTAAATGATATAATCTTTGGTGTATTTGGTTTAGAAATCAGTGTGGTTCTTCACAAATTTAGATTTTTGATTACCTGAAATAAAGAATTTGTATCTTCGAATCCCATTTTGTAGACAATTTTCTGTTAAACAGACAATGTAGTCGATCTCTCAGTTAAGCATGAACAATAGTCATGTAGAAACATACAAGTTTTAATATAACTGCAAAATTTAAACATATTTGAGGTCGTTCGACCTTTCACCATAGCACAAACAATGTTGCAATGGTGAACGACTGGTTTGAAATTATGCCTTTTGAAAATGAATTTAAAACGATTTGAACATATATTAGTTGTATTCTATATACACAGTTCGGGAATGAAACTGTACGTTGTTTTTCTTTATATTTTACTCATTCGGAAGACTGTCAAGTGGGGCTCCGTTTTCCTTAGAATGGTCGAGCTCCGAGTAAAACGATCCAAACTGGCACATAACAGCCACAAAAATAGAAAAAAAAAAAAAACATAAAAAAAAAAAAAAACAATGTTTGCTACCAGAATTTTCACATATACCTTTTCTGATATATAGTCTTACCTGTCGGAAAGTTTAAAAGCCATTGCCTCAGTAGAAATTCAAAGACATGCATTATCCCAATATCGGATATTTTATTGACTACAATAGCTTGTGTGTTTACTGTAAAATTATTTGGGCCTTTCTTGTGCAATCGTTTGGTCAAATTCAAAATTTGGTAAACAAAAGTTTAAAGGATATAGCAAGTATCTTAGTTGGCTTCATTAGTTTGACTCGTAATCCAACAGTTCAAATATTCTTAATAAAACAGGCTTATCACTGATATTTTCGTTTGTGGGTTAAGTTGATGACATAAAATTATTTTGAATCATCTTATTTTCGTTATATAGCTTTTATTTTAATGTCATTAAATCTTTTGTTTCTACCGGCGGCGGATGTGTGTTTGAAGGCTGTACCTCTCAAATCCGAGATAAAAGGACGTCAATATAAACCAAAAGTAATTCAATATTGTAATTGAACACAAGCGTTTAAATGTTTACGTTTTCGGGCATGAGAATAATTATAACACTCAAGCAGGAAACGCTTATTGCTATTTGTTCTGCCACATTCATGAACAATTTTTACTTTCCGTGAGATTTTTATTACGCCCTCTTTACATACATGGATTTTTCTTACGAGTCCATACGTATTGCACAAATTCACGAATCCGTACAATTTGGCAACTTTAAAGACGGATTTAAGACTTGTTACGAGTCATTATGAGTTATTTACGGATTATTACAAGCAATTTACGGATCATTACGAGTCATGTCGATGTATTTACGGCAAAATTCCACGATTTTTACGAGTTGTCACGGATCACTACAAGCAATTTTAAGAGCCTTTTACGGATTGTTACGATCAGTTATAAATTAATGACGAGTGTTTACGAGTCCTAACAATTTGCAGGTGTTCTACCTTCCCGGAATCGTAAACACTACGTAAAAATTCGTAAACTATACACACCTTTTCTTATAGTAACTCTGAGTCTCTTTTGAGATTTGCTAAAGTTCAGGACACACTGTACCTCCCTTTGGTCGTGCACTATGTCTCCAAACTTGGCTACTATTTATGCATAGTCAATGACCAAAAACAATTTTATTCAATAGATATATACAGAACCACTAGAATAAAATCCAATAATACGTTACTTACTGTCTTTGGTAATTGCTATTATAGACGTAACGTATATGAAAATGTATCTGACATTCCATTTAACCTTGCTACTTTAATTATTTTCTAAAAGTCCCGAAGCTTTGTTAACGCCAAATGTTCTTCCATTAACTTTATAACAATGTTTTTTAAATAGTTATATGACAAAAGTGTTTTTCTACTAATATCACAGACGACACGACAATTGTTGCATCAATTGTCGATCTTAAAATTGTAAATGCGTTAATAAGTAGTACACTGTAATTGTAGAAAATACGACAGGTAACCGGTTTAGTTTTAAAATCAATTAATTTGAACACAATGTCCCTTATATCGATATTGAATTATCTTGAATAGGAAAGCGGGAGATTTGTTGGTGTTCACATTGTTTTGGTCTCCATGATCGTGATGTATTCATTTCTCTGTCCGTGGTATACGAACGACTTTTACAATTATAAATGCTGAAATTAAAATTTATTAAATCATGGTTTTGTCTCTTTTAATTTCGATATACTTTTTCTAATGACTATCCGTATGTTTCATCATTTTGATATGAAAATAATACACAAACATACCGCATTGATTCACTGTTTAATGACATTTAAACAGTGTTAAACCTATTTTTAAACTTTACTAAACACGGAAGGTGTTCCCTATTGAATTTATTTTTAGTACAACATTACAAACGGATGTTTACGAACTTATACACCTTTCTTATAAGTCATCCACGCCAACATTTAAGACAGGAAAGTATATCAGTTTATATCGTTGTACATCATAGAGTAAGTAATAAACCACTTTTTCATTGATTTTGAAGTGTTCAACAATAAAATTTAAAATCTTTTGTGAAACATTTGAAATTTTCGTTACAATTCTGTTTTCAAAAGATGTATCTCAATTCAAATACAATTTCCATTACCGGATCGATACATATTTTAATAATCTCCGAGCTGGCATCTTCTAAAGAGCTAGTTTTAGTCATTTACCACAATTAGTTTATATAAATTAAACATTTTTATCAAATGTAATGGTTGCAAAGTCTACAGCAATATTGCCATAATTAAGTAAACAAGTCCATCCTGTTTGTTCCTTTTAATTATAAAGCTCGTCATTTAAATCTCTGACATATTCTTTAATCTTGAACAGTATAATTTAAGCCAGTTTAATTTTTATTTTCTTTATTGATTAATGTTATTTTTTTTCGATTTCTTGTTTAATATGATAGTGAATTACCTGTATCATTTTTTTTTCTTTAAAAGATATTTAAAGTATGCACTATCAACTTCAGTAACTTTCATATCGGCGTCTTTGTCAATTTATCATCAACTACAAAAACATTTTGTTGGCATGGTTCTCTAATTTACTTTCATCTACAGCAACATAGCTAGCTTTAAAACCATGTCAGGAATATGACAAGTGTTTGTTGCAATCGTCCGTTGGTTAATAACGTATGATTTTTTCAGTTTTATGGACTTTTACCTTGAATTTACCTTAGAGTTCGGTATTTTGTTTTACTTTTTCCAACATTTTCAGTCTAACATTTCTGTGAAAAGGTAATTGAAATAACAAATATGTTGTATCAATTCGTGACACAAAATAACGACATGCACATGAAAAATTATAACGCCAGGAAGTAGCGTTTATAAACTGGGTAATAGTTCATGGCGAAGAAACATTATTAATGGGTGATAAGAATCAATCGGATTTACCTGTAATTTGAATTATTGTGAATCCAGTGTAAATTATTATTTTCATATTTCGTAAATCAAATAAATTGTCTGTCAATAAAAATAAGCAGTGTTTTGTATTACCCATCAGGCGTTTAAAGTCTGTGGTTATGTTGTACTTTAACACTACAGTCCAAAGTTAGACAATGGTTGAGCGCTCAGAAACAAGTCAGATTCCGCCACATTCCTATTGGGAATGTCCCGAGCCATGACCCTGGTTGTCGTTGATAGTGGTCTGTTTTATTTCTATTTCATGTGTTGTTTTATCATTAATCAGGCTGTTTCTATTTCTTTTCTGTTTTGAATATTTCTAATTTTCTCATACCAGGGTGTTTTATAGCTTAGTATACGGTATGGGATGTTTTCATTGTCTCTAGTGGAGAGTTTTCTCATTGTCGATCACACTGAATTCCTTATATTCATAAACGCGTGCAGTAGGATAATTGGATTGTTATTGGGCCAGCATTCATAGAAACAAAAGTAAAAATAATATTTTACTTAAACCAAACTGAACAAAATAAAACAAAACTAAACACGTTTACAACATGCAAATGCACACAAATCAAATAAATAGACATGCAGATGAAAGTATGATTACAAACAAAAAGTCAAAAGTCAAACAAAATACACACAACTAATGGTAAGTTAGTAAAATGAAAACAAATCAGCAAAATACGTCTCATCACAGCCACTACTTTACACTCTGATTGCGGTCAAGATCTAGGACGTTTCTGTATTTGGAACTTTAAATACTTTCAGATCAATTGCATATAAATTTTACTTTTCATGTCTCATTGTCGATCAAACATTAAATTCCTTATATCTGTATACGCGTAGCAAATAAAACAAGAACACAAAACTATTACACGAGATTTTCTTGATTGTAACTAAAAGTCATATCATACATCAGACAGATTATACGATACCTTGCCAATACCAAGATTTATGATTAAAAGGATCGACTCTCATCTATTGTATTGAAACTTGTTGGAAAAACATAAAATACATTTTCTAACGTTGGAGAACCACAAATAAACCTCATAAATAGCCAATATAAAGATGTGGTATGATTGCCAATGAGACATCTATCTACCAAAGTTCAAATAAAGTGGATGTAAGCAATTATAGGCAACCGTACGGCCTTCAACAATGAGAAAATCCATATCGTATAGTAGGCTATAAAAGGCCCCGACATGAAAAATTTGAAACAATACAATTGGGAAAACTAACGGCCTAATTCATAGCAAAACAATTTATGATAAACAATATGACAGACATGAACCAAACAACAACCACTGAACTACAGGTTCCTGACTTGTGACAGGCACATAAAGAATGTGGTGGGGTTAAACATAATTTTGATCGCTCAACCTTAGCATTACCTGGGTAAGTGGTGTATCAGCGCAGTGAGAACAAACTATAAAAATCAGATTGACTCATTAGATCGATACAAAGCAGAAAAAACATCAAAATAAAAACACAGACCGGACGTGCCAGGGCATTTATCCATCCCTAATCCCTAACAAGAAAAAGGACACTAAGTACAGATCTGAGAGTACTGCAATTACTGACAGCTAGTTTAAAGCCAATAACAACTGATAAAAAAAAACATGTATCTAAGACTAAAATCATCTATATAAGTTTCTTTGTATAGTACAAATGTATAAAACCATAATAAACAGCACGACAGCTACGTGTCACATCAAGATACATGTTATATAAATTGAAATGAAAAAAAAAAAAAAAACGTATTAATGAGGTATCTAGTTCAGATCTACGTCATACCAAAACAAAACTGGCAGCTAGAAAGAACTAAATATAGTTCACATAAAATATGTTATCTCAATAATATTGGTCATAACTGTAAAAAATAAAATTGGAGCACATATGTTAAGGACAGAAAACGGTTAAACGACTCTACACAGCACAAGATATTAACGGTGTTATTATAAACGGGGAAAAATTATATGGTGTATCAATTCATAAAAAAATTACTTCGCACAAATGTAAAACAAAGCAACGGTATTGTTCTTCAAACTCACATTAAGGATTCATTATGAAATACACACTATATCCTAAATGCAATTCAAGATGATGATACCTTGCGGGGTTATTTAGATGTTGGTCAGACTTTAGCATTGAATTGAAAACACAGCTGCATGTGTACAAACAGTATGTTTAAGACAAAATGATCTCCCTTTTTTTTCTTTTGAATTTGCAAATAGAATTGACAAACATGACAGATATCACAATAAATAAGACATTGTAATATTTATTTTTATTGTAACAACACAGAATTTACTTCATTTTTCAGTGAATTCCTGACACGACAGAATAGGTAAACATGAAATTTGAATATTTCATTTTGATTCCATTGGTGTCAGCGAAAGGTGCAAATGGTAAGAGAACAATTCACCCACATGATGAAATAAAATTATAAGTTATGAATCATTTTACATGTTGAATATATAAATACATGTTAAAATTTACCTCCATGTATTTTAAGGTTGTGTATCCAAATATAGTCACCAAAGCGGATAAACGACCACAAAAATACGTGTACAGTCTTAAAATAAACATAAAACAAATTTATAGATTTCATTCATCAATAAGCACGATCTGTACTTTACAATAAAAAAAACAAGGTACTTGAGTGTACCAATATTAAGTATTTGTTTTAATTCGTTCATTCTGACAAAGTGAACAAAAAAAGGAGATGATGGAGAAATAAAAATATTGGGTTTGTCTGAAGACAGCGTTAACTGGTTTATTTTCAATACTGATTATGATTTGCTTGACTATTTCATTTGGGTGACACACTTATTAGGAAGCATGTAATCTAACAACACAGAAATGAAAAGAGAAAATGCATCTATGTTGCCCGTGTTTAAGGGGATATCCACTGCTAAATTTATGACCATCAAATTTATTTAAACTTTCAAATTCGTTCAAAAATAAAATGAAACAGAATTTAGACCTACATTTATTCCAAAGTTAACAAAACACAATATCTTGAATCGTTACTGTATAAAGTTTCATATGTTGTTGTATTGATGCCTGGATGCCATGTAATAATTTATTGACTAAACAAAACTAACGATAAGTATGTGACATCAATATATTTCTAAACATTTATAAACAGGAAAACATAGAACATAAATAGACAGAAAAGCACGTCCAACAGTAAAAGTCGACTTTCGTAGTTAAGTTTGGTATCATTTCACAGATAATACATGAATCAAATGTAAATGACTTACTCCTAACCATGGTTTACAATGACCCATTCTATATTTGGCATAAAATGTAACACAATAGAAGATAGCGACACAATTAGTAATAAGATAAAATAAATCATTTGTTACGACCAGATTTCACCTTCAATTGTAGCCAACAAAAGACACAAATCAAACATAAAATTTAACAAGATTTATTATACACAAGTTTACAAGATGTATTACACAAACAGAAATGTCAACTTAACTGTCAAAATATATGTCCGATCTTTTGTCTTTCTTTTATCCGGAATTCTTCTCCTCACTTGCGGGAATCCAAAACGAATAGTATGTCCAATTAGTCACATGTGGCAATATAGTATGATGTAGTTAACGTGAATAAAAGTGTCAATCCAACTGAGAGAACTTATGAGAATATCAATGTCTATGTATGATCTGTAATTTTGGTATCTGTGTACATAATTGTCACGCAAACTTCTAGAACATTGTCGAAAGGAAACTCCTAGAAAACTGCAGAACGGAAACTTCTAGAACAATGGTGACGTTTAAATTACGCATCTTTTATTATGATCATTCTGGAATCGTTATGTAAGTCAAATAGAAAGCTCCAACCATTCCATAAATATCCATGACTGTTCCAGTGATTTCTAAACTGCACATCTGTAAACAATTATGATTTAAACATATTATAAGTTCACACAAAACAAATTAGGCTAACTAAAAAATATGTTAGCAACAATATCATAACACCTCCGCCTTAACAAAAATGTTTGAGTGTAACAAGAACTTTTCATGGACAATATAAACAAAAATACAGAGTATGTATACAGTGTCTTAATAAGATCTAGATAAAGCATCTGATATAACATTATCTTTACTTTTAATATGTTTTACAATAACATCATATTCCTGTAACAATACACTCCACCTAGTCAACCTCTTGTTCTTGTTTTTCATTTTATGTATGAAGATGAGAGGATTATGATCAGTATAAACAAGAATAGGATGCATAGTGGGATATGAATATACATCAGAATGTTGAAGTGCAGACATCAGTGCAAAACACTCTTTTCAATTGATGAATAATTTTTCTGATGTTTATGTAATTTCTTCGAAAAATATGAAATAGGTTTTCAACATTAGTATCTGTCTCTTGATATAAAACAGCTCCAACTCCTACATCGCTTGCATCAACAGCAAGTTTGAATTGTTTTCAAAGTCTGGAGTGATCAGAACTTGACTGTTAATTAAAAGTGACTTGCTATTTTCAAAAGCATTTCGACAATGATCACTCCAGATGAATTTAGAATCTTTCCGTAAAAGATGAGTCAATGGTTGAACAACAGTAGCAAAATTTGAACAAAATTTTCTGTAAAATCCAATCATGCCTAAATATCTCATACGTTGTTTTTATTTGTAGGAGGAGGAAATTTGGATATTACATCCACTTAAGCCATAATAGGTTTCACTTGACCTTGCCCAACTGTATGCCCCAAATAATCAACATTGGCATGACAAAATTCACTTTTACCAAGATCCACAGGCAAATTTGATTGTGACAATCTATCATAAGTACCATATAGATGTGTTAAATGCTCTTCCCAGCTATCACTACATACAATAAGATCATCAATGTAAGCATAACAGCTCTCTGTGTCAAGTGTACTTGCTAGTAACCTTTCAATAAATCAAACTTGCTCGCAAATGTTGCTTGCCCAATATTATCAATACATTCGTCTATCCTTGGAATCGGATGGGAATCAGATTTTGAAACTGAATTTACTTTTCTGAAATCAGTCACGAAACGAAAGGTTTTATCTGGTTTGGGCACAAGGAGACAAGGAGAGCTCCATTCACTGTTACTCGGCTCAATAATATCATTGTCAAGCATATATTTAATTTCTTGTCTCATAAATTCAAGTTTGAGTGGATTGAGCCGGTAAGGATGTCGCTTAATTGGAGAAGCATTACCTACATCGACATCATGACAAACAGTAGTGGTTTTGTATTGCACATCTGGAAAAAGATTTTAAAAGAAAATACCAATTGAAAGTTTTCAATTTTCTCTACGATCAAAAGTCAGATGTGCAAGTTTGGTGTCTAAATTTGACAAAATTTCTAAAATTTTTATCTAACAGTTTGTTCCATAGTTTTAGAATCAAAAGGTGGTTCAATTATATCTGGTTTGTCAGGATTGTTCTCCAATTTATCCATGGCTAAAGTGGCAACTGGTTTCCTCTCACCTTCATTATTAAGGACCACAATATTTAGCCTAAAAGGATGTCCATGGACTGGCAAAAACAAGTACCTTATCACCAGGCTAAAAAATCTGTCCCTGGCATCTTTATCATACCATATTTTCATCTTATTCTGAACATTTTTAAATTGCTCTGAGCAATTTGACAAGCAGTATACAATTTTTCTTTAAATCTAGATACATAGTATAGAAGATTCAAGTCAGTGTGTTCAGTAAGCCATTTTCTTTAACCAATTTCAAAGGTCCCTTACAGTATGACCAATTACCAACTCAAAGGGACTAAAACCAAAGGATTCTTCAACAGGCTCTCGGACCGCAAAAGTAGAAAGTGAACGCCATCATCCCAGTCTCTGTCAAATTGAAGACAAACAGTTGTTATCATGTTCTTCAATGTTTGATGAAAGCGTTCTAAGGCACCTTAAGATTCTGGATGATAAGCACTTGACCTAAACTGAGCAATCCCTAATTGGTAAATGACCTGCTCAAATAAACCTGACATGAAATTTGAAACCTGGTCGGACTGTATAGACTTAGGAAGTCCTACTAACGTAAAAACTTTTATGAGAGCTTTGACAATAGTTGTTGTTTTGATATTCCTTAACGGAATAGCCTCAGGAAAGCGAGTGGATGTACACATGATCGTCAAACAATATTCATTTCAGTCTTGGTCTTCGGTAAAGGTCCAACGCAATCAATGAGTACTCGGCTGAAAGGTTCTTCAAAGGCTGGAATTGGCAGAAGTGGTGCTGGTGGTATTTTCTGGTTAGGCTTACCAACAACCTGGCATATATGGCATGATTTGCAGTATTCTGCGACATCATTTCTAAATCTAGGCCAGTAGAAATACTACAAGATCTTAAGGCAAGTCTTCCTTATACCTAAGTGTCCAGCCAAGGGCGTGTCATGGGCAAGACCATTATTTCTTGCCTATAAACTTTAGGCACCAGCACTTGGTATACCACTCGCCATTCCTCCTCTGGGTAGCATCAAGGGACTCCACTTCCTCATTAAAATGCCGTCTTAATGATAGTAACATTCGGCCACTTTGTCTGCTTCCTCCTGTGGTGGAGCCCTTTGTGGAGCTGAAGGGTCTTTATTTTGTTCTTCAACAAATCTCCTTCGGTCTAATGAATGGCTGTTCACGTCTGGCCATGGCATAATTACATTCTTGTTAGTACTAGGTGGTCATACTATGGTCTTCTCTGAGCTACCGGGACCTTCAGTGTCGGCAAGGAAAGTGTCAGAAAGGTCCATGTAATCAAACTGCTTTCTGCTGTTTTCTGCTCTTTGGTCGGGTTGTTGTCTCTTTGACACATTCCCTTTTCCATTCTTAATTTTATGGTCTACTTGCAAATCTTCATTTTGTTGTTTTCAGCCATCGCCTTAGTAACAACACAAGCTGGATACAGTTCAGTATCATCTTCAGGTGATTTAACATCCACCACCGGTTCACTGGTAACAATTGATTCAGCAATAACTTTGTTCCTAGCTTGATCATTTCCTAGCAATAATGAAACACCCTCAACAGGGAGATTAGGACGAACACCCACAACAACTGGTCCAGTGATCAAATCTGACATCAGATAAATACGATGGAGGGAACATCTATACAATCTAACTCCACACCTTGTAACAAAACGGAGGCACCAACAGAAGTCTCCTCGGACAAAGGTAACACACCTTCTAACAATAAAGTTTGAGAAGCTCCAGTGTCCCGCAAAATCTTAATAGGCTGAGAAGTAGTATTATCAACAATAGAAACAAACCCATCAGACACAAAAATTTATAATCCTCCATGTAATCACAAAACTGGACTTAAAACCTGACTCGCAGGACATTCCAACTTATTGGTAACAAGGGTTGTCGTACAAGCACTGGTCTTGGGTTTATTATTTCTTTCAATCTTCTTCTGGAGTCTAAAACAATCAGCCATCAGGTGACCATTCTTCTTACGATAAGCACAAGTCAGTAACTTCTTCTCAAAAGTATCAAATTTTGGAGTAGACATATTATAACTAGACTGACTCTTATTCTATGCAGCAGGCTTACTAGCAGTACGCTCAGTACTTTGATTCTTGTAATTTCCACTCGAAGTATTACAATTTTACCTTTGACACTTCTTTTATGTGAAAAGGTATAATTATCCGATATAACAGCTGCATCTTGCAATGTCTCAACAGTTTTGTCATCTAAATGTGTTTTTAAGTCTAAATGAACACACTGCTTGAACTCTTCTAATAACATCAATTGTCTTATTTTATCAAAATTGTTATCTATTTTCTTTGACGTAAGCCATTTATCAAATAGATCTTCTTTTTCCTAGCAAATTCAACATAGGTTTGTGAATCAAACTTTTTATAAGACCTAAATTTCTGTCTATATGCTTCTGGTACTAGCTCATAAGCTTTCAAAATTCCTGTTTTACAGTGTCATAATCAGAACTTCTTTCGGATGAAAGTGCTGACTAAATTTCAGCGGCCTTGCCCTCAAAAACACTTTGCAACATTATAATCCAATAAGACTTTGGCCATTTCAAATTTTGAGCAATTTTCTCAAACTGTGGAAAATATTTATCAACTGTTTTGTTCACAAGATCTGGGAACCAGACGTATACTTTGGCTGCAACAAAATGTTCTGAATTTGACTGTACTTTAGTGTTGCTATCTTCTTTGACCATTGCAATTTTTATTTTCTCAATCTCTAACCTTTCCTCATTTCAAGTTCTGCCTGTTTTAATTTAAAATCATCTTCTTTTCTTTTCTTTTCTCCATCTCTAACCTTTCCTTCATTTGATTTTCAAGTTCTGCCTGTCTTTCCTCTTTTCCAATTGTTTTAATTTAACTTCTTTTCCAATTGTTTTAATTAAAAGTCATATTCCTTTTCCAATTGTTTTAAAATAAGTTCATGTTCTAGCTCAAGCTGTTTTAATTTGATAGCATCAACATTTTCGACCTTAAGTTCAAGAGTCTCTTCACTAAAACTTCTGAGTCAACTAAATTGTCTATTCCCAAATTTTTATCATTTGTTTTCTCATAGATACTCTAAAATCTATAAGTAGATGTTTAGCAAACAACACTTATTCTTCTTTCTTTAGTTTATCAAACCCTCTAGGTCTGGCGTTTTTCAAAGATTTACCGGCATCAAATGTCATTTTGTAGAATTTTGTTGGCTAATTCTAATAAAAATACTGAAAATGTTTTAATAAGACATTAACGTTTTCCCGGACGAGCCCCAATTTCTGTCACGGCCAGAAATCACCTTTAAATTGTAACCAGCAAAAGACACAAATCAACAATAAAATTTAACGAGATTTATTATACACAAATTTACAAAATGTATTACACAAACAGAAAGGTCAACTTAACTGTCAAAATATATGTCCGACCTTTTATCTTTTCTTATCCGAATTTTCTCTTCACTGTTGCGGGAATCCAAACAGAATATTATGTCCAATTAGTCACAAGTCGCAATATAGTATGATGTAGTTAACGTGAATAAAAGTGTCAATCCAACTGAGAGAACTTATGAGAATATCAATGTCTATGTCTGATCTGTAATTTCGGTATCTGTATATATAATTGTCACGGAAACTTCTAGAAAATTGTCGAAAGGAAACTCCTAGAAAACTGCAGAACGGAAACTTCTAGAACAATGTTGACGATTAAATTACGCATCTTTTATTATGATCATTCTGGAATCGTTATGCAAGTCAAACAGAAAGCTCCAATTATTCCATAAATATCCATGACTGTTCCAGTGATTTCTAAACTGCACATTTGTAAACAACTATGATGTAACCATATTATAAGGACACACAAAACAAATTAGGCCAACTAAATAAAATGATAGTAACAATATCATAACACATTACATTACTGTATAATAATAAAAAAATGTAAGCAGTCGCAATTTGAAGACGGTCCCATTAATAATATTTAGACTAGCCGTGATAAATTTACCTCAGCCGATTTGACCGAAAAGAAGTGAGTATGGATTTTGAAAAGAACCAGAAGAAAAACACGATTTTGTGAACATTATGGCGCGACAACGTTTGTAAAGCTTTGTTGTTCATAATTGTGTGTTCACATCAGAATTATATATTTAACCTTATCATCTTTCACAACAGACAAAATGTATCTGATCTGAAAATGTACCCCATGAGGGGTCTAAATACAGCAAAACAATATTTTCCAAAAGACCAAAAAGTGAAAAGTATATTTTAACAAAACGCATTTGACTAGCAGGTCGAACAACGGATGTTCTTGACTGCCATTGGCGATTGCCAATTAAACGGATCGCCAGATGTAACAAAATGGATCTTAACTATTAATCTAATATCAAACAGAAAACAATAAACTTGCGGAAAAGATGGTATACCGCAAACAAAAGGTGAAAAATTACTACACCATATCCGGATTTCGACAATTAATGTGTTTTCAGTGATGTTAGGAATCGAAACGGTATTTGGAAGGCCATATAATTTACCTCAATTTATGATAGACTCTTGAATTTTGAAGAGTCGAAATAGGATGAACGGATCATATAAACCAAAAGGCAAATATAATACCAGCCCAAACGAAAAAATATAAACAAGTCTAAATTGAAAACAACGTTCAAACCTATGATTGCTTTGGATAAAACCGCTATTTTTATAAATGTGCATGCAAAACAAATTTCTTGGTAGAGGGTCGAAATACAGCACAAAGTACATTTTCCAAAAGACCAAAAAGTGAAAAGTGTATTTTAAAAACAGATTTGACTAGCAGGTCGAACAACGGATGTTCTTAAACCCTGCTGACTGACATTAGCGATTGCCAAATAAACGTATCACAAGATGTAACAAAATGGATCTTAACTATTAACAAATGTATTAATATAATACCAAACAGAAAACAATAAACTTGCGGAAAAGATGATATACCGCAAACAAGAGGTGCAAAATTAGTACACCCTATCCGGAATATTTATTATATATATATATATAATCACATCTTTACTTTATAAATTTTCTGATTCTATTAAAATTGCAACACCAAATTAATAACAAAGATGCCCGTATCCCGTGTAGCTCCTTTTTCTTTTATTTTCGGAGCATTTCAAACATGTTCTTCAATTGTAGAATCTTGTTCGGATAGTTGTGGACAATACTTTAACAGTAGCCGACCTTGTCAATGTAACACAGCTTGTAATACGCACAGAGACTGTTGTAAGGATTATGACGATTCCTGTCCAAAAGGTGTGTTTATGTTTATTTTAATCAATCAAAGAAACACTGCTAACCCTTTCATTGTAGGCAAATACCATGTAGAAAGTTCAAAACATGGATATGCTTCCCGGTAGTACTGCCAGTCAAAAGTTGCAAATTGACGTCTTGTATCGGATTCTAGGAGGCATGCTATATTGATATGAGGACAATTTGTCAATTGGTAGTATTAAAACAGAACTGGATCTCATACTAATAATGATATAAACACAAAGACGTGCACAACATGGCTTGATGGCGAATATAGAGCGATAATACTGTGTTTGCCTTCTAGAATTACATCTTTTGAAATGAATTTTATAAAGTTTATGATTTTACTAGAATTATAACATGTATAGTACCAGCTTGTTCATGTGGTTGAATCTTTATTTAAACATTCAAACAAAGATGTCTGTACCCCGTTTTGACTTAAGTTTTTCTGGGCAATACCATCTATAGTTTAGTATATCATAGACTTTAAAATGTCTATTTTTATTGTAGGTTCTGTTCCGGTAGGTGTGGCGAACCGTATGACAATAGACCCCGATGTCAATGCAATAAAGCATGTAAATCTTTCAAAAACTGTTGTGGTGACTATGATGCTTTCTGTTTACTAGGAGGTTTGTTTTTGCAATGTTGTATCAGTATCAGAAACATTTCTACCCTTCTCTTGTATGAAATCAGCTTATAGTATTAATCTGCCGCACATTGTAAGTTGTTTTGATCACCGCCACAACGCATTGCGGAGGACAAAGATTTGCCAGTCGTCCGGTCATGTAAGCACTTTTACGACTACAAATGTTGCCAAACTTTGATGAAATCTATATAAACAATTGATCTTTACTTTATTTGCTGTGCAGCTGATACATGTTTCAAGCAAAGAACACTTTTATGACAATAATTTTATTAACACACTATGAATAATGTATATCGACATGTCCCGCGAACACTGTCGATGGGCATCATACCACGTTATAATGATACGTATAAACAAACAAGTAAACATGAATTATACAGGTAAGCACGTGAAGCAGTATAATGTCAAGTGTGTAGTTATGTTTGATCTAAATTCATACATAAAAGACTATTATTTTCAAAATCTTTACTCATAACCTGTATAAGACTGACATTTTGTTGGTCGAATCTATCAAGGAAATTGGTCTTTCTGTTGCTGCCTAATCGATCCCCTAGTACCACAATTTTAGCTAACATTCGTTCCAATCACTGCAGCTGCTGAGCACATGCACAAATCATTCCAAACAAAGGTTAAATAGAAGGTTGAATGATTTCCGATTCAAATGAGGTTGAATTGTTGACTTGCAAGCCAATAAAACACGAGAGATATGTTTAATTTAATTTGAAAATTGAACCAAACTGACTGCTTAAAGTGAAATATTCCGCTTTTAGATTTAGAACCACTTATTCTGCCCTCGTAAGAAAGAAGATACAAGAAAGTAGTACATATTCAAAAAATAGTTTCTACGGATAGCTGTCAATTTGTCAAAAGTAAAATATTTGGGTGATGTTGGCATCAAATGATAGTTTAAGGACCTTGAATTACTGTAGAATACTTCTTGAAAGTTTAGTAAGAATATGTTTAATCTTTCAGTCAAAGCCAAGATAAGGTATAATTTTGTCAATACAAGTGTCACCTTATTCAACTTAAGGGCACATACTGTGAATGCTTGATATTGTTGAATATACCACAAAAGATTGGGACTATGAGTTACTGGATATATTCCTAAATGTTCTAATGAAGAACATGTTAAAATCAACATTGTTCACATTTATTGTAAATAATCATGTTATGAACAAATCTGTTTGTGTCATAATCAAATCAGCCCTCAAATTGCTATAAAAATTTTTTAGCCTTATTTGGTCATTAAGCATAATTACATAGAGTTAAGAATGAATCTTATTTCATTTTATAGATTTTAATTGAAATCTATACAATACGTTTACTATATATTAAACAGACAGCTTTGGGTCCTATGTTTTATTTGTTTGTTGCTGTATTATTTATTGCACTTGAAATGCAGTTTCAACTAGTTTATAACAAGTTGTCTCACTTGCAGATATATGAATTGCTCTAATGTATCCATGTTTTACCCGCAGAAGTATAATTTTCAATAAAAGACTCGTTATAGCGTGCCAAAAGGTGACAGCTGATACAAACTTCTCATTTATACTATACGTCTAAACTACTTTAATGTTATCTAATGTACAATTTCTGATAAAATAAGACATATATGTAAGAACACTGTCATTTGGGTAGATTATAACAAATTAGAACTGATGATTTTGAAAAAAACATATTGGACATATTGGTCATATTTTGCAGTTTTCTTTGTTTGGATGTTGCTAGAAATAAATCACAGAATTAATTTAAGTAAAGCAGAAGTTAATATTGCATGTCTGCTTCTTTTACAGGTATAACCACTAATTCGAGCCCGATCAGAAATGTAGTATATTTTAAAACAAAATGGATCCTACGTTTATGTTTAACTTGATTATTACGTAAACTTTTATGTTTTATTTAAAAGTCATCCAAACCCACCCAAGCAGAGAGTATTGATCTATTTTCGATATTTATATGCTCATATGCACTGGTAATTTTAAAAGTATTTGTTTTGCTTTCCATACTTATATGCTCATATGCATTGATAATTTTCTTGAAATAATCATAGATTATATATTGTTGACACTATTTTTATTTATATTGATGTTTTATATGATTACGGGATATTTTCTGGTGTTTCACCTCTTATTTTTTACGTGGCGAGGATCTTCAGCGGTCTCCACGTTTCACAGATTGTAATAGATTATGGACCATACACCGGAAATTCAGTACGTTGCAAAATATTATTCAGCTACAATAAATGATCTTATAACAACTATATTTATTTTTATTTGATTAAGGTTTATAACTTCCAGCTCGATTGTCTTGAACATTTACAAGCTATTCTATTATTTTCTTTTAAACATGATTCTCATTGGTTGTTTTCAACAGTCAGATATCAATGTTTTCTGATAGATCGTTCCAATTGCTTCACTGTTTGATGGAATTTAGTAACACGCCTTTTTCTTTTCCCGAACAATTGTGAACTCTTTGCCCCGTTTCATGCATCATCTATTTCATTATTTATATTATGTATGTATACAAGTTTGTTTATCTCTTATTGTTTTGAATGTGCTTATTACTCGTATTTCTTATATAGTTTTAGATACATTTTCATGATTTATCACGCCTTGTTAACTTTTCTTGTAAATTTTTGTGTCTTTTATATGCTATAACTGGTTTCTTTCTTAAAATGATTGAGAGTTCAGGGTCATTTTCTATCAAATCCCATTGTTTTATAATTGATCTTTTTAACTGTTTCACTGCTGGGTTATATTTAGTGATAAAGATAATCGTTTTAACATCTGGTTTTCAGTGTTAGTCAGTAAATCATTTCGTTCTAAGTTTGAGGTAGATATAATCGCTTCATCGATTTCTGTTTGCTTATAATTTCTTTGTAATAATTTTTCTCTAAATGAATTAATGATCTTGGTACGTTCATAGATATCGTTTGTGTTTCTTATATGACGGATAATCTCTCCTTTAATGAAGCCTTTGAATACGCTTTTAGGATGACAACTATTTCTATCTAAGTATTGAAAAGTTTTTGTTGGTTTTCTGAGGGTTTTAAGATCTAGGATTCCAGAGTCCAAAAATCGTTTTCCTTTATTTACTTCAGTATTTAAGCATATACTTCTCTCCGACGATATTTCGTAGGTGAATTTTAGGTATCTGTTCGCCTTGTTTATCGTTATGAAAAATTCTTGGAGTTCGTTTTGTTACCATTAAATAAGATGAAACCATTATCTCTATATCTACCACAGAAAGCTAGTTTGTCTCTATGCTAATAGTTTGATAATACATGCTCTAAAATTTCAAACATTCTTATATCAGCTAATTCTGCTGATGCAGCGCCTCCCATTGGGACACCAATTCGCTGTCTGTATGTTTTACTGTTAAATGTGAATTCATTATTCTTCAATATGATTTCTAAAGATTTTATTATATCTTCAATGGGAGGAATTTGAAAGGGATAATTATTGCATGTTAAATTCTTTGTTACTCTTCTGACAGCTTCAATTATCTCAGAATATTCTAAGTTTGTATACATGTTGCTTGCATCAAATGCAGCTAATAAAATATTGTTGTTTAGGTTTAGATTCTCAAGTTTCTGAATAAAGTCTTTGGTATCTTTGATATATGTATTCTGACTTTGCACAAGTGGTAATAAAATGCGATCGATAAAATGTGATAGATTATGGAAAGGTGTGCCACATTACGATACTATAGGTCTGCCTAAGAACCCATATTCAATGATTTTTGCTGGATTGTTTTCTATTTCCAGTAAGATTTCTGGTGGAATTTTGTGTATTCTTTTTTTATTACGTAAAATTTTAATATCAAATGAAAAGCTTAAGGACTTTGGATAACTGTAACAATGGAATCCTTGTTGACAGTTGACAGTTTCTTTAAAATAATACATAAAAATATATAAAATTTAAATAGGAGGGCATAGTTTGCCTCTTAATCAGTTGACAAATATTTGTATTTGTATTTACGAAACTTTCAGGAATCAGTGCGCTCTTATATCCAGTTAAAGATAATTATGATTAATTTTTCAGCACAAACCAGGATAGGTATACTGCCATTTATTTAAACTTAAGACATAGCTATGAATGCTTGAAATTGCAGAATATAACATAGAATACAATGGAGCTATGCATTAGTAGTTTAATTCTGTTATAAATGTTTTAAATAAAAAAGCGACAATACTGTGTTTGTTTGTTGTGTCATTGTATGCAGTGATGAAGGAAAATGAATCTCAAAATCACTAGAATATTTTCTGAAACACAAATGCATTTGATATAATCTAGATATTGCCAGAAAACGTTCACGGATTTGTTTGTATTCCGAATAAATTTCGTGATATAAACACAGCAATCTTGTTAAGAATGAATGAAATCTTATCAAATTTCGTTTTCATTTTTTCAGAGAGCATCTAGACAATAAACGGAACTGCTAATTTACTCCGTTTAGTTAAGATACGAATTCATGCTTATATCAGACAGTTCTATAACACAATTGCATTTGTTTGTTTGTTTGGTTTTTTGTTTTTGTTTTGCAAATTACTAAGTCCAATTTAATCATGAGCATTGTGGGTAGTTGAATAAAGAGCAATAATAATAACAAAGAAATCCGGAATTATCCACCTAGACTCTACTTAGATTTTACATTCATGGATATTTTTAATTGATTGATAAGACATTTTGTCAACTAAATAAACATAAATCTCAACACATGATGGTACAATAGATACAATTTCGACATGCAAATGTGAATTTTGATTTACATATTTTGCATTTTGAATCTGAGGCATTAAAGTGGAAATATGAAAATTAACACATGGTGGTGCTTCGAAAGCGCATTTCTGCATTTTCCCGTATAATCGGGGAACGCTCAAGTAAAAAATGTTGCAAAAATCTAATCGTAAATACTGAGCAGCTATATGACCACCATGGACTAATAAAAATAGCTAAATCCACCACAAATGAACTTTGCCCGGCGGAGCTTGAACCTTAGTTTCGAAATATAAACTTTTAAATTCATTGATTTGAATTCGACGATAATTTCAACTTTTATGCCACAAACTGAAAAATACATCTATCTACAATAATTAACTTTGTTTTACTTTGCAGGAAATGAATCAAGCACTACAAATTATATTAACTCACAGACAACTTTTATCACTTCAGGTAAAAGTATTTTATCTAATATAGCAATGAAAACCAATTGATATGAATAAAATGTGATATAGTTCAATAATACATATATCAGTATACAATGTATATGGTGTTAATTAATTTTCGAATGCTATCTCAATCTTACATTGTAATTTAAAACAGCATAATAAATAATATGGTTATTTAGTTATTCATTCGTTCATGTTGAGCTCACATGGCCAGACAGGCTAGTGTGAACTTCTGACATCACTTGCCATCCGTCGTCGTCTGTCGTCAGTTAACTTTACAAAGATCATCTCCAATGAAACTACTGGGCAAAATTTTACATCACTTGGATATCTAGTTTTAAAAAATGTCCGATGACTCCGCCTAAAATAGAAAATTGTGGTAAAAGCAATTTGTGTCTCTTATCTTGAAAACCGCTAAAGATGCAGAAAATCTGAGAGGGCAAAATCGTGTGACAACTCCTAAATAGAGTTTTTGCACTTTAATGACGATATTTACTAACTATTTTTTTGCGTGTTTTGCCTATTCTTGTGAAAACAAAAATAGACCCAGAGTCCATTTCTAAAAATAAGTCAGTCGACTCCTTTTGAAGTTTTTCCTTAATTTATGATAGTTTACATTTGTTTTACATCTTCATCTTGAACACTATAATAAATAGATACAAACTGTAAAGAGCAGAATTGATCAGCAAGACAATATCAGCAAATAGGTTAAATAGATGACAGAAACGCGATTTTAGTCATGAATTTAATTCTAGTCTTCTTATTCTTCGAACGTGTTTATTGTTGCAGATGCACATAGACCTAGGTGAGCGACGCATGATCTTTTAGGACTCTAATTTTGTATATTTGTTCGAAACTTTAATTTCTTTTTAATTACAATATAGTATTTTACGATGGACTAAAATCTGTGGGTAACGATAACGATCGGTATAAATGGATTATAATTTAAACACAATATATTTTTGCAGAATCTAATGATGAGTCAACAAGTAGATCTACCACATCAGTAAGCAAAGATACAGGTAAGGAATACGGAGTAACAAATGACCACAATACATTGCAATTAGTATAAAACGAATTGTTTGACGGATATTGTTTGTGATAAAAATAGTTTCACATACATGTTGTATGTATTTTGATACAAACATTATCGCAATTGACTAAATACCAGTGTAAAGATAGCTAGTTACTTATGAATATTGTGTAGGTGGATAAATACCAGTTTTGACGATTTAATTAGTGCACAAAATATATAAACGAAGCGACAAAAAAGTCTACAACAGACATCTCCGTAAACCAGAGATTGGCCAGCGAGAATTAACAAAAGACTGGGGTTAATTCTGCTGCTTTGAAAAGTTTAGTAGTTAGTTATCTTTTCACTGAGTTGATTGAATACATGCATTCTCGTAAAAACTATGTTGGTTGTACAATTATTATTAAGTTTCCTTTTAACGTTCATCATTTGATTAAAAATCACAGAATTTAGATTAACCCCAAAAGTTTAATTGAAAATCACAGAATTTAGATTAGTTTTAATTGATTGAAAATGTTCCAAAGAATACTGAATCAAATTGATTTGATGCTACGCATGATTTATTACGCACAATTACATCAGGCCATATATTTTCTCGTTTGCGCTATCAGGCCCTATTTTGCTGACAATAGGGTATGGGTGTGAGAGAGCATCTAAAACCTGAACTGAACTTTTCAACACAATCACGCCATCTGGTTAAGATACGAAATAATGCTAATCTTAGACAGTGCAAAAAATGTATCGGGATATTTAGTTCAAAAACAGAACGATGAACATGGCAGACATGATGAAAATGATAACATAGGGGTGAAATGTGTCTATTATCTTGAAAACAACTATAGATAGAGAACATCTGACCTAATCAAAATTATGAATTATGAGATCTACTTTCGGTCTATAAACATCTAAACTGTCAGACAACTTCTTGTAAGAGATATTGCCCTTAAATGACAAATTTTACCATGTCTTTCATTTTTGTTAATTATTTTGAAAATCTGTAATAGATAGATAGAAAGTTTAAAAGGTGAAAAATATATCAGCAAGAAACGATGAACAAATAAGTCAAAATAACCGAAATCGTCTGACGACTCCTTGTTGGAGCTGTAACCATTGGCTTTAAAGACGACTTTAACTATTTATTTGCGTTTTGATTAATCTCTGAAAACTATAGTAAATACATAGAAACTGTAAATAAGCAAAATGGTCAACAAGACAAGATCCACAAATAAGTTAAATGGTCAAAATACTTATTGTAGTTTTGCTCTTTAATGACGATTTTACCTTTTTTTTTTTTTTTGAGAGAGAAATTTAATTGTAAAATTATCAGTAAGATGATCTACAAAAATCATATGGTCATCATAGTCAGTCGACTTCTTGTTGAAATTGTGTCCTTTAATAACGATTTTTAACATTTCTTTTGCGTTTTGCGATTATCTCGAAAACAATATTAGATAGATATAAACTTTAAAACATGTAAAAGTACAATTTATCTGCAAGAATGTCACGATAGATGATAATGTAACTTGTCTTGTTATATGGTGAGCGACACATGCTCTTAAGAGCCGCTAGTTTTGTTTATTTGTTAGAAACTTGTATTTTCTAATAACACTATATTAGTATTTGTTGGAACTAAAATCAGTGATTATAATAACAATTGGTATAAAAGAATTGATGATCTTGGACAGAAATATTGTTTGCAGATTTACAAGATGAATCAACAAGTGGATCAACTATCTCACTTAGCAAAATACAGGTAAGACATATGGAATAACACGACTAAATACCAGAATAAGTGTAGATATCTATGATGAGTTTATTTCAAACACGTGACACATTATTACAATAAATAGCATTATACATTAGTAGAAAACGTTCAGAAAAGTCACACAGCTCAAACACGAAATAACACGAAAGGCAAAAATAGTGTACAATAGACAAATCCGCAAACCAAATTTTGACCAATGAGATCTTACAAAAGACTTGGGGTTAATTCGGATGCTTTGAAATGTTCTGTTGTTGTCTTTTTATAAATTATTTAACTAAACGCATGTATTCATTTGAAAGCTATTTTGATTTTACAAGCATTATCAAAGTAAGGATTTAAAAGATCACATAATTTAATGTTTCCAGCAAGTCTTTTAATTTACTGAAAATGTTCCAACGAATCATATTGCTTTGATACAACACTTAATTTCTAGGGGATTATTAAATCAGGCCGTTTGTTTCCTCTTTTGAATTAATTAATATTTTGTCATCTAAGTACCTTTTATGGCTTACAATACAGTACGGGTTTGCTAATTTTTCTTTATCTCAAGGTTAGCTGGTGTCTGTCGGACATTTGTCTCATTGGCTATTATAACGCTTATCCTTCTTAAAATATGGCGATTCCGTTCATCTAAGCGGTTTGCAATAACATAAGCTCATGGCCTTCATATATTTATGTGTACATGCAATGTGATGATATGTGTACATGCAATGTGATGATATGTATACTTGCGTTGTGATGATATGTGTACTTGCAATGTGATGATTTGTGTACATGCAATGTCATGATCAATCTTCAATGGTATACCTAAACGCAGTTTAATAGTATAGGGCATATTTAGCTATATGTTGTTTCTATATTGCGTTTTTGTGTTTTTATATTTATCATGGCAAAATTTCATCGAAGAAACAACTGATTACTAGTGCAAAAAGCATTTTTTATTTTCACAGTAGCGGACCGGAAGTTCATACGTGTATATAAGTTAGGAACATACGATTTTTTTTTTCATTCCAGGTATGATTTTTGGAGTTACTGTTTCATTAACGGTTGTAATGCTGATAGTAGTTTTAATGATAGCATTCGTTTATAGGAAGTAAGTATCCGTGATTCTGATAAGTTGAAAAGTCCATACCTTTATTGATCACATAGTTATTAAACAAGACCAGGATTTTCAATATACCATAATAACAAAAAAAGCTAACGGTCTAACATAAGGAAAGGCAAAACAGATTGATACCTATTTCTTTATACACGAGACTGGAGTGACATTCAAAACGTTTAAAACCAAATAAATATAAATCATTACAAATTCAAACGTTAAAGAGCATACACAAGTTAACAGTGTCCGGTTAAAATTTGTTCATTGATACAGAAAAAAGGTTTCAATTCTCTTAAGCAAATTAACATTAGATCTGACAGACTTTTCTGTAGTCATGCTGTTTTACCTGTTGATGTCTTTTTTATTTCCAAATGTTTGGTTTTTCGTCGCACATGATGAAAGTAATCCTTGAAACGCGTGTCTAGCACACGGAAACCAGTATCACAGGGATTCATGTCCGTCCTACTAATCCCGTCTTTATATGATTTGTTTTTTCATTGTAGGATACATCTAAGAAAACAATTACTATCCCGGCCAGTGGGTAATGGAAATCGTATGTCTAAAATGAACTATTATGCAACAGAAGATGTCCAAGAAGATCAATATCATGACATTGATATATCAAATGGGGATTATTGTTTAGCAGCTGCTGTATCTGATAATACGGTTAATAGAAACATGGAAGAGGATGTAGAAGCCACATATGTTAGGGCAATATCGGGTGTTTACGATAAATTAAACGAGAAAGACAATAGAAAAAATCAAACAAAAAATCAAAATGAAAGCGCATCAGAACTTGAGGGATTCAAAATAGAAATTTATTCTTTGACCTCTAAGCCCACAGTTAATCAACAAAAACAGGATAATAGTACGAAAGATTTTGATAAATGGATAACAACACATGCAGTCGACACTGACCCTACTTATGACCACTCTAATAACATAATTAATAGAGAAGATCTGAGCAATTATGATCATTTTAGCACCCAAAAATGATCTGTAGGTCACAATATTTAGAAATTTAAATGATGTTCGATTTCTATATAAGGAACGTAAGATTTTCAACAACACGTAACGGAAAGATAGCATGGAATATCATATGATATTGCATTAGTGCAGATACAGTTTCAAATAATCGACGTTATCAGGGACATTGAATATTTTTATACAATTATTCAAATTTTTCTTTACAATAAAAGGGTATTTACATGAATATTGGTGAATTATCGTTTGTAGAATAAAAAGTGCGTTTGTAAGCTAGTTGAGTAACAAATTTAGCGGAAACAATAGTCATGCAATAACCCTATGGTATTTCTTATGATTAAAATTATCATCATACCTGTTTTTCCTGCTGTTTATAATTATTGAATAGTAGTTATTTGTTCTGTGTTACAGTTTCAGGTGTGTTTGTTATATTGAGAAACAATATGGTCTGCTTGTACTTTGACTAATATCCTTAGCTTGGTATTAGATATGAAATTATAATTTAACATGAGTGTCAAAAGTATGTTTGACAGTCTTGTATCTTCTGCCTGTTTTGAGCAAAACTTTTTGCCCGTTGTTGTTTTAAATGTTATTTTCAACGATATCAATAAAATAGTGATTCTGGTGATGTATTAAACTATTTTGTCATGGTTTCATAGGAAGTACTTTTATTTTTTAAAATGGTAAAGGCTTAATGCATGAATTATTATGAACAGATTTTACATTGGTATATATCGATCTGAACTGCTATGTTTTATTGTCTATTAGATATTCCTTTGTCATATTTTAACTTATTTCCACTTTATAATGTGTTCTTGCTCTTAACATACAATTTTACAGTATCTGTAAGTTTTATGTGATGTCCTCTATTCCTATTTTCCACAAAGCAGGAAAAAATAAAATTTACATATTGTATATTAGCTCACCCTACACATTTTAGGTTACAAGTAAGTAATTATTTACATAGGCGACAATGGTAGCTTTTTTGGTCCTGCGTTTTCACTATCAAAGATACATTGAAATTTTTTCGAATTCTGAATCATCAACACCTTTGGGTGTAATTGAAACGGCAAAACACTATGGTGCCGCAGCTTTTTGATAGAAAATGACCTTTTAAGGGTACTCAACGGTTCCGGAATTTTCGAAATAGTGTGAATGAAGAACACCCTTGCTAAATTTAGCACAGAAAATGTTGATCGTCACTGAGAGTTTCTCTAAATTTCTCGCTATTTCTACACCAATGGCCAACACTCATTTCTCACTATTTCAATTTTGATTTCTAATTACCAAGGCAGCAGAAAATAAATTTACTTCTACCTATTATCTTGGATGTAAAATCTAGGTGGCGCCAGTCATCTTTATTTACTTCCTTTTAACCTAAATGCGCCATGTTTTTAACACATTATTCAAAATATCACTAGTTGTTTCTGTTTGTAATTTTAAATATAATCAGTCAATTACATCCCTAGAAGCTTTACTAAAGGTGGTACGGTAGTATTTTTAGCCCATATGGATAATGATAGCCTTTTATAATTTCCACCACTTTCTAACACTGCCTAAAATTCTACAAACACATTTAACATTTACAGTGCTTTCATTATAATATTCAGACATTAATTTGAATATGTATGATCACCGTTTACTTTTTGCTATCTTTTAAACCTACGGCCACTAGTGCTTTTATGTCTTTTATCATGCAGTGAATACAAAATTAAAAAGAATCTCAAAATTCATGTTCACTTGTATGTAAAATTATTTCATATTTTTCTACACCTGATTCATCCCTCAGTATGTTCAGTAGATACTGTATTTTGAGTCCAATCACACTGTTCAGATACATTGACTTAAGTAGGGTACAAAAGGGCAACCTAAATTCCGGAATATAAATACTACCTCGCCACCTACAGTTAAATCCGTTACTGATAACGGAAGTATATGTCAAAGAAATGCACTGAATGACTTTAAATGCATTCAATGAATCATGAAGTTCAAAACACAAAACAAATAATGTATCAAAAGATGAATTCGTTTACCTAAATTATTCGGGATAAACGAGACCATCCCAATAAAACAAATTATTCAAAGTCTTCTTTTAACATTTACTTAACTTTTATTCTTTATTGTGAAAGTCATACACTTTTAAAATAGGAATTAAAACAAAATATCGAACAAACAGTATATATATTTATATATATACAAAATATCGAACAAACAGTATATATATATATAAAATATCGAACAAACAGTATATATATATATATATATATATATATATATATATATATACTGTTTGTTCGATATTTTGTTTTATTTCCTATTTTAAAAGTGTATGACTTTCACAATAAAGAATGTGTGCATTTAAATGAATGCGTTCAGGTATTTTGTGAAAATACAAATTACGTGTTTTCATTATGTATAGTGTAATGTACCCTTACAAATATTGCTATCAGAAACACGTTTGTCTTCGTAGGATTTTAAGTTCAGAGTCACATTAGAACTGACTGTGCTACTTAAAAAGTATTGGCTATCTGTCTGAAAACCAATACCGCTGGAGTCATTTCGAGGTTCGGTTTTGCTGGATGTATTAATAAAAAATCCATCTGGCTTTTCGAATATTATGCAAACTTCTGTTAAACCGATTCAACCTGGCTCTTGCATTCTAAAGTATTGATACGTTTACTAAGTCAGGAATAAATACCGGATATGAACCGATGATCAGGTTTTCTGTATATCAATACTATTAAATTAACGAGGTCCATTTTGTTAGCCGATATGACGTAAAAAACAAGAATCAAACAATTCAACTTTATATATAACTAATATAGGACAATGGTGTTGATTAAAAATTACAACATTTCAGGCCTTTTTGTTGTCCACATAATTAATATTTTCCAATAATTAACAAGTTCCGGGTAGAATCCGATACCGATACCATTAGTACCTGTTGCCAGTTAACTAATCTCTGTATATTCCGCCTCTGTCAGGCACACCACCCAACGGTGGATTTGGGATTTGCTACATAAACGAGTCATAACCTGAACTTCGTCGTTGGACAGGAACTGAGACTATTAAATTCAATCATTGACCAAAAAATATATCTACAAATACATGTGTTATACAATTCGTACAGTCAAACCTGAGTACACCGGTTTCCTGTCCAATCCGGCCGAAAATTGAAGTCCCAATTTTTCCCTTCAAAGGCTTTGTAAAAATACCCCCTGTAAACTGGACCCTGTGTATTCCGAATTCCGGTCTAATTATGCAGTCCCAATACTCTTAATTACATCAATTATTACCTGTCAAAACCGGTCTGTTAATTAATTTAAAATGATAACAGTATTGATCGATATGCAATCAAAACATAATTGTTTATACAAGATGGTTTTTCAGGATAATCAATTAGCAAGGTGTTTAACCGTGATCTTACAGTAATGAGCTTTATTATTGAAATATTTAAACAAAAATTTTATTAAAAGAAACGCCGAATATATCTCGGATAGAACTTACGTTGTAACTTTGATAAATTTTTCAAATGGCGGAGTAGGAAATTAACATCGTGTTTTCAAAATGCTGGGTTCCCTGTTGTGAACCCCGATACCAATGACCCTGATAATAAAGAACCCGGATGACGAAAATCCATTTGTATCGTACATTGTACGACAATGCTTCGATCGTGATGAAATTTCGTTTGATAAAATTTTTTAGTCGGCTATATCAACGTAGAAAATGAACGATGAAAGTAAAACGAAACTCTCGTTTAACAATTCAAACAACGCGAGGATTCTGATGCAAACGAAAACAACTTGAACTCAAAGTGAAAGTGAAACTGACAAGTCGGAGACTGATGCTACCGAGGTCGATTTGACATACGAGGATATGTAAAAGGGTTAAAATATTATTATTTTGAATTCAAGGGACAACCAATTTCTTAAAATTCTAGAGCCATTGAATACGAAAACTCAAAACAACGATCGTACATAGTTAAACACTATTAATGTTCATGTCACAATATTTTCGCACAAATCATGAAATAATTTCAAATAAATACATTAGTACGGTATTTGCATTTATTGGTTTTTACAGAACTTTTACATGCAAACTATCTGACGTCACAAGTCATTAACTTCCGGTCAAAACGGAAACCTGAATAAACCGGCCCCTGTCCAAACCGACCCGTTTTCATGGTCCCATAGCCGGCCGGTTTATACAGGTTAACTGTAGTAAGAAAATTAGGACGGATTCAAACAGATTGGTTTTGAAAGCAGACAAAATTGTGCACCTTATAATTAGCATGACTTTATCAAATGACAATACGAATATTAAACTCCAGGCTGAAATTAAGGCGTAGGTATTTAATTCAGTCACGGGTGCTGCGGGTGTGTTCTAGTTCATACTAAAATAGCAACTGCGACTCAAAATATAAAATTTTTGTCCAGTGAGTTTCACAATATTACGAGAACGTAATTTCGGGTCACACAAAATTACACAAGTTCTCACGTCGGTGTACATTTTCTTGTCAATGTTATTAAGACAGGGTCAATATTAATTGCGTCACAATCCGAGATAAGAGCTTAAAAGAGTGGTCTAAGCAAAGCGAAAAGCAATAATATGCAATACCGGATTGTACCTATGTGGGTTCCATAATTGAAACAATAGTTCACAAACTTATTTAGATGGAGACCTGGTAATTTTAGATGAAACTTATCAAGTTGGGGAAACATGAGGACACCGATAATAAGTACGCATCGATGTTATTAGGCTATGCAGGACAAACAGGTTTGTCGTTACAAAGTCTGCTACGTGAATTGAAACACACAAAAGAGCAATAATCGCATATTTACCACTTTCGTCTACAAAAACACACAAAAGATGCGAGACTTATATGTTAGTACGCCCGACGCGTGTTTCGGCTACAAAAGACTCGAGTCAAAAATTTAAATGGCCAAATAAATAACGAAGTAGAAGAGCCAGGACCCCACGTACATTTATGAATAAGTCAGACATCTATAAACTAAAAGTTCAGTTACTTTAATGTAAAAATGGAGAGACTGCAGACATACATATTACTATAAAATATACCAGTTGCATTATATTAATAAGTAATAATATTAATTGCAAGTAGATAATAACGGATTTTCAATCTCTTGAATTATAAAACGTTGCAATAAAATTACTAACCATAAACTGTTTATTGATCAATTAAGCCTACATGTATGTGTAGTTGCATTTGATGAAATTCAGTGTAAACATACCTTATCTTTATTACATAATTGATGTGTAATTATGGTATACATTTCGATATTTATTTTTGTATACATATGTTAACAAGTACGTGAAAATTTGAAAACATCAGTGTTATATCACGATCATATTTAAATAATACAGGCGGAAGATGTAAACCAAAGGATTATGCCAACTCATACGTCGATGACAAGCTGACAACGCCATGGTATATACGAAGAGCGACGAATAGACATACAGTGGTATGCAATACAACACATAAAAAACTTAAGACTGAGCAGCACAAACACAATCGAAAATTGTGATTTTCTCTAATTTTTGTTGTTATCTTACTTTTACAAATTTTAAAGATCGGTTGTTTTTTAAATTACTTTTCCTTTTTATCGTCCGTGATATATACTCACAGATAGTAAAGCTTAATTTGGTTTTATGTTTGATATCTTTAAGTATGTATTAGCATGGACGTATTATATTGACAGGAACTCCATCAAACTGACTGCAAACGTTTATTATAATAGTGCGATGTGGAAAATCTTGAAGTAAACCCCGACTTTTCACACAAAATCTGAAGAGCAAGTTATGAATATTTCGGTTAAAGTTACAATCAATTTCGATCGTATTAAATACAGTGGATATAATATTCTAGAATATTTATCACATTTCGAACTCATTTTATGAAGGAACTGTTATTTCATGGCATATTTACATTGGTAGGTAGATAAGACATTCGATATCCCATCACGTGATAAGAGTAGCTTCAGTTGACGGAACAAGCGAAGGCTGTATCACCGATACCCTACAAAGGAGTTATCACGTACTTGACAAACTAAGTCGTAACCTTTATTTTCTAAATAAAATCAGTGGGGATGTGAATTTGGTAATTTTCGTTGAAGTTCCTGTCAATATAATACTTCTATGGTATCAGATACAACAAGGTTTAGACACGGACAGAGTAGCCTTTTTGAAGGCCTTACTTTGACCTATAACGGTTTACTTTTACAAATTGTGACTTGGATGGAGAGTTGTCTCGTTGGCACTCATACCACATCTTCTTATATCTATTTAGACTATTTTCTTTTCTAGGGTGTTTGGTTTGGCTAAGATATAGTTGCATAATTGTTTTACTTTTGTATTTATGCATATAAAATGAAAGGATATGGAGTAAATATACATGGGACAAAATCGCACACAATACATAGAAAACATACAAAATTATCAATGAACAGGGCTTTTATTCCTGTTCTTCATCTTGACAGTTGATGTACAAAAATGTAGGGTCTTTTGAACTTCTTTAGTCCAAGCATTATATTCACGGATTAGCCACAATATGAGGTGTTTGCATGAATGGGATCATGAAAGGCTATCATGTTGCCCTTCTCTTGTTTATTAGATCTCTAGCTTTATTTGTTTGTGTTTTCAACACAGCAATTGACGTTGCCGCATAGCTATGTGATCAAATTACTGATGACGCGACAGGGATAAACTACTAACCCTCGACAGTCTTGATATAGCCCACACAATTATATATACCATATACATGATATACACAATCAAATGTATTAATTTGATTAAATAAGACTAACTTCTTATATTTTATTGCCTCAATGACAGATTTAATTCTATAGTTATACTTACTTGATTATATAGTATTTGACGTATGTTACAAGATACGGTTTGATGAACATGTACTAGTATGTGATATTTACGTTCAATCTTTATCATAATTGTATCAACTATCGACAACAACTTGTTGAAAGGAAAAACATATATTTACAAGAAAAAAAATATCTGTTACATGTAAGTATAGCATTACATTTCATACATACACAAAGACAAATTGAAAAACATTATATTGTATTTTGTTAAATGATTAGAGTTTGAAAATAAACGATGGAAATATACTAATTGTGGTTTCAGAAACTGTGCAGAAGACTTAAACGTGTTTCATCATTTTTTGCCAATGATTCCCTTTTCTTTGTTAAACCTATCGAATAAATAACTGCACAAATTTTGCAAATATTTGCGTTTAATGATATTTGTTTCATTTATATGTATATAACTTTAAAATGAAAAGAATAATAGATTATGAACTCCAAGTTGTGAAACATATATATTAAGCATTATTAAGTATATTTGTTTGGATCTTTTCCATGATTAATATCTAATATTTATCAATTATGGACTTTTGGCGATGTCAACAGATTAAATTGACCGAGGACTAAGTCCGAGTGTCAATATAATCTAACATGTCCATATATAACGAATTGACTGAGTGAAAATCCGAAATTTTATACATTACATAATTATGTAAATAATGTATTATGGAAAATGTGGAAATGGATTGTTGTGTGGCGGAGAGTAGGTTTGGACCGGAACGGCTTATATTCGGATCTTAATTTAGAAGTATAGCGTCAATAAATGTAGAAATAGAAACACTTCATCTTTAGCGTATACTAAAAAATAGAAGGAAGTATTCAGATACATGGAATCCCTATGAATCGCGTGATCGTTATGACTAATGAAAAGAAGAATACTACACCACATGTTATATAAGCAATTATCTCTGTAAAGAATTGTGTCGTATACAATTTAAATACAATTATCTTTTTTTATAATATTTTAGTACAAATAGCACTCATCAAATTAATTGAATGGGAATGTTCATTTACATATTTCGACAATAGACCACAAACACAGAGATATTTTTTAACACTGCTTTGAAAGTAACCACTCATTTTAACATTTTTTTTAATCATCAAAAGGCTTTTGAATGTTAAACAATAAAACTTCACATGATTTAAAATTATACTTTGGATAAATAACTTCCTTTGAACAGTTTACCGAGGCAGAATGCAGTAAGAATTTTAATGGATATTCACTTGATTTTGGTTTCTGCATATCTTGTAGTTATGTCATGTGATCAAGGTAAGTTACAAATTCTGATAAAAGATTGATTGCAATGTCAAACGCTAAATGATTGATTTTTGGTTGCTTAACGTCCAGTGGCAAATATTTCGTGTATGTTTAGGACGAAAACAAATAACAATACGTGCAATAGATAGGTCCGGTTAACGGGGTCGACCAGGATGAAAAGCGGGAAATGTGGAATGTCATGCCACTGGAAAATGAGGATATATTGGATAGAGACTGAACTTTGCAACAGGCCTCGCACGGACCCTCAAAAGTTTTGTTGCAAGGGATTTTAACGTGCAGAGAGCGTTACACTCTACCTACTCGAGCCATCGTATTAAACGTCCTAATATGTTATCTTTTATTATATAATATGCATGTTATCATGCTTTTCCCAGACTGCATATTACGTTTGTATTCGTTGAAGGTGTAGTTTTTTCTTGGAATGTATGTTTTAGTCATAGTTGAATTTTGCTTTAAATTAACTTCTAGAAATTACGAGTACTTTCAAATCGGTAAAGTGTGTCCTTCGTCTTTTTGTCATTTGCGTTTGTGCTTAGTACTAATGTGATGAGTCAAATCATTTACAACTGATTTTTACAGTTTGTTGTTCGATCACTTCCTATGTTAGTGGTAGGATTTTAAGCTCTCATAAATATGCTAACCCCTTTACATTGCTTATGTACCGGTCTCAATCAAGAAACCTCTAATCATGTGGTTATCGTTGGTTGGTGTCCGCCAGAATTATTTGTTGTTGTAGATTTAGTATAAATCAGTCCGTTTGGTTTTGATCTTTTGATCATTGTTGAATGCCTTACGGAAATCTATTATAATGTACGCTTTTTCTCTTGATTTTAAATGCATAGTTGTCTCATTGGGAGTCATATCACACATTGTTATTCTTTCATTTTGCCATTAAGCAAGACAAATTGCAGATAACAATTTGAATTTATATATTGAACTGGTTATGTCTTTTGGTTGTGGGTTCACTTTTCAATAGTGATTATTTTTCTAGGATTGACTATTCATTTTCATCAGCGCATGCTTATGTTTCTTCGCGGCTTCGCTTCGCGAATATTTGTTTTTTTTCCTTTTGTACACAAATGTTTACTGCGTGTTGTGTTGCAGAATCTTCATTTCCATTCTCGCCCAGTTATTTATGTTCAGGCCTGACCAAGCCAAGTTAATCATTTTACCCAAAATATGTCTTATTCCCAAAAGCTCCTTTTATACACTACTGACTGCTGAACTTCAAGTAACAAATCAAATACATATTCAAGACGTGAACATGTTAGTGCAATATGAATATAAACTCTAATTATACTAGACCGACACGTTTAGCAGGATATTTAACGAGCTAGTTCACAAGGTTAATGTACTCAGGGAGATATGTCGTTTGAATTGCTTTATATTCATATATATGTCATTTCGGTGTCTTTTATAGCTAACTGCACAGTATGGGTTTTGCTCATTGTTGAAGGCCGTTCAGTGACCTATAGTTGTAAACTTCTATGTCATTTGGTCTCTGGTGGAGAGTTTTCTCAATTGCAATCAAACCATGTCTTCTCTTTTCATGTCGACCTACCCTGACACATTATTCTGACTACGAGCCGACCAGTCTTTTTTCATACTCTTGATGTCGCTTGCGTAGCGAAAAGCAGTAAATATAAATTGTACAGTCTTTGGTTTGACCCGATCGGGACTCGAACCCACGACATACATCACCCGAGGCGAACATGCAACCACGATACTACCGAGGCGGTACGAAAACAAAGCAGCATTTTCGTAATAAAAAGATATTTGTCATAAAACGAAGTAATGAAAAGACGTCTGATTAATACATTATTTTAAAGTACAATACCTGTCAAGTAATAAAGGTTGAGCATTTACTTTTCCGTTTTTATGTAAGTTACGAAAACATTATATGCGATTTTAAAACCTATGGATACGCCTAATGCATTACTGCGTGTGCAAATACAATACCAAGTTTGTTTTCTGATGAAAGGCAACATATGAATAAGATCAGATGTAAGATATATGTCAATGAGACAGCAACCAACCCAGCTAAACAGGCAAAATGATATGAACAGTGCAACATAAATCTTTATCAATAGACGGTTTATATAATATATGTCAAGCTCTTTGAAAACGTCTATAACGAGTCTATAACAGTTTTGAATATATGTAAACGATTGAATAGAGATGTGAAGTATAACCACCCCAGCGAAAAAAAAAAAAAAAATTCTAACAGATATCTAGAGGCCAACACAGTTATCAAAATTGACACTCATCTATAGTATGTGTCAAGCTCTTTGCAATCGTCCCAAGTCCACGCAAGTGGTGACTAATTTCGTATTGATAAAGGTGATGTGGTGTAAATGTTAATGAGACAGCAGCTATATTGCATTCTTACCTTACAATTTGACGAGTTTTAAGTGAAAATGATTTACAACAAAACAAATAAATCAACAAAACAAGACCATTGTTAGTGAACATTACATGGAATATTACATATCCGTGTATTCATAAAGTCATAAAGCAACGAATTTTGATGCAAAGAAAACAAAACCAGCATTGTGTCTTTACAACTAACACACTGACATTTTGGTTAAAGCCTCTACAGACATTAACAAATTCGGAGATATTGCAAACTTGGAGGAGGCTGTTTCCGTTTGTGTTGACAGAGGATATGTTTTGGAAAGTAATTTAACAGTATTGTCAAAATACCTTCAACAAAACAACAACGTTCAAAGTCTCTGGAGTGGAAGTTACATAGCGATGTTACCATGGATGGAAATATTAGGTTTGTATGTAATAATAGAAAAGAAACAATTTATTTCACATAGGATATCAAAACTATTCAACAAATAATATTAGTACTTTTCATGCCATGTGGTCCTATATAGGGAGGTTGAGATCTCACAAAACATGTTTAACCCCGCCGCATTTTGCGCCTGTCCCAAGTCAGGAGCCTCTGGCCTTTGTTAGTCTTGTATTTTTAAAATTTTAGTTCATTTATATGTTTTGGAGTTTAGTGTGACGTCCATTTTACTGAACTAGTACACAATTTTATTTAGGGCCAGCTGAGGACCACCTCCGGGTGCGGGATTTTTCTCGCTGCGTTGGAGACCCATTGGTGGCCTTCGGCTGTTGTCTGCTCTTTGGTCGGGTTGTTGTCTTTTTAACATATTTTCCATTTCCATTCTCAGTTTTACTAATAACAATCTGATCATTGTCTTTGCAGTATCATGTACAAGATTAAAGTGTTATGTTGTCATTTGAGGCAAAATAATTATAAAATGATGTCCATTAATAATAATCATCTATCTATCCACTGTATATTCGTTGCTGCTGAATTTTTTTGTCATGACTCGTATTAAAATTATGCCTTGTATCTTCATGAGATTCCTTGAATCATGATACTATCATTATAAAAATAAGAAGACGTCGTATGATTGATAATGAGACAACTATCTATTGTAGTTCAATTATAAGTTACCGTACAACCTTCAACAATGATAAAACCCAATTCGTATATTCGGCTATACATGTAAAAGGCCCCGAAATAAAAAAAAATGTGAAACAATCGAAACGAGAAACTAACGGCCTAATTTATCACAAAACAATTTACGAAAAACAAATATGACAGACATGAACCAACGACAACCACTAACCTACAGGCTTTTGACCTGAGACTAGCACATACCGAATAAAGCGGTGTTAAACATGCTTGCGAGTGCGTTCACTCCCAACCACGGGGTCATAATTTTGCGAGATTTTATATTAAAATGACCCTCCTTTTTAATGACATCCTATATTAAAATGCATTTACGTTTGATAACTGTATATTGATTTGAGGTATGATCTACATATCATATATAAATATGCCATTGAGAATCTTACATTACTAATGGTAAATTTTTATATTAAATTAAATCAATTCATTTGAAAGTTCACCTTTCAAATAAGTTCCCAAATGAAACCTGGATGTCAATTCATATATTAAAACTTAAGAGTAGCTATATATTTATGAATTATGAGTGATGTATAGATTTAGTGCTTATATAAGCATGGGTCATATTTTAAATATTGTATATATAAGTATAGGTCATTCTTTCTTAAATATTAATATAACTATAGGTACTGAATTTCGGTGAATGATATATTAAAATGGGTACGTTTTTTGAGGCAAAAATGGCACACCCCTACTAAAAGAATATCGAAGTACAAATGTAACTGGATGGTTTTATAGAAGAGCAAAACAAAAAGAAAAGAAAACAATAGGTTGCTAAAATATACAGAGTAGAGAATATTGGCCAAATAAAAAAAAGAAAAGATGAATTGTTGTAAAAAATATGAAACAATAAAGAAATGAAGGAACCCCATCAAGACCCTCTTTAAAGTTATATTCTTACATGCAATGGGTTTAGTATCTCTCTCATACATAATGCAGATTCGCCTTTTATTTCTTATTTCAATCATAACAACACATTTTACTTTGAATATCGTTAAACAAAGAAAAAAAAGACAGATTTAAAAGGATTGAACATCTTTAGCTAACAAGAAAGAAAAGGGTAGAGATTGTAACAATTCATGTCACTAAACCCATACATATACTTGTCAAAACGAACAGGAAATAAACAAGAGAAGTGATGTTATTGTTGTTGTCATGTTTAGGAACAGTTACATGTATCTATGTTTATGCTCTGTAAATTTATATGATGTAAACGAGTTCGTTTTATCAAATGTAACAAACAGTGATCATTAAAAAACAAGAAGTTTAACCAGGTTTAGATCAGTCTTAAAACACTGTCAATCGATTCGTGACTTAAATACCATACATGTACATGTAGACGAGGCTTTCTATTTGTGAAATACCAAAAATGCTAAAAAAAACACTATAAGGTATGCAATAAACCTCCTAAGGGTTTTCTCATTGACTTTCAAAAATGTCAACCGAAATAGACATATATATATATATATATATATATATATATATATATATATAAATATATATTAGCAGAAGTCGTTTTAAACGTAAACAACGTGTCTAAAAGCTGTGAATAAATTAAACTGGCATAGCCAATCAAAATTTCAGTTCCTTAGCTACAGGTTCACATGACACGAAATTAAGGATTAATATCAGCCCTAAAAAGCGATCCAAGCAGTTTTGCAATGTCACAAATTAGCACACAGAAAAATAAACTAATTCATTTGAAATGGTGCTAGGGCCGTCTTAAACTTGCAGTTAGGTTAGAGTTTTCGCTCGGTGTTAAAGGCTGTATGATGAATAACAGCAATGAAGCGCTATTCCTTTGCTTTTGTATATCATTTGCTGTCCATGTACTGATTTTGTATCACGGGTGGATAACCCATTTCCTTACGTTTCTATTATACCAAAGTAATATTCTATTGCATTGTTTTGTATATTCATCTCATCCCTGAATATTCACTAATTGATTGATGATAGTGAAATAAACACCACACCAGCGTGGCTAGACTTGATTATATGCATACATAAACACACTTTAATGTTCCGATTCAAAAACGAAATTTAATTCTAAATCATCATATTAACATTAATTCCGCTTCAGATTCTGCTTAAAATCATTATATCAACTAATCTAATGATTTTTAATGTTTTTTTTTTTAAATTTCCTTTGATTAAATCACGTGGATGAGCTCTACGACAACCTTTTTTTTTTTTTTTTCATTTAGGTTGTTTCAGGATAAAATGGATGGATACCGTTGAAGAAATAACGTTTGCAAAAAGCATCGTTAAAGTAAACTCTGCTGTCTGCCAATTTAAATGTTCACATGCGAGGTATTTTGCGGTTAACTCTGATGTAAGATTTCTTTTTGATATTTTTTGATATTATTGATGTTTAATATGTTTAACTTTTTCTTCAAACTTCCTTGTTTTTTTTTTTCAATTTTAATACACAAATTTCCGCATAAACGTCAACTGGCCTTAAGCGGAGTTTTTTCTTTTTAGATAAAACAAAAATAATTTCAATTAATTTGGTATTAATAGTATATTATCTTATTTGAGGCAGGCATTATTTTTACAGTTTATTCTTATGTTGTACTATATCAGCCTGTTATTCAGTGATTGTCGTTTGAACATGTCTGTCATATTTGTTATTTATAAAATTGTAGTGTATACAGTAGGCTGTTATTTTTCAAGATTGAAATATTATCACATTTTTCATGTCGAAGCCTTTCATTTTCATAGCTGACTATGCGGTGTAGGTTTTTCTCATTGTCAAAGGCCGTACGGTTACCTATAATTGCTTTTATCTAGTATGTCATTTGAACTCTGCTGGGTGGTTGTCTCATTGATAATCAAACCAAATCTCCTTATTTTTTATTTTAAGTTTCAGTTGTGTTGTTTTCTATTTCTGTTTTTCATTTGATTTTTCTCATATATATTTTTTTTTATCTTTTGACACTGGTTTATGACAATTATGATGATGGTATATTACTATAATTCTGTGTGTTGCATGTCAATCCTTTCTTAAAGTGAATTTGGATTTAACCTCAAAGTCAAAATACTGGATTTTGGTAGGGGATATGTTTGTTTCCGGAACATATCTTTTTATCCCCTGATTTAGGCTTTTGATATTTTGAATATGGAAGCAGCACCTTCATCAAAGACCAAATGACATTGCAGTTAACAATTATAGGTCACCATACAGCCTTCAACAATGAGAAAAACCCATACAGCATAGCAAGCAGTAAAAGGTCCGAAGATGACAAATGTAAAACAATTCAAACAAGTAAACTAACGGCCTGATTTATGTACAAAAGCCTGAACGAAAATCAAATATAACAAACATAAACAAACGACAACAACATAATTACAGGCTTCTGACATCGGACTCGGACTTCTCTTTAACTGACTTTTAATGTGCGTATTGTTATGCGTTTACTTTTCTACATTGGCTAGAGGTATAGGGGAGGTTGAGATCTCATAAACATGTTTAACCCGCCGCATTTTGCGCCTGTCCCAAGTCAGGAGCCTCTGGCCTTTGTTAGTCTTGTATTATTTTTACTTTTAGTTTCTTGTGTATAATTTGGAGTTTAGTATGACGTCCATTATCACTGAACTAGTATATATATTTGTTTAGGGGCCAGCTTAAGGACGCCTCCGGGTGCGGAATTTTCGCTGCATTGAAGACCTATTGGTGACCTTCTGTTGTTGTCTGTTCTGTGGTCGGGTTGTTGTCTCTTTGACACATTCCCCATTTCCATTCTCAATTTTATTCTCTCTGCGGACAGGCCCATACAGAATATGGCGAGGTTAAACATTATTCATGCGCGGTAAACCCTCCCAAAAGCTTTGAATAGTGGTGTAACAGCACAGCTGATGAACAAACTATAAAAAACATTTGGAAGGGCTTATCTCATCATATCGATAAAAAGCACAAAAACAACTAACAGAAACACACAAGACACAAAGTCCAGACTTGAGGGTACTCGCAGTTACTGAAAGCTAGTTAAAAGCCCAAAACAACTACCAGTAATACAAAGAAATCATGTATGTAAGGTTAAAGGATCCATCAGTATTTATCCGTGAAGACGTCATTAAATGTCAGAGAAAAAAAAAAACAAATTTCGTGTTCAATGCCAAAATGTTAGTATCGACAGAATGTTGAAAGATGTACAGAAAAACTATCTAATTGGGTTTTAATTTATCAATAAAAAGGTGTTCCGGTTGTAAGTGGATCCAGAGGTGCGATTCGGACGTAAGAGGTTTTAAGAGTTTTGTAGTATTTTGTTTACTCTTGTGTTAATGTTTTACTCAATTTGTACTTTATCGGGACAGTGTACACTGACACAGCATTACGTTTTGATATACAGTATGTTCTATCAACTACAAACACTTTTTGTTGGTGTCTTTTTTCAGATTTACTCTAAACTCTAATATCTTTTTGTTGACGGCTTTGTTAGATTTATATGTATGTTTGTTCGAATTTCTTAGTCAGTTGTGTTGTATGTATGTGATATATGTTTACACAGTTTGGGCTGCTGGTTCCAAATCAATGTCATTTCAATCAATTATAATAGAAAAGAATATGTCTGGTTGGATTGCTCACTCAGTTTTGTCAATGTTAAGGAACTATGAACAACTGTCATATTAGAGGGAGTTTCATCTAGCTATACAACTAGGTTTTACTTTCGACACATGCCTGTTCAAAGTCAGTAATATGAAAGTAATTTTCCATTCGATCCGTTGGTTGATATAATGTAACGTTTGATCTTGTCAGGTTTCATGAACTGTCCCTTTTTTTAATTAACCTTGGAGATCGGTAGTTTTATAAAATACTTTTTCATTTTACATAAGACAAGTCGATGTGTGTGTTTTGATGACCAGGGCCTGGTAAACTCACCAAGCTTAAATGCCGATGGATGCGTAAAGAGTTGTTTGACCAATGATACAGACTGTCTGGAATTGTTATTTACGTACAAAGGTATTTTTTATCTTCATTTAATCAACACGTTCATGCTCAAACATGTTAAAAAATTAAAAACAACACGTTTAATAATTTCATGCGTCCGAAGCGCTTTTCTGGATTGACCTTCATCAGGAACGCTCAAAGCCAAACATTTGAAATCCGAGGGATGTATAAATACCGAAACAGTTGAAGAGCTATATGACAAAAATACATAAAACAAAGAGCCAAATTTATCTAAGGTCAACTTTGCCTGAGGGAATTGAAACCATAGTTTCTTTTTAATTTCAAAATTTATAAACGGACAATTTTGGAAAGGTTTGTTATAAATCATGTCAGTACCGAAGTACTGACTACTGAGCTGATGATACCCTCGGGGACTGATAGTCCACCAGCAGAGGTATCAACCCAGTGATGTAAAAAATTGAAAACAACACGTTTAATAATTTCATGCGTCCGAAGCGCTTTTCTGGATTGACCTTCATCAGGAACGCTCAAAGCCAAACATTTGAAATCCGAGGGATGTATAAGTACCGAAACAGTTGAAGAGCTATATGACAAAATACATAAAACAAAGGGCCAAATTCATCTAAGGTCAACTTTGCCTGAGGGAATTGAAACCTTAGTTTCTTTTTAATTTCAAAATTTATAAACGGACAATTTTGGAAAGGTTTGTTATAAATCATGTCAGTACCGAAGTACTGACTACTGAGCTGATGATACCCTCGGGGACTGATAGTCCACCAGCAGAGGTATCGACCCAGTGATGTAAAAAATTGAAAACAACACGTTTAAATTTTCATGCGTCCGAAGCGCTTTTCTGGATTGACCTTCATCAAGAACGCTCAAAGCCAAACATTTGAAATCCGAGGGATGTATAAGTACCGAACCAATCGCATAAAAATATGTATTTATATTTCATTTTAAGCAGTGTTTCACTACATGTGTACAAATAGGAAGATGTGGTATGATCATCAATGAGACAACTATCCACGAAAGTTCAAATGAAGTGGATATAAGCTATTATAGGCAACCGTACGGCCTTCGACAATTAGAACCACTGAACTACAGGCTCCTGACTTGGGACAGGCATATACTGAATTTGACGGGGTTAAACAAGTTTGAAGTCACAAACCGTCCCCTAACCTGGACAGTAGTGTAACAGTACAATATAAGAAGAAACTATAAAAATCAGTTGAAAAGGGCTTTACTCATCAGATCGATACAACGCAGAAAAACATCTTACAAAAACACAGACCGGAAGTGGCAGAGTATTTATACATCCCTCAAAACAACAAAACAAACCAAAGTAAAGACCTGAGAGTAATCGCAGTTACCAAATGATAGTTCAAAGTCAATCACAAATGATAAACAAATCATGTTTCTAACTTGAAAAATGCCAAAATATAGTTATCGACAGATTGTAGTACCGTAAATGTATAACAATAATATTTAGTATGGTTTAAATCTACTGATAACAAAATCAATATTTATAACAATAAAAACAATATTCATAGATCTTATTTACATGATCTGATAAAGGGGTTGAATTGGTAACCTTTTAAGAATAAGATTATGTCAATGATTGATACGTTTTCCCGGATGTGTAAAGGAAATTCATATGTAAAAAAAACTACATTGTAAGTTTCGGGCATATTTGGCTACGAATTTCGTAAAACAAAATTATTAGAAATGCAGATGCAATTATTGTACGCAGAATTTTATACTTTATAAGTTTACATACATGTATTTGTTCAATTCAGTTCTTTGTTTAAGTATTCAAGGCAGGAGATAAGACATTCATTCAAACAATTCAAAACTATTTTTTATCAAGGTATCAATAATATTTTTTAGTTTTAAATGAGACTGATATACAACTTGATATTCCAACCGATACTCTTAAAACGTGCGTTTATTCTGACTGCATTTCGTCTCAACAGCGGTATGAAAAAGACTATTGTAGTCAACCATATATTGCCCTGTGCCGTAGGTATAATTTAGATAAGTATATTTAAACATCAAACTTTGATCGTAAGACGTACGATAACAAGCTTCATATAGAATGTAGTATGCTATAAAGAAAGTCAACATCGCTTGAAGTATAATCACTCCTTTGTGAAATGTCTCTGTTTCTAGTAATTTGTTTATATCTCGACAAATAACGCCACGTTTGAACACACGCTTCGATATTTTAGTCGTATTCGTCTATATATATATATCATATATCCTCTGTTGATCCAGTCTATTGTTTAAAACTGAATGCTTGTTTACCTGGCGATTTTGTAATGACTCAAGCAATAAGGCGTCAAAGAATAAAAAACACAGCCAATTTATCACTGTACATGTTCAGACATCATTTTAAGGCTCCCAGTTTGCTAAATCAAATAGCTATATTAACTTCTCCAACAAAATGTACACATATAATGTTTATTCTACCATAAATTATTAAAACCCTAAGAAATTTTTTTAAAGTAGTAATTATGTCCAAAGATAACAAATCTATTGAGAAAAATATGTAAGCAAAAAAGCAATAGGAACCAGTATTGACCAACACAGAAAGCCAATAACTCTAATTTGAGATGGTCTTGAAATTATTTATGTGACAAAATAAGATACGTCTGCAGCTTTTCATTATTTCATCATATAATTCCTCAACAGAATTTTGCTTAGCCTAACATCATATGAAAAAAGTCACAATAGCAAAAATCCAAAGAGTGGGACCAACCAATTGTCAACTAGTTTTAGTTAAACAATCTACATAAAAACATACTATGCATTACGATACACAAACAGACATATGCCAATGTATGGTGCTAGATTTGTCATTAAATTGTTGTATCATTAGCCTAATTGTTTCTTTTAATTATTTGTATTCCTATTTTGTGACAAAGCAGTCAATAGTAGTTGTTCATAACACATGTAACACATAATTACGATTTTTCTACATGTCCAATAAGATGCGCATAAAGTCGTCTATCTATCTTTTTCTTTACCAAGGAAATGGTCAGTATGCCGTCCATTCCACTGCTTTCGCAACATATGAAGTTCTGATATGGGGATGTTTGCTCCGACAAGATACATTTCCCCTGTTGCTTTCTGCAGACATTTGTAAATTAAATCAGAGTAACACACAGCACTGGATTGGTGTAAGAAGCCAGACTTTAGATATTCATTATATGGGTCAATATGGTACTGTATGGGTATACTATTTTATCAGATAACCTCAAAATTAAGTCAATGTTTTACTGTACTATAACTAGGCCGATTGAACGTTTTGTAATAACAGGTTGGCAATAGACGACTGTTGTTTGCAATAAAGTTTAAAATAGTCCCTTTTTTATACCAACTAGTTTCAAAAGCGAATAAGTATTGATTTTAATTGGAATTTGTACAAAAATATTCAAACATAATTGGATCTATTATTCACTTGAGGAATATGAGGAAAAGAAAATACATATAAACTCGTGTGAGTGTGATGGATACTAAACAGCTTCTGTTAAAACGGTGAAAAGCTATCAATTGAAAGGGTTCTATATATAAGTATGACAACTATGGCTGCATCTTCGCAGCAAAGCATAGCATATATTCAAATCAAATTTATTTAATTGTAGGTAAGGCACTTTAGAATATTAAGTCCATTAATTTTGGGAATAGAAAAAGTTGAATGCGGCTGTATTCACTATTAAGATGATAAAGTTTAACTTCCTTTTATGAAAATATCACTCTTGCTTAAGTTCTTCCTTTGTTTTTTTTTTTTTTTTGTTTTTTTGGCATTGTTTATAAGCAATTTCTGTGTTAGATATATTACAAATTGGAATTGTTACACTATTTACCTTAAATTTATGAATACTTTGTTAACTTGTATGCATCAATTCCTGTACATTGTTTACCGGCCAACATACATACATATAATATTCACACAAATACCACAAATACAGTTTAATATTCTTTTTTATCATAACCCATAATAATTGTAGTTATTCGTAAAGAAAATGTTATACATGATAATGAATGTTTCAGAAATTGCGTTTGAGGCAATAAAAGACAGAATTGTCAAGTGTGGCCACTATAACAGAAGTGGTGTCTTTTTTGGTAGTTGCAGTATCATAAATCACTTTATTTGTAAATCAGGTCAGTCTCCATGCATATAGAAATGATACTTTTGTGTGGCACAAAAACGACATGTGAGATCAACGTCTATAAGACAACAAACTAATAAAATATTGAACAACAGAAGTCGCTAGTAAAATGTAAACAGTAAATAAACTCATCATTAATAAGAAGCTTCAACTTTTGAACGTCTGACACGCGATTCCTCTACACAAGTGACGGTTGAATCAACAAAGTTAAAAGGCCGAATATTGTATGAAGATGAAGAGACCCAAAATTCCGAAACTTTTGGCAAATACAGCTTAATTAATCTATTCCTTGGGTAGAACATCCTTTAATTTTCGAAAAATTCAAAGTTTTGTCAACAGTTAATTGATAAGTGATGATTTATTTCAACACAGAAGTGCTGACTTCTGGGCTGATCTTAGTAAATTAGCACTTACTTTGAAAAATAGTGTGTATAAACTAAATGAATACTACCAAATTATATACCAATAACAGTGAAGGCAATACACGATTGATTGACAACATTTCGGGTAATGACAGCAACATAAATGAATTAGCGTCTTTACAATGCAACCCTTATCCTTAACCTTTCATTTGTTTTCAAAACTGGTCTGTGAAAATGAACTATGCACTAAAACAATATATAAACAACTAATAGGCGAAATAATTTTGGTGTATGCCATTCTGAAAAAATAAAGTAAATAACACTTTAAAACAAGTAAAACTACTGCCCAAAGAATATTCTTTTCCCCGGAAGCTATCAAATTTAAGGACAAACAAAAACCAGGTTTTTCGATCGTTTTGATGATTATTTAACTATTTCTCAATATGTTATGTTTCTCATTATTAAGGCAAGAACATAATATTTCATACAATCTAAATTTCCCTTGAACAACACGTTTTAGGTACATCAGAAACTACCGAAGGTTCCGTTACTTTGACATCTGCTGTGACAACAAGTCTACAAAACGGTAAGAATCTGTTAAATAGGAAAACAGACATTTGTTACAATGAAGTTTAAAAGTTAGCATGAAGTTAACTTAAGTGCCCCATATTTTGCAATGGGATAACATCACTTTTTGATCCTTTATACCGATATTTATTATCTATTGCATACTTAAGGACCGATGAGGAATAATCAGCCCAACTGTGATTCGTGATGATGGATAAGCAAACGCCGAAACAAATATCTTATTTTTGAAAACAATAAATCATACTTATTAAAACGGACAAATGATATTCAAAAAAAACAAAAAAAACAAAACATTTTAACAAACTTTTCTCTTTGAGTGATATCTACACTGTTTTCGAAATGACATCGTAGTATGCACGGTTGGAGAACACGATTTTCAACAATTATCCAGTTTTCATACGGAGGACCAACCGTACACCTCCCAAGACGACTTGTTCCATTTTTTGTATGAGACCAATTTCATGAAGAATAATGAAATGATTCACCTTTAATTTTTACAGTCCTCTGTATGAATGATGTCATATAACTAAATCAGTTTGTAACTTCGTTGAACGCATATATGAAATTTGAATTAAAATAAAACATAGCACAGGTTAGATTACTGTGTTTAATATTTTGAATTGAATCTAAAAAATTACAACGCAGGTGAAAAATATAACTGTATAACAACATAAGTTTTCTGATTGTAACTAAAGGTTATTATTCAAAGATTTAAATCATTACTTCCAAATTTTTACGAACTCCAGATCTGTGTACAGATGACTACGAATATACTTTCTTTCTTGTCAAAACCACAATCCTGTCTTCTTTACTTCGGTAAAGACATTTGCATATGCGATTTATAACCGAATTTGTACTTGCCATGCTACCCATAATTGGTGCTACTCGGTAACAAGCAACTGTAAACCTTCCTTAGAACAATTGATATTACGTTAATCACAAATTTCTATCCTTTTGGAAAGGGTTAAGTGTAGTTAAAACTATAATTGGCCATGTCTTAACTTCTTGCGGCTGTTGCACTGATTGATGTTTTCTCCTCCTGAAATATAAAAGACCTGTCGTAATTTTTTTTATTTGAAAAAAAAGTGTACTGTAAATTCAGAAATCGAAGAACGGAAGACTGATAGCACAGTGGCAGTATATATTTTCTAACAGACAAAACTATTAATTAAAACTGCATTGTCCTGAAAGTTAACTTAAATTTCAGGTTTAACCGATGACACGGAAGGTTCGACTACGATAACTTTTACAGTAACAGAAGGTTTTCAAAACGGTATGCTTTTGTTAGCAACACAATCAGACATGTAGACAAAAAATGATAATTGAAAAACATAGCACAGCTTTATAATCCACTTCCACCGAGTTGATATAAATCTCAACAACAGAATGTGCAGACTAAGAATAGTTCGTCGTGATCTTTATCCAGATTGACACTCGTCACGGGCTAATTACTGCATGTGCATCTTACATACTAAATACACTTTCCGAGATAAAAAAAAAAAAAAAACACCAGAAATTAGAGCTTTATCACAAAGTTGTAGACATGTATCTATTGTTGAGAAGGTACAATGTATACCTGATTTCTCTTAAATTTCAAAATTGCCGTAAAAAGATTTTGACGAATTATCCACATTTCCTTGAATTTATATATATTATTTTGCAACAGAACCCTTAATATATCAGAGAACGAAAGCGATAGCTCTTGAAACGTTTCCTATATATCAAAAAAAAGTAAAACTCGTTCAGGTTGTCATGCAAAACCGTGAAAGATAACGATATTATAGAAACCGCGTCTGAATCAAAATCACGAAAGTCAAAATGTAACTTGATAGTAATATGAACAATAACTAATATAGCTGGCTATGAGGTATGGGTTTAATTCATTGTTGAAGGCCGTACAGTGACCTGTAGTTGTTAAATTCTGTGTCATTTGGTTTCTCGTGGAGAGTTGTCTCATTGGCAATTATACCACTTTTTCTAATTTTTAAAAATTAAGATGATTGACATATCAACGTTTAATACAGAAAACACATCAGCTACAAATTATGTTTACACAACGTTAGTGTCTGTCGTATTTTATGAAGTTAAGTTCCATTGAGTAATACTTGTGCACAATTACGGGCCGACTTAGTTTTGTACTCATATGAAGCAGAATATACTCAGAACATTATCGAAGACAAAAAGTATCTTGCAAAATTCTTTAATTTTACTTTCGGATATATTGATGATATTCTGTCATTCAATAACCCACAGACCGTAAAACACTTCCGTAGTAGTAAACCACATTTCAATGAGTGTTTTTATCTCATCTATCCCATTGAACTTGAAATTAAAGATATTTCCGATAGTAGATGGTCGGTTTCATATCTTGATGTTTTCCTCAAAATTGACACAGATGGACGACTTCAAACTAGAATATATGACAAACATGACGATTTCAACTGTCAAATTTTCAGCTATAAAATACCAACTGCTTGATCGTATTGCGTTTACATATCTCAGTTAATACAGTACGCTCATAAATGTTTACACAAGTTGACCTTAATTACCTGGAGCATGATCCTTACATAAAAACTGATCAAACAGAGGTATGAGGAAACACGACTGAAATCGACACTAAATAATTTTAACTGTCACTATCATGAATTGGTTGATCGATACGATGTGACTGTGTCGTAACTTTCTAGCCACATGTTTTCGCAGTCTTTGATATTTACATACCAGTATAGTTATCTGATCTGTATTTTTACCTAGTGTGTCATATTTCAGATTCGGATATATTTACTTGGACAATTCCAATACAGATTGATGTATGCATACCATGAGTCGCTAAACCTGTTGACATACCCAGACTGGCTCTTTGTTGATTCTTACATTTTCTGTATGTTACCTTGATTTGCCTAATCCTAATCAATTTCCGAGACTTGAACATCTTTCGCCTTAATGATTGTACAAAGTCAGTTATAGGACATTCATTTTCCATACGTTCAGTTGGCTGATATAGTCGAGCGTTTGATTTTGTCAGTTTTTGCCATGGTGTTCGACATTTTTGTTACTATTTTATTAAGTTAAGTTAGTTTTGAATTGAAATTGTGTCTGGTAAACGGAGTCAATAAATTTCCTACATGTTTTTCTCTAATAATAATAGAATGAAAACAAAACTATCAATGGTCTCTAATATCCGTTTGTACTTTTCTGAATATGAGATATTTCTTTTATTTTCTAAGCAACGCTTGAAATGCAAAAGAAAGAAGAAAACAGTAACAGCATAAATGCATGTAAGGAAACTACTTGTGTTCTCGTGATATTATACAATGTCAAATATCTAAAAGTCAATATACCAATCCGCGGAGAAACAACAATGGTATGCAAATAATACAAATACGAAAAAAAAAAAAATAATGAATTCAAGGAAGTCTTTATGTTTTTGGGCAATATATACTGAACATTTTAAAAATATTTGACCACTAAAATGTATTGTATCTCCATAACACGTGTTGCTATAATAACTTTCTACAGTTAAAGACACAATATCTGAATATATTATTCAAGTTATGCCAATTTATTGCTGGTATGTATACAGTAAATAGTCAGATGTACCAAATCGTTAAAGGGGCACTAGCTTCAAGAAATATAAAAATTATAAAAATTGATTTTTTGTTCAATCATAAATGAAAGTTAAATAGTGAAATAATAATTCGCTTTTAGCAACCAGTATAGTTCAATTTTGTCAAAATAAGCTAAGAAACATCGATGATGAATTATTCACTTGCAAATGAATAATGCGACCTTATTGAATCCGTATTCATGTCACCTTCAATTTAACCCCTTAGCTAGAGATGGATTACGCATGTATTATGCGTGTTCAGTTATTAAAAGGAAAAGAATGTCAACATTGAAAGTGAAACAAAGGTAAATCATTTAATTGTCTGATTCGATCCACATTAACTCATCCTTATGCAGGTAAAAACGATGATTAACATATATTTTTAACCTATAATATGAAATTAAACAGACCTAGAAAAATCCAATTGCACGAGTTCGCTATCTATTTATATCTATATTTATGTTTATATCGCTTATATGACCGTCAGCAGTCTTCGGAGGTCAACTCGATAATTAATTAGATGGCGTCTAGACTAAGATACACACGAAACAATAATGCATTTTATTGAGCCCATGCCTTGTAAATTGTTTATTTTAGAGTTTTTATAATTTGGATATACGTTTTAGTATGTTATAAATCAAATATGATAATTTGATTCAAATCGGTGAACATGAATTTAATTGACAGCCAATGCCCCTTTGATCATAGAAAAAAATATCCTTATAATAACGAGTTCTGATCGTACAACGTGTGTTGTGATACCTAATTGATTTGAAGGCAAAGCAAATATGAAACAAATTAGTGCGTCCAACCATGATCGTAAATTGCTAACTTTGTCTTAAGTTTTTTTTTTTTTTAAGTTATAGTGCAAATCAACAAGGATGAGACTAAACTTACATCATTACGCAAGATAATAAATGAACTTTGGTAATTAGCGCCCACACAATGGTAAACTTGATCTTTTAGTATCCCTTAGTAAAGAAAAGTAAAAGCTGAGTCCAACAGATATTACCTGAACTGAGCATGTGTCATTCCCTAAAGGTAAACAAAAAGCAGTATTGAAAAGTCAATATGAGATAATCGTGGCGAGATGAATGGAAACAATGTTTCATCATTCTTTAAGGATAGGTGTGTTTTACTTTAAGGAAGTTCGCTACTCTGTTTCAAAATATCAAGCTTTTCATAACACTAGTATATATTGATAGAGGATTAATAAAGGAACCAAAAGAGCAAAAATAAAATATAGGTCAATGTGCTTATTTTTCGAGATATTAGCCATTAAAATTGTGGCGTCAAAATGTTCTCTCTAGATTTTTCATAGCTTTATCATTGACAAGTTTAAGTTCTCAAAAGCTATTAAAAAATAACAAAGATTTTATAAGACTTTTACAGAAGGCTTATAATTATACATATAAAAGATTTATAAAAAGAAAAATGGGGGTCAATGGGCAAAATTTTTTAATGCATTCAAATGGATAAAACCAGAGGATTCCAAAAATCTGACAAAAATTCCAAAACATGACAAGCGAACATCCTTAAACATTTAGGTAGTAAAGTTTGATTTTAGGAGCTGTTATGTGTTTTTTTTAATTATAAATATTTTCAGTACGAAAGCAACTGATATATTGTCTTTACTGAATTACCTTATGCATTTTTCGCATTTCAGATATTGTGGTATTAGCTGCTGTGATGGGAATTTTAGTCGTTGGAATAAGTGTGACAACAGTTTTTGTTCTAAAAAGAAAGTAAATATGTCTTCTAGTACTTTTCATGTTGCATGTTGCACAGCAAGTAGCACACCGGTTATCAATAACATTGCTTTTTCCTGTCTTCGGACTTTATAATTTAAGGAAACGTTTTGATTATTGATCTTACGACTAAACCTATACGTGTGGGAAACGTGAATGCTATACAAAATAACAAAGCCAAACATATATCTTACTATAAATACTGCTCGTTTGCTCTGTTGCATAAACGCTTGCATGATTTTTTGGTAACCAGTTATGTTATTCCGTAAATAGATGTATAATATTGCAGCTTACTTGAAGTTAGTTGTAAGATGAATGTTATAAAAATAATTCTAAAATCAACTTCGAATGCTCTGAAAAAAGGTATTTGTCTACTTTATCGAAAATAGTGAGATCTAAATAAAATATTTGCATTTTTGTATCCCATCACAACATACAACAAAACTCGACAACGTTGATACATATAATAGCCCAATATTCTGATGGTATTCACGTTTTTTCAGATTTCATACAAAGAAAGGGAGTGAAAGCCGCAAAAGACAGTTGTCAAATCTTGGGCACAACTCTACACAGATCAATCTTTGAAACAGATGACATGCCTAATAGAGATTATCAGAAAGTACGGAAGCACTTCAATGATAATGACACAACTACAAATACAGTGTCTACTAGCAAAATGACTTCCCCATCATCAGCTAAAACAGTTATAACTATACAATCAAGTCAATACTGTTTAGCGAGGCCGATAAAGAGCGTAGATGATGTTAATATTTTCACTTCGAACTCAGATTATGATCATTTAAACGATTTCAAGAAGGATTCGATTGTAGAAGGGAAAGTATATGACCATGTTATGACTATGGTTGATTCTGATCCAACTTACGATCATTTCAAAATTAACACCAACACAAAAGATGATAACTATGATCATGTCAGTATTAAGTGATCAACTTATACTAGTATATACAATTTTCCAAAAGCATATACAATGTGTAAAGTCTGTAAAATTTTATATAATGAGGAACACTTTTATTCATTGCTAAATCAGGAATAATGATTGCAATTTAAATCCATTATGATATCACAACTTTAACCAGCTTGACTCAAACTCCAAATTTAAAAACTATTCTAGACCTCATTAAAGGTACTTTGTATAATGTTACGGGCTATATATAGCAATTGATGGAGTTTCGAAAATGAGGTCTACATTGGTCAAAAATGAAATCAACACGTTTCATGCTTCCGAAGCGCTTTTCTTGATTTACCTTCATCAGGAAGGCTCAAAGTCGAATATTTGAAAGCCAATAATGTATAATAACCTAAACAGTTGAAGAGCTGTATAACCAAATAGGACCTAAAAGAATAGCCAAATTTGTCTAAGATCAAATTTGCCGGAGGGAGTTGAAACCTTAGTTTCTTTTAATTTCAAAATTTATCAACGGACAATTTTAGAAAGGTATGTTATAAATCATGTCAGTACAAAAGTACTGACTTCTGAGCTGATGATGCTTGCGGGGACTGATAGTCCACCAGCAGAGGTATCGAACCAGCGCTGTAAAAAATTAAAACAACACGTTATAAATTTCATGTGTCCGAAGCGCTTTTCTGGATGTACCTTCATCAGGAACGCTCAAAGTCGAATATTTGAAAGCCAAGAATGTATAATAACCTAGACAGTTGAAGAGCTGTATGACCAGATAGGACCAAAAAATAGCCAAATTTATCTATGATCAACTTTGTCTGAGGGAGTTGAAACCTTAGTTTCTTTTAATTTCAAAATGTATCAACGGACAATTTTAGAAAGGTATGTTATAAATCATGTCAGTACCAAAGTACTGACTTCTGATCTGATGATACCCGAGGGGACTGATAGTACACCAGCAGAGGAATCGACCCAGTGCTGTCAAAAATGAAAACAACACGTTATAAATTTTCATGCATCCGAAGCGCTTTCCTGAATTTACCTTCATCAGGAACGCTCATAGTCGAATATTTGAATATCTATATACTTATTCAAGTATTAACCTGACTCATTTAGAACTTTTTTCACGTGTTGTATGTTTCTTATGTACATGTAATGTTTGCATTTTAACCCTTCAAGGTTTTTTTTTGCAATAAAGAGATTTAATGTATTAATGTAAAAATTGTTCTTTTTGGGTAGTGTACTATAGTTTCCATAGCAATGCATTTGTTTTCAATAATTCTATTCTTGAAACGTTTTCGGTGCGACTGCATCTGATTGGTGTTTTTGACTGTTGTGAGATGTCAGTCTCTAAACGTTCCATCTTTCTAATTGCATGATGACTACATTAATTTGGTTAATTACTAGTTTAAAACATTATGTTATTGTAATAAAATTAAGGTTGACATGTGTGGTTTAAACTATTTCTATTTTGGCTCTTTTAAGTTGTTATCATGTCGTCTAACGAATTACATTCTATATTTGCATTTCAAGATAAACGTCTCAAAAGAGATCGAAGACACCACAGGGACATTCAATCTCATAAGTCGAAAATAATCTGACAACGCCATTGCTAAAAAAGAGAAAGACAAACAGAAAAAGAACAGTACACAAAACAACATAAAAAACCAAAGACTGAGCAACATGAACCCCACAAAAACTGGGGGTGATCTCAGGTGCTCTTGATGAGGTAAGCAGAATCTGCTCCAAATGTGGCACCCGTCGTGTTGCTAATGTAAGTACAAACCCGTGATATGTCTTATTCGGTAGGTCACATTCGTGGGAAGGGGACGAGATTGTACACATGTTGTAGTTAAGACAATTGGAACATATGTGTAGGTAATGAAAGTTAGCCTGCGCTCACATGGATATCGGTTCCGTGCATTCAATTGAATGTTTCCTTATATGCAAATAAATATACACATTAATTTTAGAAATAAGATTTTAACACACAAATGGTCTTTGTTCTCGTATAAACTTTTCTGTAAAGTGAAAACCATACATAAATCGATATATACCTTTCACACAATATTCACTTAATCTGGTTTTTGTTATATTAGAAAACATTAAAAAGTAATAAAGAAGACTCATTATTAACTTTATCAATTAACGACTGTATAATATTTAAAGAATAGAATTATTCATTTACAATTTACAATAACATCGGATAACCTGATACTATCTCAAGGTTAAGGTTGCATCTTTCTATTTTCACTCTGATTGTATGAATGAAGGTAAATATAGGAAACGAGACGGAAAATCACTATATTATTACACAATTGTACAGGTATCCAGAGTTCAATCTACGGTCCTCAATATATTTTAGAATCAGTTTGCATTGAAGAAAATTATTCATGCACAATAACATCGGGTAAAATGATACTCAAGTTTAATTTTGCATCTTTTTTTGACACTTATTGTGTGAATGAAGATAAATACATCCACGCGACAGAACATCAACATTACACAATCGTACATGTATCTAGAGTTCAATATTCAGTCCTCTGTATATTTGTGAAACAGTTTTACATTGTCACAACATAAACAGTATCAATTTTACTGCACCAGATGCCCATTCTGGCAATTTATGTCTTTTAAGTGATGCTCTAAGCCAAAATATTTCAAAGTGAAAAACCGAATGTAACTGTTGAAGAGCTGATAAAACAAAAACAAAAAAGACTCAAAGTATAGTCAAATGCGGAGAATGAATCAGAGCTTTGCATGAGTGAGATATATTCCTTAATTTACAATAATTTTAAAATTGCAAAACAACAAATTTTAATCAAACAATATTCGTATTCTAATGCCAGTACCGAAGTCGCCAAATACTTGATGGAATATTTCAGTAGCAAGTGTATTTATAATTGCACAATATAAAATTGATAATTCATATTTGAAATAAATGTCAGTTGACAAACATATTCATATTTTGTTGATTTCTTAGATTATCTGTATAAGGTGCGATTATTTCGGAGCTTGTTGGAGAACTCTGACTGTGCTTTTTGGCTTAATCGCTTTTCACCTCTAAATACTTTATAATTTTCATTTGATTTCTAGAACTACTGGCAAGTCTGAACGAAAAGATTGAACGATTTGAAAAACAGATTTTTAGTTGGTTTTTTTTTAAAGTTTATTGACCGAAAAGATTCAAAGATCATTCAGACGGTCTTCGAAAGAAGAGGGTATATTTTGCAGAGATTTTAAGTTACTTACACTTTTCTAAACAAATTTCGTAGAGTATCTTTTACATACAGCGACAGGAATATTCCCCAACCACGAAACAACGGATTTTCTTTCACAAGATCCCACCAAGGAGACAGAAGACACATTTAAGAATGAAAAAAGGTTGCAATGCTACATGTAAAAAAAAGTCTCATGGATTCAGTCTTATTTTTGAATGGTCAGTAGCTTTTATTTTCCTTTGGTATATGTTTATTTAAAGTGTCTTAAGCGTAACTGATGTAATTCAATTCATACAATACGTTGGAACAATACTCAATTGAGGGCCAGAAAACCATTTGACTCAAATCTGAACTCTTATTTTGTATTATAGTCTGACACAACATATTGATATATAACAAAAAGATATTTTGTATATCATATGTATTTCTACAAAGATGAAATTATAAACCTGATGTACGCAAACGCCGCTAAAAAATGACTAAAGATAAAACCGAAAGATGTCCGTATGACGTAATACATATGTATTATGGGTACAAACCTTTACGATCAATTGACACGACAGTGTTTTCCAAATCAGATTAATATAAACTTTACGGTAATAGTTCTTCCACTTCAGCGCAATAGTATAGCTGTCACGGTTTTCTATCGATGTTACATCTAATCTCAAATGCTGTGATATATAGGCAATCAATTTTACGTATCATAGGAGAGTTAGACAGACTTTAAATTGTTATAATTTGTTCAAAAGATCTGTTTGCTTCAACTTCCTCTTCTAATTTATATCTTATTCAAAAAGGCAGTTTTACTATTCCGTTTTGGCTCTTTTGATTGTATACTCTATCAAGCGTTTGACATATTTGGCTTTCTTAACATTTGATCTCTAGCAGACCTGATTAAGTGTTTCTCAGACACATGTTACCTGTTCACAGATATTAATATTATACGTTTTTAAATCATTTTAATTAGTTAAGCACATTGCGTTATAAAGAGGTAACTTGTTTTACTATTTAATTATGATGCGGAGTATTTCAACGGAATGTGTAGGTTGGCGATCGATTAATATACGTAATTTGATGTAAAGGGAAATTATGTTTTAAATACGAATCTACAGATCGTTTGTTATGACATTTAAACTTGTTACGTGATCCTCATGTAAGCCCTATTTTCAAAATAGGATTTTGAAAATCTATTATAACTCTAAAACAATAATGATATTCAGAGATTAAAAAACGTCAACACGCCTGGTAACACTAATCTACGTTTTTCAACAATGGATAAAATGTTTTTTAAAAAGGGTACCAACTTTTAATAATATTTTGTATTCGCCAAATGAGTCGTCGTGATTTTACTTTATGCATTTAATCAGTTACCTTCAACGAAAGCATTTACAATTGGCGAACGAAAGCAATACACTATACACAAATATAAATCAGGGAATGAAAAGACGCAACTGTTGACAAAGCGTCTGATTGTTATCTTTAAGGCAATACATCAAAACGACCAAGTTTGAAACAAAATGGCGATCCTGACTACAAGATTGTATACGCAACATTAATTTGTTACTGATCATTTTCCTGGAATTTTGTTTTTGCTTCCTATTTCCTTTGCATTGTTTAAAAATAGCATGTCTGTATCATTACAACAGAAAGACGTAATTAGATACCCGATCTTTCAACTTATAAGGCAATTTATAGTTATGAGATATCGAATGACCGACTTGGTCACATTTATACGTCATTTAAACTTCCTTATTTAAATCTTTATTTAACATTTTTAAATGAATCTGAATATTGAAATGAAGACCCGATATGTTACAACTATAAGTCTGATGTTAGCATTCTGTAATTGTGAACAAGGTAAGCTGATATGATATTTAGGAGCAATATGAATGTATTTAAGTTCTTGTTTAAATATTTTAATACGTTAACTATTAATCATTCTAGCTTTCCTTTATTTACGTTTATTCAATATGTGTATTGTATTTTAGTATGTTTGAAAAATGAAACTCACGATTGTGCTGTTCAACACAGTACGGTTATGAAACGAAACAGGTTAAACTGGTAAACGGTAAACTTAACACTAACTCGTCAATTTGTATAGATACGACAAGTCTATATTATCTTGTCTTAATTCCAACAATTATTTAGATTGATACATAACATAATTAATTGATATTAGTATTTTGTAAAAAAATTCTATGATAGTTTTAATGAAATAAAAACACATTTTTTTGTAAGAGAAGTTGATTGAAGAACCAACATTTCTTAACCCTTGCCTCAATTAAAGACGAATATCTTTTCCGATTTAACAATGATATCATTCATTTATTTAAAATTTAACTAAATAAGATCAGTTAACGTAAATTTGTTGGTTTAAATTTGGTATAAGCAATATCATAATTCAAAACTACATTGATTTAACATTAACACCATTGTCATTATATTGTAGAGGTAAATTCACTATTTTATCCCCTCTTTTTTCGTGCAATTTCAAGTTTCTGCTGTCGTGTTGACCACTCGTCAACAAAGATCTCAGATATATTTTATGAAAGTTTGCAAACTTTATTCGGCATTCCTTTAATAGAGAAAACAACACAAGCGACATAAGTATCTACTTTATACATTAAATGTTACTTAACAATGGTATTTGTACGTATGAAGCGTCAACTTCATGTTATTTCAAGCGTCATTTCAACATACATTGTACGTATGAAAGTGAAAATTATTAATTTGGATTGTCTTTCTTTTCCCAAAATCATTTTTAGACCGTTTAACAGGTGAAAACTTATGTATTACGAACTTAATCACTGACTTTGCATACGTAAGATGGTAAGTCAGTGATTGTTTGACAGATTTAAATTTGTTTGACAGTAAGCTAAAAAATACGATTCTTATAGATAAAATGAAATATATCAGTATCTTTTAATTTAAAGTTGACATATTTGATACATTTTTATCCAAATTGATTATTTAAGTTTTCGGTGAAGACGCCATTTGTATTTTTACAATTTCAGTTGTTACGTTAATGTGCAATGTTATTTGTCAACCGATGAACATTTATTTAGATTACTAAAGGATCTTTGTAAAGTCCCCTGTCATCAATTCCAATCTTTTTAAATGCATTGCAGCACATACTACAGGAAATCGAACAAACTTAGAAGTTTTTGCAAGGAAATAAATCAAGATTTTATAATTATAAGGAGTCAAAACAGATAAAAGAAAATGTAGCTGATGGCTGCAAAATTATTATTTTTTTTTGCTTTCTGAAAGTTTATTTTCTTTCATGCAGAAAGAGCAAGAGCCATTACAACATATGAAAAGTAAATTTGCAGAAATGTCAGTCATACACTGGTACACGATTTCATATTACATTCATTTTTTTATAGTCTAAGAGTAAAGCCATTTTCAATTAATATTTTATAGTGCGTCTTTTCTGTTTGTAATGTTATACTGCTGTATCAGGTTTAGGGTGAAGGTTGGCGCCTGTTAAAACGTTCAAACCCGCTGCATATATTATATGCACCTGTCCTAAGTCAGGAATCTAAGTCAGGAACAGTGTTTGTCGTTTTTTGGTATGTTTGATAAATGTTTCTCGTTTCTCGTTTTGTAAAATAGATTAGACCGTTGGTTTTCCTGTTTGAATTGTGATACAATGGTCATTTCAGGGCCCTTTATAGCTTGCTGTTCGGTGTGAGCTAAGGCTCCGTGTTGAAGGACGTATTTTGACATATAATTGTTAACTTTCTATACATTGTGACTTGGACAGTTGTTTGATTAGCACTCTTTCCACATCTTCTTAATTTATTAGCCATTAGTGTTGTTGTCTCTTGGACACATTCCTCGTTTCCATTCTTTGTTCTATAATCTAACTTTTTATAAGTTATTCGATAATTTTGAGATGCCCCGCTTCCTCTAAGGTATTGTTATTGACACATTTATGAACAATTAAACATCAGAACGATGTATATCTTTTTAAACAATAATAGGAATTTTAAAGTCAATGGACAATACTAATTGAACAAGTTTATAATCTAAACCAACCCATTTGTGAACTTTGAGAAAACAATTCAAACAGATACAACCTCTAATTACATAAACTAAGATTTATTTCAGTATCTAAACATATTCAATAGCAAGTATATTTATTAACTGTAAACGTCTTTAATCAAAGCAGCTCTTCTCTTAGCCAGGGCAGCACACAGCTCAACAATAGATGACATTTCCCATCTCAGGTGTCTTTAAAGCGCACCAATTACCCTAAATGTCTTTAGTTCCTTTATAACGTGTTCGACATACACCCTTCTTTTTCCGTGTAATAGATTAAACTTCCGTTTTCTTTTCTGTTCAAGTCTTGGTCTTCGAACGATATCCGTAGATTTAAAAGGAGTTACAAGAGGTGGTGCATTTGGGTAGATACTGTCAGCCAGTATAAAACAGTGTGCTGGGAAATCATTTTCCAGTCCTGGACCAATCTGCCGGATTTGCTGATAGCAGAAGGCATCGTTATTGTGGCCAAGAAATCCGGAATGGACATAGCATATATTTTTTTGGTTATCAATAACTATCTGAAAAAGTAGAAAACAAAATAGTTAGATATATATATGTGAAAAAGACAGAGAGGCGAAGAACTAAGATTTCCATTTTCAATTTCATCAAAATGTATTTTTGCAAATTTACTAGTATTTTAATTTCATACTTTCTTTAATTGATTTTATATTCACAATTTTCATGTTGACGGATTCAAAAATGTAAGTGTGTGTGTGTGTATCAATCAACAATACGACAGCAAGACAACATCACAACAGCGATAAAAATCAGCCAAAGATGTTTATATAGGTCTTCGACTGGTGAAAAGTTTACAAATGTATCATGCTCTCAAAACTGTAGATTAAAGAACGCTTTATGTTACGAAAATCAATATTTGGATTCTAAAACCAATGATACACAAATTTCGGCGATACGCTGTTCAATTCTTATTTCTCTGAACATATGAGATCATATAATTCAATAAACTCAACATTGAAAGATATGGCAATCTTGATCTTGATTTTACAAATAATACAATTCATGCGCCTCGATCGTCAATAACAATAAGATAAATTAATTTAACTTTGCCTATAAAAACTAAATATTAAAAGGAATTTAACTAAAAACGAAAAAAATACACAATCATAATTTACACTTTATTTATAATGTTAAGTTCAATATCAATATGCATTTTGCCGTGTAATTTGAAACAAAGGTGTACATGTAACGTTCTGTGTACGGGTGTCCTCTTCACGGTCCGCGTTTGTGATGTTTAATTTAATATTAATGGATAATCTATAATTATCTTCGGATGCAAATTAAATTATCTGACGAATAAAAAAAATGTCATTAATAGATCGAAAGTTAAGTACAAAACTTCCTCAACTTCATCACTTGAACATTTAAAAAGACAAAAATCACAGGAGCATGTGGAGTACCGCCCCCCTTTTTATTTTGTGTGTTTTTTTTTTCATCAAATTGAATAGGAATAGCGGAGCAACCTAAAACTTTATCAATCGCATAAATAAGAGTTGGAACACATTAAATAATCGAAAATAAGTAAAAATTAAGTAAATAATGAAAATATATTTCAAATTAAAAATAAACACAGAAAATGAAAATGGGAAGTGTCCTCTCAACAAGCGCCTGTGTTGAAAATATCAAATATTTATCGGTCGCTCGAAAACAATATTTAAGGTAAACATATTTTTGTGTGTCCATACATCCCGATCAATCGAAAACATGTTAAAATTTACAAAAGCGTACCTGAGTATGGATGCAATGGAATTTTCTATGGCCACTTTAGAACTCTTCTTGTGGTTCTGTAGATGGAATCCAAATCTCGTGGGATGTACCATCAATGGCTCCAATAACATTCGGCATTTATGACCAATTACCCCTCATTTGGTTCCATTGGATAACACTTGGCCATGTAATTTGTGGCTCCAAAATTTCCAAAAGAATCATCCACATTTTGTTTACAGTTTTACCAACAGCGGAAACGCTCACACCAAAAGTCAATGATAAAACGGTATATGTGGGGTATTGCCGTAACCACATCAATGTCATTAAAAGTCTATTTCTCAAACTGATAAATCAGTTCCCATAACGAAAATTTCTTACTCTCGGAGAAATAATAGTTAATAAATTTTCAAACGTTTCCACAGTTTCCCCAGAAACAATCCAAAATTCAAAAGGTCTGTCTGATAATATTCTGTACGGATCGTTAGTAGATAGCGGTACTGAAACCTCGTGTTCTAAAAACCTATTTCTGATTGAAAAATTATAAAACGGTAACGGCATCTTTAAACTTCTGAGATATGTTATAAGAATGTTCAAAATCATAAAAAAAAGATGAATCATTTTCCGACGGAAAAGGTGGTACTGGCGGAGGTGGCAATAACATCATTCTGTACTGCAGGTACAGCAAGCAAATAAAAACGACCTGATCTCTCTCGTTCATTTTTAAGGATTGGAATTTCAAAATACATATAGATGAACATGTGTATATTAGTGAAGGCCAAAGAAATTGTACATGCAAACCTATGCTATACATCTATAGGTTTGTCTGTATTAAAAAAAAATAACTCGAAAAAAATTAACAAAATATCTTACAATATTTTTTTTTAATAATCTATTATATTTGCGCATTGAAACCATATATATGGGGAATAATTCAATTATCATTTACTTAAACCTAGTCTGTTTTACCTTTGACCCGAACCATGCACGGACGATTTTTTTTTTTTTCTGTACTGACCAATGATGGACCTTTGCGACAATATTACCTATTTTCCACGTGTCGGTTTGACCATTTCGTTTCGAACCCACTAAGAGCATGGCTACTCCGACCAGAAAATCCCACACTGAAGTGAGCTTCATAGAACAACTTATAATCTTAAGAGCCTACACCAAAAACAGATTTAATTGGAGTTTGGTGTTAGAGGAGGTGAAGAGGCAGCGTGACAAACTGCCGCAAGCTGCTATGGAGTTGTATGGGTGCACAGAAGGCCAAAAACTGAAAAGAAGAATGACGGACCAAGTAAGGAAGCTTACAAAAGATGGGATGACAATTTGCAATCCGGAGTTAAAGAGGCTAGTCGAGGAGGTTAGGGCTATGGACAGCCGATATTCCCAAAAGTCCGATCCAGCGTCAAAAAGGGCAAACTTGATAAGGGTATGTTAACTTAAGTGTATTTTTTATTTGAATTTATCCATACATATTTCAAATTTCAAATCAAATTGCGTGAAAATATTATAACCGTATTTGGTGTATGTTTAATTTCTCGAAAATTAAGCCACACTTCAAAATTTTATTACTACATACATCAGAATGTCGTTAAATGTAATTGGATACTCTGCATTTGTCATGATTTCCCATAAACTATGGTAAAATTGCTGAAAGACCCCCCTCCTAAATTATAGAAATCTATCATTTTATATAAAATTATATCTTGGGGTGTAAATTCGATACACATACTCGGGAATATTTTAACAAATGTAAATAATTTTAAATGATTAATTATAATTGCTTCATCAGTAGCATAACAACCCCGATAATAAGCAACATTACAATATGAAAGAGTTAAAATTTAAAAAAAAATCTAGCCGAGTTTTTTCACTTGAAATACCGTAAATTCATAGAAATGGAAATTTTCTGCTATATGAAATTTATAGTATAAAGATATTTTTTGGCACATCCAGCCTTTTAATTATGCCCATTGGCAAATATCCCATGCATATTCAGGACAAAAACAAATTAACATTATTTAAATACAAGTTATTACTTTAAATTAATATAATAGATTTTGCCGTGAAGCTTTTTCCAGGAATAAAAGTATAGGGATTCTAGAAGCTTACTGGCCATCCCCTCCTCCTGTTCATCATAATCTGAAACGTTCTTAAAAGAGCAGTATGTGCGTCAATCCTTATTTTGGGTGTTCGGTTTATAAACGGAAATAATAATAAGAGTATGAACGAAAAATATATATATAAGTGCATAACTTCATGGTCACGTGTGATAAAAAATTGTAATTGGAGATTGTTTACCACCGTGCACTAAATTCACGTGTTCGGCTTCTATTCTCCGTTCTGAGGCAAACCTGGATTTCGTAAATTGAAACCAGTTTTCATGACAATATCTCTTTATTGGCACCAAGAAATCATGCGTCTGCTATTTTTAATTGATATTCATATACGAAATGCATAATAATTTAAAATTGATTTTCATCTTCTGAAAATTACAGTAGATACTATCACACAAGCCTTAAATTGTTCTGCGGGGCTATAAACTTTCGAGACTGATATGGAATTGGTACTTTAACTAATAGTATCTCGACTGGATAAATCCGATAATCCACTTGTAACGATGTAATAATCTATACTTATCAATTTGATATAACAGATTATCAATTTGTTATAACAAATTATCAATTTGATATAACAAATTATCAATTTGATACAACAAATTATCAAATTATCAATTCAATATAACAAATTAAACATTTGATATTACAAATTAATTATTTGATATACACTAATCAATAATTTGATATAATAATTTGTTATATCAAATAATGATTTAACAAAAATTACGATCGTTTATTGACTATTTTATTCCAAGGACAGCATGAGTGAAGTCTAGAGGTTAAAACAATTATTGAAAATTAATGTATTCAAATTTCCTTTACTTTTAAAATAAAGATCAGCGGGGGTAAATATATTTTCAGGTTTTGTTACTAAAACACGGGCTTTGCCATTGCCATATATTGGGCTAACGATTCTGAACCACAAATCCTCAGAAACCAGTTATCATAATATCATGAAACTTTCATAGAATCTTTACTATACAGTGCTGTTGTGTACATTTTATTCTTTTAATGCATTTTTAGTAAAAAAATATTTTGGGGTTTTACCATATCGTGAAATTGTTTTAAGGAGTGGGCGTCCAGGGCTGATATGCATAAAACTACCTAAGTTAAGATTTGTTCCGAACGGATGGATTTTTCTTCATGTCCTACGATAAAATAGTATTTTGACTGGATATCTTAACTTAAGTGGTTTTATGCATATCAGCCCGGCTGGTAATATACCTATCAAAACCTATCATTTTAGTTGTAGTAAAAACTTCTGACCTTCAATCTAAATTTTTAATACTGTTTTGCGACAAAAGTTTCGCACTTGCATTATATAAAAGTAAACATATTTGGTATGATTTCTAATTGGACAACCACCATAGATGAAATGAGGTGGCAGTAATCAGTTATTGGTCACTCTTAAGAAATTAACGTTAAAAACCTTTGTCAAAACATGTACCGTTTAGAAAAAAAATCAAATGAGAAAATCAATGGCCTTAATTTTATATATGAAACGAAAAACAAAATTAATATGAAGAGGCTGCAATTGACGAAAAACGCTCAAGCTAAAGGTTGCTGGATGACTTCGGACATGCAAGTTAAGAATAAGTCGGTTTTGAATAAGTTTCCAGCTTTTTTTAAACTGCGCTGTGACTTTGACTGCCAAGCCCCAAATGATTAGATTTTTTGAATTGAATAAGAAAAAAGCCTAACACAATAACTTATGGACTTGCTTTCTTTGAGTCTATCGCTAAAATGCACTTGAGAAGACTATTTGTATATCAAATTATTAATTTGTTATTTCAAATTGTTAATTTGTTATATCAAATAATCAATTTGTTATTTTAAATTAATAATTTGATAAATTAAATAAATGAATTGTTATATCAAATTATCATAATTTATTTTATCAAATTGATAATCTGTCATATCAAATTAATTCAAATTTAATTATATCAAATTATTAATTTGTTGTATCAAATTATTAATTTGTTGTATCAAATTAATAATTTGTTATATTGTTATATCAAATTATTAATTTGTTATATCAAATTAAATAAAGTAAATTAGCATGGCCCTAAAAGGCTTCCTTACTAAAAGGCTTCCGTAAATAATGAATTAAAAAAAAAATGAAAACCTTCAATTTGACATTTAAATCAATAAATAAAAAAAACAACAGGTGAACAGCAAATTTCTATCCGGTCATCATGACATTTGATACATTATATATCCTTCACAATGAACTTTAAAGATTTAAGTTGACCAACCGGAATTGTCTATCAAACACTCAATGAATCGATTACTCCGCTCAGAGTTTTATACTTCATCACATTTAGAACAAAAGAAAAGGTGATCATCAAACATATCAACAATTTATTACATCAATCTTAATTTGGGTTTTTCATTTAATATATTTTTATTTGTTAAAATATATCATATATTTATTTTTCTTTTTGTACTTGCAGCTCAACGCCAGTAAAGACGTGGAGCGTGAAGTTGCAAATATAGTTGCAAGGATAAGCACGCCATTGGAACAAGATAACGCTCAAGAAGACCAGGTTGAAGAACCGCAAGAATCTCAAGAAGAACCTCAGGAACCGTCTGGCGTAGCAAACAGATTTCAAGCGGTGATGAGGATGAGGAGGAAGCAGTTCAACCACCCCCAAAGAAAAAGGGTGCCATGGAAATGGCTAGGGACACATACCAAGCGTACCAAGACCACTTTGACAGACTTAGACCTCTAGAAAACAAAATGGAATGGTGTATGGACAGATACCTATCTTCTTAATAAATGTTCTAAATTCTTATAAATGTTCTTTATTATTTAACAGGAGTATACTGATATAAAAAAAATGCTTATTCACCTTTATTATGCCTTATTCCGTCATTGTTATCTTTAGGTTGTTTTAATTTTAAATTTTTTAGTGATAAATGGTTTTAAAAAATAATCTATATGCGTCGTGCTCGTCTGGCTGTCTTTTGTTTGAATAGATATGACTGATTGTGCGGTCATCAATTTAAATTTTCAAATACAATTTTGTTTTAACCAAAGACTAAAATTTGCATTTGCTAAAAAGAATGATTACATTTTGTCGAACTGAAATCATTGATTTATACAAGAACTGCTCGGGTGTTACTTTTCTTGTGTTTTTTAAACAAAGCAAGACTAATGAATGTCTGATACTTTATTGTGTCTTCATTTTACCTAGGATCTGTAGATATAAAAAAGATGTGGTGTGATTGCAAATGAGAAAACTCTTCACAGGAGACCAAATGACACAGAAATTAAAAATGGTCACAGTAGAGCCTTCAACAATGAGCAAAGCCCATACCGCGTAGTCAGCTATAAAAGGCCCCGAAATGACAAATGTAAAACGTTTTACAATTCAAACGAAAAAACTAACGTCTTAATTAATGTACAAAAAAAAAAATGAACGAAAAACAAATATGTAACACGGCACCAAACGACAACCACTGAATTACAGGCTCTTGACTTGGGACAGGCACATATGTACGTAATGTGGCGGGGTTAAACATGTTAGCGGAGTCCAAACCCTCCCCTAACCTGGAACAGTGGTGTAATAGTACAACATAAGAACGAACTGTAAAAATCAGTTAAAAAGGCTTATCTGTAGATATTCGGTCTCAACAGTATTTCATGTACCTTGCGGGAACCAGCAAATATATTTGCTCTTGTCTTTATTTCATAGCAACGTTATGTTAAATATTTATATATGGCGTTTAAAGCTAAGACGCAAAGATATGCTGATTAAGTTTAACTTGGGTTAAGTTTAATTGGTAATTAAACTAAATTGATTTGTATGGGACTTGTGCCTAATTAGCTATAAAACATTTTGTTGATTGATATAGATCGTTACTCATCTAGTGTTAACTAGTTATATACGTCCCTGACCTGTTAAGTTGAGCTGTAGGAGACTTTATTATATTTGTTTGTCTGTCTGTCTGGTGGTCTTGTTTGTCTGTCTGGTGGTCTTGTTTGTCTGTCTGGTGGTCTTGTTTGTATGTCTGTCTGGTGGTCTTGTCTGTCTGTCTTAAGATCTTGCCTGTCTGTCTGTCTTAATGTTTTGTCTGTCTGTCTGTCTGTCTGTCTGTCTGTATGTCCGTCTGTCTGGTGGTTTGGTTTTATTTCTCTGTTTGGTGTTCCTGTCTGTCTGTCTGTCTATCTGTCTGTCTGTTTTGTGGTCCTGTCTGTCTGTCTGGTGGTCTTGTTTGTGTGTCTCTCTGGTGGTCTTTTCTTTCTGTCTGTCTATCTGGTGTGTCTGTCTGTCTGGTGGTCTTGTCTGTCTGTCTGTGTGTTTTGTGGTCTTGTCTGTCTGTCTGGTGGTCTTGTCTGTCTGTATGGTGGTCTTTTCTTTCTGTCTGGTGGTCTTTTCTGTCTGTCTGGTGGTCTTGTCTGTCTGTTTGTCTATCTGGTTGTCTTGTCTGGCTGGCTGTCTGTCTGGTTGTCTTGTCTGGCTGTCTGTCTGTCTGATTGTCTTGTCTGTCTGTGTCTGTCTGGTGGTCTTGTTTGTGTGTCTGTCTGGTGGTCTTTTTTGTGTGTCTGTCTGGTGGTCTTGTCTGTCTGGTGGTCTTGTCTGTCTGTCTGTCTGTCTGATGGTCTTGTCGGTCTGGTGGTCTTATCTGTCTGTATGTCTGTCTTTCTGGTGGTCTCTCTGGTGGTGTTGTCTGGCTGGCAAATGTCCATGACAAAATCCAGATCAAATTCGAATTTGTTTGGGTCTTATGAGTTTGACCGTGCAATTCTCTTATAAGCTGGATACTATCCACGCTAGCCTGTGTCCACACTTGTTTCATTCAATATTTCGTAAACGTATTTGCAAGAAGTTCTTCACAAAAAATAAGTTCGTTATTTATGTGTTCAACCTTACTGTGGATACTCGTTTAAAGAGATGTTTGGTACAATATGGCAAGGAGATAGCAACTCAGATGTTCCGTTAATTTGCTTTCTAATGTTAAGATCATAGAAGGAACGAACCATCTTTTTATGTGTTTAAATATTGAGTGCGGAGGGGCATGTTATTTCGCACGGTTAATTTGATGAAGTATATATGAAGCAATAAAGAATCAAACTTTTAAAAAATCCTTTGTTCAACCACAAAATATGAATGGTCGATGTCTAACAGTATTAAAAATCAGATAACTAACAACTAGGGGAAATAATGTTGATTTTAAGCAACTATTGGTTACCGTATGGCCTACATCACGGAGCTTTAGTCCAGACCCAGGGCTTAATTTCAGATTGCCTTAATTATGTACTGACGACTATAACAAACAAGCATTGGCACTCATACCACATCTTCTTATATCTAAGAACTATCTTGAAATAAGATATACGACACATGTATATGTTGGCGTGAAGTTTTGTATCAACCATAAATATTTATCATTTGATTTTTTTATAATTTCACACATGTTGATTCTGACTTGACTATAAGGTATATCTGAAGACTTACACGTACAGTATCAACCAACAAAAGATTGTTTTAATTGTCCAATGTATTCATGATTCCCTAACTGAAAATAAACATTTTTCCCTACAACAATGTTGTCTTAATTCAAATATCCTAATTAGATTAAGAAGAAATATGAAGATAATGGCGAAATTATAGCTGAATGCATTTTAATATGTCATTTTTTTTCGGAAAAAGGGAGACAATTCAATCTCAAATATAGTCTTAATTGTGATTTCTTACGTATACTTTATGTATGACGTTAGTAAAGTCAGATATCGAGAATTCTCTAATAACACGTAATACACCTGTTTCGAAATATCTTCCTGCGCATTTGTGAAAGTTTTTATTTTATTTTATTAACACAAATATGTAAGGCAAAAAGTAAACAAAAAGAGATGTTTATAGTACTATCGTAGACCGTTGTCTTCTGAGCAAATTAACCAAGTTAATATAAGACATTTGTCAATTAGACGGCACTCAAACTCTACAAATTAGCTAAAAGACATTTAGAGCTTGAAATACTGTAAATTCAGAAATTATTGCGTGGTTTTATTATTGCGATTTTTCAAGAATGGACAAAAATGCGAGTTTCATGAATGCGATTTTAAAAAAAAATTGCATACAGCTCTATGTTTCAGTTATCCGATGAGAGCATTATTCGCATTAATAAAAACCTCGCAATAATTTCTGAATTTACAGTATAGACTTCAACACATGTCAGATATATGTTAGAAATCATCCCGAGTGATAAAAATGTGAAAGGATTAAACAGAGAGAAACAGAAGAACTGTATTCAACTTCGTACTTTTTGTGGCTTTTTTTAACTTCTTTGATTCGAGCGTCAATGATGAGTCTTGTGTAGACGAAACGCGCGTCTGGCGTACAAAATTTTAATCCTGATATCTATGATGAGTTTATTTCCATAATAATTATAAGATTCAATATTGATAATGAGATTAATGAGTCATAGGCTCTGTGGCAATATTACCATTTTACGACGCTACACTTATTTGGTATTCGGACGCTGTTGTCACTCAAAATACCATTACTAATTATTCCGAATAAAAAAAGAGCAATAATCCGGTGAACCCTAAATTTGCATATCATTAAAACGAGAATAACCACAGCAACAATTTTTACTTTTGAAACAATACTATGTGGATGTAATTTCGGGAAGTCATCATTCTTAATAAATGAACTGTATTTTTAAAGTCTATTTCACACATTTTCAGCTCCCTGATCTACAGGGCCATGTGAGCTTTTCTCATCATTTAACGTCCGTCCTCCGTAGTCCGTAGTTGTCGTTGTCCGTCGTCATCTGTAAATTGTTACAAAAATCTTCTCCTCTGAGACTGCTATGTCAAATTTATTCAAACTTGTCTACAATTATCGTTGGGGTATCTAGTTAAAAAGAATGTGTCTAAAAATAGATCATAGTGGTAAAATGCATGTTTTGTCTATCATCTTAGAAACCCGTATACATAGAGAAATCTGAAGAGACCAAAATGATCAGAATGTTGAGATCTACCTATTGTCTATAACATCAAAACTGTCAGACGACTTCTTATCGCAGTAATTGCCCTTTAATGACGACTTATTATATGAATTAATTGAATCATTTGTCTTTGTCTTATCTTTAGTAAAACAGACATTGTAATGCAACTTGACCAAGCGTCCGCATGGATGTTTGAACTACATGTAATTGCCGATCATTCCAATTTGAATTTTCTATATACTTACAGAATATAATATAACTTTCCATGGGGGCAAGAAAACTTGGATGGGTGCGGTCAAATACTGTAATGATAACGACGGGGTTATCTACAACGATAAAGACGATATCCAAAAACGATTGAATAATATTTCAATCTATAGTGAGGTTTGGGCTAAAATTTAATTTTCCCAAAAAAAAGCAATAAATTTTTGGAAACTTTAAAAAATTTAATTTATAAAGGTTAAAACAAAGAAATTTTAAAAAATTTGGGTTTTTTAGCTAAAACACCTTTTTGGTTTTTTTTGTTTTTTCTTTTTCTAATATTTGTTTTAAATTACCCTTTTCATTATAAAATTTTTTTTTTAGTTTTAGGATAAATGAAAATAAAAAATTTAAAAAATTATTTTATTTTTAAAATTAAAAAAAAACCCTTGTTTTAAATTTTTTAAATAAAACCCAAAAATAAAAACCCGGAAAAAAAAAATAAAAAACCAAAAAAAAATTTTTTTTTTAAAAAAAAATTTAATTTTTTCCTTGTTTTAAAAAATTTTAAAAAAGAAAGTAAATTTAAATTTAAAATAAATCCTTTTAAAAGAATATTTTTTTTTTACTTTTCTTTAATTTTCAAATTTTTTTTTTTGTTAAAATTCCTTTAATTTAAATTTTTTTTTTAAAATCCATTTTTTTTTTTTTAAAATGAAAAAATTTCGAAAAATTTAAAAAAAACCTTTAAATTAATTTTTTAAACAATAAAATTTTTTTAAAAACTTTAAATTTTAAAAATAATTTTTTAAAAAAAAATTATTTATTTTGGCCTAAAATCTTAAAAATTTTAAAAAAAATTTTTAAATGGTCCAAACGGCCAACCCTTTTTAAAAAAACCCGTACAAATAAAAATTTATTTACAAAAATAAATAATTCCAAAAAAATAAAATAAAAAATTATAAAAAAAAATTTTTTGGTTTCCACAAAAAAACTGAATTTCCTTTTAAAAAGGGAAAAAATTTTTTCCAAATGGAAAATTTTTAAAAAGAAACAAATTTTTTTTAAAAAATTTTTTAAAAAAAAAAATTTTTAAAATTTTGGTTTTCCTATCTTTCTTTCATTTTTAAATTTGGGGGTTTTTAAAAAAAAAAAAAAATTTCTTAAAATTTAAATTTTCCTTTTTCCAGAAGTCCCTTTTTTTTAAGTTAAATAAACAAATTGAAAGTTTTAAATTTCTTAAAAATTTAATTTTAATTTTAAAAAATTTTTAAAAAATTTTGAAATTTTTTTTTTAAAATTTTTTAAAAAATTTTTCTCTCAAAAAAGTGGTTAAATTTTCAAAAAAATCTTTTGGGATTTTTTACCAATTTAAAAAAAAAAAAATTGAAAGTTTTACCCAAAAAAAAATTAAACCCAAGGATTTGAAATTCCTTAAGTAAAATTTTAAAAAATAAATTTTGCTTTTAATTAAGGGATTTAAAATAAAAATAACGCTATTTAAAACCAATTAAAAACCAAAAAAATTTAATTTCAATTGTTTTTTTAAAAGAAAAATTTAAAAATTTTTAAAAAATTTGAAAAGGATTTAACCCCTTTGAAAATTTTTTGAAATTTTTTTCACCTTTTTTTGGTTTATTTAACCTTTAAACTTTCCCTTTTTTAAAAAGGGTCAAAAAAATTTTGAAAAATTTCAAATTTAAAAAAATTTTTTTCCCAAAAAAATTTTATTTTAAAATTTTCACCAATTTTTAAATTTTTGGGTGTTTTCCTATAAAATTTTTTTAATTTTTTAAAACGAAACAAAAAGGGTTAAAAAAAAAAAATTTATTTAATTAAATTAATTTTAAATTTTTAAAAAGGGGAAGGGTTTTTTAAAATTTTGAAATTTTAAAAAAATTTTTCCAATAAAATTTTAAATTTCTTTATTTCAAATTTTTTTGAAAAGGTTTTAAAAAAATTTGGTTGGGTTTTGAAATCATTTTCTAAATTTTTTTTTTAAAATTTTTATATATTTTTTTTTTTTTTTTTTATTTATTTCAGTATTTTAGTTTCTTTGAAATTTTTTTTTTTTCCCAGTATAATTTGAAAAAAGCGGGAAAATTTTTGAAAATAAAAAAAAATTGGTTTAAAAATTTTAAAAAGTTTTAAAAATTTTTGCAGTTTTAAAGGGTTTTTTTTTAAAAAATCACATTTTATTTTTTTTAAAAATTTTTTTTAAAAATTTTTTATTTTTTTTTAAATTGGTTAAATTTTTTCAAATTCAAATAAAATTTTAAATTTTTAAATTTTTTTTTTTTTAATTTTCCCAAAAAATTTTAATGAAAAAATTGGGTTTTTTCCCCCATCATTTTTTAGGGTTTTTTTTTCTTTATTCAAAAATTTTTTTTAATTGGAAAAAAAAAATATTTAAATTCAATAAAGTTTAACAAATAAACATAAAAACTAAAAAACCCAAAAATTAATTCAAAAAAAAAGAATTTAAACAAAATTTTTAAAAAAAAGAAACCCAAAAAACAAAACTTTTGTTCCTTTGAAGCCTTTTTTAAAAATTTGGGGGCAATTTTAAAAACCCATTTAAAGGTTTTTTAAAAAATTAAAACTTTTTTCCAAATTCCCAAAAGGTTTTTTTTTTAAATTTAAAAAAATTTTCAAACATTTTTTTTTTTTTAAAAAGGCCCTTTGTGGGAACAAAAAAAAATTTAATTTAAAAATTTTTTAAAATTTTTAAAAAATTACAAAAAAATATTTCCAAAATTTTCCCTTGCCAATTATTAAATTTTTAATTTAAAAAGAATTGAAAAATTTATCAAAAAAAATCCCCGGGTAATTTTTCAAATTTTAAAAACTTGAGAAACCCGTTTACCCAATTAAACAAAAAAGTAAAGGGTACTTCCGCAACTTTTTGGGAAAATTAACCTAATTTTTTATTTATTAAAAGGGTAAATTCTAAAATTTGTTTTAAAAAAAGAAATAATTTTTAATGTTTTAAAAATTATAAATTTTTAAAAAAAAATCAAATAACGGGAAACCTAAACTTTATGAAAGGGAAAAAAAAACAAAAGGGAAAACCAAAATAAGGGTTGAACCCCAAAAAAAATTTTATTTTAAAAAATTTAAAATTAATTTTAAAAAAACTTTTTTGGGGGGTTTTTTTTTTTGTTTTAAAGTTTTTTAAAAAAAAAAAATTTTTTAAACCTTCCAAAAGAAAGCAAAAACCAAAAGGAAAATTTCAGGAAAAAAAAAAATTTAAAAATTAAAAATTTCAAAAAAAAAAAAATTTTAAAAAAAAGGGAAAAAAATAATAAATATTTTCAAACTTATTAAATTTTTTATCTTAAAATTTTCTGGGAAATTTTTAAAAAACAAAAATTTGTTTAAAACAAAGTAAAATTTCAAAAATAAAATTTTAAAATTTGAGTTTTTTTAAAAAAAATTCGACATTTTTTAAAAATTTTAAAAAAACCCATAATTTTTTGGGTATATTTTTGGGAAATTAAAAGGGAAAGAAAAAAATTTGTTTAAAATTCTTATTTTATTTAAAACAATTTTTGGGAAAAACATGGTTGAATAAAAATTTTTCTTTTTTTAAAAATGTTTTAAAAATTTTTGAAAAAAAAAAACCCTTAAATTTGAAATTTTGGGCTCCCATAAAATTTTAAATTAAATATGAACAATATTTTTTAAAAAATTTTCCAAAATTGGGTTTTTAAAATTTGGGAAAATTAAAAGGAAAATTTTTAGCGGTTTAAAATTTTCAAAATTTGGGAAAATAAAAACCTTGGGAATAAATAAAATTTCCTTTTGAAAAAAAAAAAATTTAAGTGCAAAATTCTTTATTTAAAAAATTTTTACCAAAATTCAATAAAATCAAAGTTTGCAAGAGGGAAAATATTAATTTTTTAAAATTTTTTTTAAAAATTTTTAAAATAATTTCTTTTTAAAATTAAACGATTATAAAATTAAAAAAAAAATTATTTAAACTTTAAAAAATTTTCTTAATATTTAAATTCAAAATTTCTTGGAATTAAAAATTACCCAGTTCCTTTTTTTAAAAAAATTTTAAATTAAAATTTAACTTCCTTTTTGGGGTAATTAAAAAAAAATTTGGGAAAACAAAACCCTTTTGGAAAACCAAATTCGTTTAAAAAAAAAATTTTAACTTGGGAAGGAAAAAAAAATCAAAAACAAACCCAAAATTTAAGTTGAAAAACCCGAAAAAAACCCTTTTAAAAAAGGGGTTTTAATCAAAGTAACCTTTTATTTTAAATTTTTAAAATTTTTTTCCAAAAAAAAAAAGTTTTAAAAAAAAATAATTTTCCCAAAAAAGAAAAAATTTCCCCGGACCAAAAAAGGGTTTTCAAAAAAATTTGCCCTTTTTTAAAATGTTTAAACTTCACAATTATTTTAAAATTTAAAAAAAATTTGAAAAGGTTTTAAAAAAATTATTAAAACAAAATTTAAACAAAAAAAAACCCCCCTTTTAAAAAAACTTTGATCAAAAAAAACCCAAAACTTTTAAAAAATTTAAAATAAAACCCAAATTTAAAATTTTTTTTAAGGGTTAAACCCCTTTAAAATGTAAAATTCCAAAATTAAATTTAGAACAAAACCAAAAAAAATTTGGGGCCCCATAAAAATTTGGGAAAAAAAAAATTTTTCCCCAAAACCAATTTCCAAAGAAAATTTAATGAATTTAAATTTAAATTAAATTTTAAATATTAAAAATTTAAAAAAAAAGACATATTTTTTTTGGAAAGAAAATGAAAATAAATAATAAAATTAAATTCCCCAAATTTATTAATCTCCATTGGCATTTATTAAAAAGACAAATTGGAAACCCCCTTTAGTTTTAAAATTTTTTTTGAAAAAAATAAAATTTAAAAAATTAATTTAAAACTTTTTAATGGGTTTTTTAAAACCCTTTTAAAATTTTTGTTTTGAAAGAAAAAATAATTAAAATTTGCGGTTTTAAAAATTTTTTTAAAAGTTGAAAAACCGCTAAATGTCCTTGGAATAAAAATTTAATTAAAGGGGTTTTTTTTTTTTTTGAAAGAAAAAAAAAATATATTTTTTAAACCGAACAAAAAGAAAAATTTTTCCAAAATAAATTAAAATTTGGTATTAACAAAGAAGGTTTTTTAAAACCAAAAATTTCTTTCTGAAAATTTCCCAAAAAATTTTTACAAAAATTTAAAATTTTTCATTTTTAATTTTCCTTTTTTTAAAATTGAAATTTTTTAAAAAAATAAAACCCTTAACGTGTTCCCAAAAACCCCCGGGATTTTAAAAAATTTTCCCCGGGTTTTTATATGGGTTTTGTTAAATAATGGAAAATCTCCAAATTTAAAAAAACCCTTTTTAAAAAAACCATTTTAAGTAATAGTTCAAACCAAAGTTTTAAAAAAAAACCCATAAAAACCCAAATATTTTTTAAAATAGATAAAAAAAAATTTTTTTTTATACCATTTGAAGGTTTTTTTTTGTTATTTAAAAATAAAATGTTTTTTTTATGAAATAATAAAAAGAATTTAATTTTGTTTAAAATTTTCAAACTATTTTAAGTTAAATTTAAAAATAAATTTTCTTTTTGTCATTTTTATTTAAAATTTAGACAAAAAAATTAAAACTTTTTAAAATTTAAAAAAAATTTTAAAAAATTTTTTTTAATTTTTAAAATTAAATTTTTTTGGGGTTTTTAAACTTTAATTTTAGTAAAATTTAAAAAAAAAATTTTTGTAAAAATTGAGAAATATTTAAATCATAGTTTGTTTAAAATCTTTTTTTAAACGTTTTTAAAAATTTTAATTGGATTTAAAAGATTATTTAAAAAAAAAAATAATTTTCTTAAAAAAAATTTAAATATTTTTAAAAATTAATTTCAAAACCTTTTTTTTCTTTTAAAAATAAAAATTTTTTTAAACTTTAAAAGGAAACATTGATTATTTGTTCCAAAAAATTTTTTTTAAAAATTAAAGAAAAAATTTGGGAAAAATAAAAAGAAAAAAATAAAAATTTTAAAATTTAAAAAAATTTCAATAAAATTTAAAAAATTTTTAAAAAATTTAATTGGGGTTAAACCCGATTCCCAAAAAAGTATTTAAAATTTAATAATTTTTAAATGAAATTTTTAAAATTTTTAATAAAAACCCTTAAATTTAAACCCCTTTTTCTAAAAAAAAATTGGTAAATGAATTTTAAAATTTTTAAAATTTAAAAGTAAAATTTTGGCAATTTCCCTTCAAATTTAAAAAAATTAAAAAAAAAAATTTCATTTAAAATTAATTATGGTTAAGTTAATTTTAAAGGGTTTGTTTTACCCAAAAAAAATTTTTTTTTTAAAATTTTGAAAAGGGGTTTAAAAAACCAAAAACTAATTTTTAAGATTTTTGTTTTTTAAAATTTTTTAAAATTTGATTTTTAAAAAATTTTTAAAAAAATTTAAAAAAATTTTAGGGTTTTTAAAATTTAAACTTTTTAATAAAGTTTAAATTTTTCTTTTATTTTATAAATTTTTTTTACCATAGCATTTAAAAAAGGATTATTCTTAAAAGAAATGAAATAGGGTTTTTATTTTAATTTAACCTAAAACCTTCAAAAATTCCTTTAAACTTTTTTATTTAAGAAAAAACCCTTTAATTTAAATTTTTTAAAATTAATCTTTTAAAAAATTAAATAAAAATAAAAAAAATAAATTTCAAAATTTGGTTTAAACCCTTTTTGAATGGGTTTTGAAATTTATTTAATTTTAAAAAAAAACCCTTTATTTAAAAAAAATTTTTAATTTTTAAAAAAAAATAAATTTAAAATTTATTTTAAATTTTAAAAAATTTATGTTTAAAATTTTTTAACTTTTAAATTTATTTAAAAAATAAAAAAATTTATAAAAAGAAAAATTTTTTTTCCTTGGTTTGAAACAATATTTTTTTATATATTTTTTAATAAAACCATCATTTTAAAAATTTTTAAGTTTAAGAAATTTGTTCTAAAAAAAATTTAAATTTAAAATTTAAAAAACAGGGAAAACCTTTAAGAAAAGTTAAATTTTTAAAAATTTGTTGTTAAAAATTCAAATAAACTGGGAAAATTAAAAAAATTATAAATTAAAAAAAGAAAATTCGTTTAAAAATGTTTAAATTTTAAAATTTGAAAAAAAATCAAATTTAAGAAGAAACCCAATTTTTATTTAAAAAATTTATATAAAAAATTAAAATTAAATTTCCCTATTTTAATTGGAACCAAACGTGGAAATTTTTTTTGGAAAATATTTAAAAAATTTTTTACCCCTTTCCATAATTAAATTTTAATTTTGTTTTGAAAAAACCTTTTATATGGGAAAAAATTTTCGGAATTTTGGAAACCCTTTGAAACTTTGAAAATTTTGGAAATAATTTTTTTTGGGAAAATACTCGGGGTTTAAAAATTAAATTAAACCCTAATTTTTTAAAAAAGTTTTAATTTGGTTTTTTTTTTAAAAGGGGGAAAAAAAAAATTTTTTTTTCAAAAATTTTAAATTAGAAATTTTCCCAAAAATTTTAAAAATTTTTTTTTTAAAAATTTTTCAATTGTAAAATTTTTTTTTTTAAAACTTTCAAACCCCCTTTTTTCTTTTTTTAAAATGATTTTTTATGTTTGATTTTGGGTTTTTTAATTTTCGCCTTTTTTTTTAAAATTTTTAAATTTTTTTTCCGTCCTTTTCAAAATTGTAAAAATTCTGAAAATAAATTTATTTTGACATATTTTTTAAAACAATTAATATACATATATATGCATCTTTAAATATTTCTTCGATAAGGTTTGATATTTCGTTTCCGAAGATCGGTTGTTCTTTCTCGGGACTGACTCCAGCATTCTCGCCAATCTCCGTTAGCAGTCACAAATTGATCAATCAAGTATCGTCAGTGCTTTGTATTATTGTTTTTCTTTGTTGTCCTATTTCGTTTAGTTGACATGAAGATGTCAGTTGTCCTTCGTATTATGAGTTTTAAATGCCCTCTTTGTACCATCCGCCTCTTTTTAAAAGCAGATACAACCCAAAAAGGGAACAAAAGCATATCAGAAACTGAACAAGAATAATTTTTGTCTGAAGAAAATATATTCCTATATTTCAAATTATTATATTAAACAACAAATTGCGATAAAACAATATCTGTGTTTTGTTTGCTCATATCCAATTACTCTCTAACACTCAATCAACGGACTTCATCTTAACGTAGATCAACCGACTGAATTACCGATAATCTTAAAGACGCCCGTAATGTAATATATGTACAAGTATTACATCACATGTAATGTGAATATATTTAAACTCTGAGACCTCAACTACACTAATAAATCTTTCTGAAGAAACTCCCTACAATTATGTATTGTAAACGATACGTAAATTATGCTATGATTTATTTAATAGTCGTTTATGTGTAACCAGGCATCCTTATAAAACTAATTCTTCCTGTTCAGTTTCTCACGGGTATTTTTATTAAGTTACGGTTTGCTTCCTTCATTATCTTCTACTGCTACTAATCTATGATTCGAATATATTCGAAAATCGGGATATAATAGCAACATCTTAATAATTGGTGGATAACATTGATTCGGTGCTGTTAGTGTTTAAAGATAAAGAATATTACACACCATTGATTTAAACTTATTAAACGATCTTGGGAAATTACGCTGTACACCATACAATAAGGTAAATAGTAAAGTCTAATGCAACGTTTTGTTGGCTATATTTGTATGTTGACATCAAGTGCACTCGTTAAAATACTAAAGCTAATTCAATACACCACACACACATTTGAAAGAAGTTATGTGCAGTGGTGCTCGATACCAAATATCAGAAGGTAGGAAACAGTGAAGAGCCGGTAAAATAGTTCCTTTGGTCCACCGTCTCGGGCGATTATACGAAATATGGACAGCATTTTTTAAAAAAGATAAATAAGAGGAACACGAATACTACATTCAAGTTTTATACAACAGATGTATAATGCAAGTTAACGTTTTAATAAAGGCTTAAAATCAACTGAAATAATACTATTACTGTTTTCCATATGCCTCCAGATATGTCTTCTGCCGAGGCTTGTGATAGAATGTACGTGCCGTGCGAAAGAAAAATATTTTATTATTCACCGAAATGGTTTCCGTTGTTCAATATCAGTGTATTTAAAGTGCGAATCTAGTTTGTTCATTTTTACTGTCGTATGCGAGTATGTCTATTGTAGAATAAAGGATGACGGGAAAACTGCGGTTGTTTACCTTTTGCAAATACGAAATAATTAATTTGAATGTATGTTTAAACACAATTTCATTACAATATAACTTTTTAATGTATAATAACAGGATTAAAGTCCAAAAAAGTGTAATTAAAGCAGCTGAATCCATAATATTGTTTTTGAATGCGATTTATTTTAACTATAGATGCGATGTGCAATCATTTCTGATGTGGAATTTTTGGAGGTGCGATGAATTTTCATTGTTGTTTTATATGATAATTCGATATGCAACAACTGAAAATAGTCTTAAAATGACGTTAATATTGATGATATTTACAATGCAAGCTAGTCGTAGATGCTAACTTGAATACTAGTATACACGGGTATAACCAACGTATGGTTGATTCCGGACATTGTGCGTTGTGTTCTGACACGTTTCTGTACGTTCGTTGTATGTGTTTTCGTTATAGTTCTGTACCGTTCGTACGTAAAACATCGAGAACATAATAAGCTGTTTCTATTGAAATGTCTATCTTTTATTTCTGTTAGCAAGCATTTGGAACTGCTAAAACTCTTTGACATTTCTAACAGTTCATATTGAAGATTAAAACATCCTGAATCTTGTATTTGTTTGACGTGAAACAGAACTTACTGGAGCTAGAGAAGCCCACTCATCAGGATCGCCTGATTGCAATCCATTTTCTTAGAAATCCAGCATTTTGATCTTCAGGTCAATGGTCAAGCTCACCCAAAGGTCAGGTCGATATACGTCATATCGCCTTAAGGTGATACACGTTCATATCATGCATATATATTCAAATATTTTTGGTGAATTTGCTACTAGTGTATCATGAATCCGAAAATTTACTGGAGCAGAAATCCATGAATATAACGTATTTGTATGGCAAACATTTCTTGAAAAGATTTAGTACTCGCTTTTAAAAGGTTTGAAATATTTGTGACGCCGTTTCATACATATTAGGCTTTTGCACAACGAACAGTACAAGAATGTACAACGAACAGTACTAAAGAAAGAAAACAAAGTACAAAAAGAATGAATCGTACATTGCCAAAATTCTGGGGTCAGTTTTTCAAGTAAATGTCTGCAAATAAATTTAAAACATCGGGTTTCTCATTCGCATTATGTATTTTAAACCACAACAAATCACAAAATACACGGTCGCATTGTGGGTATCAGAGAAAATAGAATTGACAATATTAGCAATAAATGCCATTTTTACGGAATTTATTGATATATTACCTCAGACTTTCACTCTCTAAGTATGCATATATAATCAATCCTTCGGACTTCATAAATTTTGTTAGAGAGTTTTGTCTAAATAAGGACTGTATGTGATAAAAATTAATTAATATCCTTCTTTGAAAATTCATCGCATGCACAATAGAAATGAATCGTCCTACAGTGAAAATGAAAGTCTAGTATCATTATTCGACAGTAAACATGAATCGCATAACAAACACAACATAGTGGAATTTGATTCAATATCAACAAACTGAATAACAAAACCTGTTTTAAGTTATACAACATTAATGATCATGTTTAAAGGTGCATTTTTCTGCAAATGAAACATTACTGCTACTTTTAAATCTCTTGCACGCTCTGTTCGTGAACTATTCTTAATATTTATCTATTCGTGTATCAATTTTACACCTGGATTGCTGTAGGCGCGATGAAAACCCGTACGCATCAAATACCTATATCATGAATTTATAAAAACAGTACATATTATATATTACTTCTTATTTTATTCAAAAATCATAAATTTGTCGTCTTGTTATTTATCATTATACATAAGAAATTCATCACGGATACAGTGAAAATGGCATTTCCGGATTCGCACATTACATACACTGAATATAGTATGATCCATTATGACCAAATCGTGATTTAAATAATTTAAGAATGTGAGTATCAATCGGTATACTTGTTTTATATTTTGTTTAAATGAATTACAAAAGGTAAACTAGTATTTTTATAAGTAATTTTCGCTTGGTAAATGAAAAATCTCTGTTTATTTATTAATTCACTATTCTATTAAACTTCTTCCATGATTTTATACCGTATAGTCTATTGATCATTTACAAACTTACCTTATATTACCTCGTTTTCTCTGTCAGGAGGAAGTCAACATTATTTAATCTATAAAAACTTGTGAAGATAAGAAAGATATACGTAATAAATATTTAAATCAAAGATCCTAAAACTGTCCTATTTCTCAAAGTATGATCTTGTTTTTTATATATCTTTTGCATCCCGTTTGCAAGTAAACTAAATTTTGAATGAGATTTTTTAAAATAAAAAAACGACTTCCACTTTCCATTTAGAGTCATAATCTATAAACACGTAGGTTGCTTTAAAGCAACAAAGCTTTGATGTGATAATGTCGTAATTGTTTGTTCTCAATGTCTAGTATTTCTCTTCTAAAACGTGCGCCTAAACGTATCAAGCTAGAAAACCTCTGTATTTGAACAAAAGAGAATTTTTATATTGCAGGACATATTAAATAAAACAGATGAAGAAGACTAAATATGAGTCTTCAGCTTTGCACTTATGAATTTGTTTCATTTTTGTTGATTTCTGTGCAATATCTGCAAGGTGGGTATTGACTGAACTGTTTACCACTATAAGCTACTAATAGTTAGATAAATATAGAATGAATTTGCTTTTTGAAATCTACAGTGGGATTTTATCAAATGAATAAATAACGAACATATATTATTCATCAAAATCAAAAATGAGAATCGGCGAAAACCTTCCAAAAAACAAGTATAGTTACTAATGAGTCTGCCTCATATCTTGACTTGCATCTAGAATTTGACAATGAGGGTCTGTTGAAAACAAAATGTTACGACAAAAAGATGATTTCAGCTTCCCAATTTCTATGTAGCAACATTCCAGCAACGCCTGCCTACGGAGTATATATCTCCAAGTTAATATAAACAAGTCTAAATTGAAAACAACGTTCAAACCTATGATTGCGTTGGAAAAAATCGCAATTTTATACGTGTGCATGCAAAACAAATTTCTTGATAGAGGGTCTAAATACAGCACAAACAACATTTTCCAAAAGACCAAAAAGTAAAAAGTTTATTTTAACAAAACGCATTTGACTTACAGGTCGAACAACAGATGCTCTTAAACCCTCCTGTCTGGCAATGGCGATTGCCAAATAAACGGATCACAAGATGTTACAAAATGGACCTTTTAGAATTATTAATTAAATACCAAACAGAAAACAATAAACTTGCGGAAAGATGGTATACCGCAAACAAAAGGTGCAAAAATTAGTACACCATATCCGGATTTCGACAATTAATGTCTCTTCAGTGATGTTAGGGATCGAAACGGTATTTGGAAGGCCATATAATTTACCTCAATTTAGGATAGACTCTTGAATTTTGAAGAGTCGAAATATTAGAAAAGGATGAACGGATCATATAAACCAAGTTAATACGATATCCAAGGGCTTGTATTTCCCATCATGATTTCCTTGATAGAGAGTGAGTTGTTGCTCACAAGGAAGCTATTAAACCAAGATTTCCGAGTGTTGAAGTTGAAATCATCCCTTCGTAAGTTTTACGGACACCATCACGAGTTGGTTGACCGTTATGGAATATTGTCCTTTTCATTTTTAGCTATTGCGTTGTCAGTTTATTTTCGAAGTATGAGTTTGAATGTCCTTCTGATAACTTTCGCCTCTCTTTTTCTTTATCTATTCAGTAGCCATGTATGAATCTTCTGAGATAAAAATGATGCATTGCAATTTATATCAAAATGACCCCTTAAAAGAGGTTTATTTTTTCCGTCGATTCGATACTCCTTAATATATATGTATTCTACTTCAGTATTCCCTGTAATTCTTTTCTGATAGATGTTATTCTCATATATTGCATGTTTCCATTCTAGTATTTTGAATGCGACATTATCATTTTGGTTTGTTCAAAATTAAGTCAAACAACAGTCACTTTAATTAAAATTTTAATTAAAGATTTAAAAAGATCAGTTTGTTATTGAGACAATCATCGTCAAATTCGAAAACAAATTTTCAAACAGGTATTCAATTTTCCAGCTCCCATATGTTAAAGATGCTCAGTACTTTTTGTAACTTAACAAGTATAGTTATCACTGTTCAAGCAACCAGAGTTAATTTCATGAAAGCATTCAGGGCTTGTTTGTTACGCATCAAGTGTCTTTGCATTTATCTAAGGTTGTTTTTTGTTTTTTTTTTCTTTTAATTCTGTGATATCATGTTGTTTTTATCTACTCTTTTTCATTATGAATTTTGATTGCCTCTAAGTATTTGCAGGCTATCTTAATGAGTAGGATATATAAGATCATTCTGCAACTGAAATCTATTTCAGTAACTAGATCTGAAACGGACAGAGACACATGGAAAAACGCTGCTTTAGATTGCAATAATAAAAATGCTAATTTGGAAAGCAATGAGACTGTTCTCAAAAACTATATGACAACTCACAACAGAATTACGAAGCTTTGGGTTGGCAAGTTTAAAGCTTTTCTTCCTTGGATTGAAATAAGAGGTAAGTAATCCTGCTACAGTTTTTCATAGATTTATTTTTAAATTATATCTGACTCCTTTTTTGGGAAAAGATCAACTTTGTAAACATTGATCTTTTCTCTTTGTAATTACGGAAATGGTTGGCTGCAGTTTTGTCTATAAATGGTCAAACTCAAGTCAATGTTTCATGTTTTTCAAGTGCATGGCGTGGGTTTTTTTTTTTTTTTTAATTAGTACCCCCAAACACATGTCGTACCTTATTTGAAAGGAATCTAGTTAAATAAATCTAGTGTATGCCTATGACAATTTGTTTTTACAGACAAGTTTCAAATAAAAATTACTTTTTATATACAAAAGAAGATGTAGTATGATTGCCAATGAGACAACTCTCCACAAAAGAATAAAATGACACAGAAATTAACTATAGGTCACCGTACGGCCTTCAACAATGAGAAAAGTCCATACCGCATAGTCAGCTATAAAATGTCCCGAAATGACAAATGTAAAACAATTCAAACGAGAAAACCAACGGCCTAATGTATGTACAAAATTATAAACAAAAACACAAATATGTAACACAGCAACAAACGACAACCACTGAAAATCAGCCTCCTTACTTGGGACAGGCACATACAGAATGTGGCGGGGTTAAACATGTTAGCGGGCGCCCAACCCTCTCCCTAACCTGAGACAGTGTAACTAATTGTTTTGTATTCTATTTTAAAAAGATAAGTATGAGAAGCTAATTTGTTTTCACATTAATCATCATGCATCTGTAATGTTGTTGTGATCGTTCAAGTGAACACAAAATATACATCAATCATGATTACTTGCCGTTCTCTTTTCACAGGAAGATCACTTGTGAGTAGACAGATACCTACACACCATTGTAATAGATTAATACTTGTCATTAAAGAATTACATATATATTTTTAACTATCAACATTACCTGACCATAATATGGTTCAGTCATGATATCGTTTTTCTTTTGTTCTCAATTATCCAATTATTCTCAATCTACAGGAAAAAATATGGTAATAAATTTTATCAGCAAAATAAATCCTTTTCTGGACCTGCTTCATGCCTTAGTCATTTTAAATCTTGTCATTGAAGGTTGTTATCAGATTCCGCAAATATGTAACAACAAAGAAAGAGATGAGAAGGTGGCTACAAATTCAGCACTGTGTCAACTAAAATGCATGAACAGACAATATTTTGCGTTCAACTCTAAGGTAAGTTTCAGTATTAGTAAGAGTACGTCTGTATAGCTAACCAATTCAGCATTCAAACCAGTAATAATTATTGTTTAATAGATTTTACAGATTGGCTGTATTTTAATGTAAAGAAATCAATATATCATCTTGCATACTAGTATTCGGTTATGATAGTCTGTTGTATAACTTGTATGATTATCTAGAGACGATTGGGAAAAATTACAACAGGACTGTATAGGTGTAGTTACTCCAAATCATAGTACGTCACATCGGGTTGCATACGAAAAAGGGTCGAAATAAAAATTCCTTGACTGTTGTAGAAATTAATCTTACATTTCATTGCAGATCAATTTTTTTAAACATAAACATATATCTTGGGTGTTTCAAAGCACCATTATTATTTTATTTGGTGTTTCTATAGAATATTTTGGAAACTTGATGTTACGTGGTTACAAAAGCTTGTACACAGGAAAAAAGAGTGAAAATTTGATTGGTTAACTTCCATTGATGGTTATTTTCTTATATGCAATGGTGTGTTTTGTAAAATGTTGTCTATAGTACCGGACAGTAGAAAACTTTACTCATGACAAGTATTTCTTTATTTGAAACATGAAGATTAATTATGCACAATATTTTAAAAAGTGCTTATTTAACAAAGACTAATGGTTGCACTTTGTCAATACAGCTGTTTCATAAACCACTCCTTTTTTTGGGGAAATATATGATATTCATAGATATTTTGTTTTGTTTACGTACTGGTTCCCAGATATGATCTCTATGTTTCATCTCATAGAGACATAACTTGGGAATGTTACCAGTATAAATGCACATGGTAGGCGGTGGAATTGAATTCTGAGTAAGACATAAGGTGAAGGGAGGGGTTGTGCAGAATTTGAGTATAAGTTTAAACTCTTAGAAGTTCGGGGCATATAAATGTTGGAAATATGCCGCACAGCCCTATGTTTTGACCTTTGAATAAAAAAAGTAGTGCATATATTTTTTACGAAACTTCATAGTAAAAGTGGCAAAGTTTTAGCCGAAAAAGGAGTTCCTGTGGGAAATTGCATTGTCTATATTTACAGAAATGCAACCTAATAGGGGAAAACAATGGTGATACTGCACCCATACATCTCGTCATTTGGTCGGAATAAATAACAGCTGATGTCCAATGCAATATATGAAGAATGTGCAAACGAAAAAAATCATCTATCCATTCAACATGAATAGTAACGGACTACACTTTGTGCAACATAATCAAAACTTTAAATATCACCCAACACTCACCTGTAATCAGCATATTAACAACATCACCACCAAGATTAACACATCACTTGGGTTTTTAAGGAGGAATCTTGGAAAATTCCCAGAAACTGTCAAGCTCTGAACAGACTTTTTCTAGTCAGGCCTTAATTAAATAACTCCAAAAACTTGTCGGACCCAGAATGCAAAAACGTTCTATGGAGATCCAAATACCGTAACAAGTCTTCTAGAAAAGTTGAAACCATCTCCACTTCAACGATTGTGAACAAGGTTAACATTTCTCTTATTTCAAAAAATATGTTCACAAAACATTGCAATACCAGAAAATCCCAATCAGGCATGTGTCATCAGACGAAGTTACACAGGAGAAAAATATAAAAACTCCTTTTCAATGATCAAGTACTGGAACATAATATCTCCAAACATACCCATAGTGAACCAATATTGATCTTTATCTTTGATCTAAACAGATCTTGAAAAACTAATCAACAAAATCATAAGTAATTTTTTCAACTTTCGGTCACTTTTGAGACTTATTTACTGCGGTTAATACAGTACTGCCAAACAATTTTCTTGCAGTCAATTAAGATACGTTCAGCCTATGTTCAGACTGTTTAATAGGTGTTTCATATACACAACATCATACTTTGTCCATATATATAGCTTGAGCATTGGGTCAACGACCTATCACTAATTATTAACGTAGATATTGATGTAAATAAAGGCAACAGTAGTATACCGGTGTTTAAAAGTCATAAATCGATTGAGGGAAAACAAATCCGGGTTACAAACTAAAGCCCAGGGAAACACATCAACTATAAGAGGAAAACAAAGGAACAACAGGAACACTGAAGAAGTGCAACTAAAACAAACGCCAACATACATAGAAACGAACTATTTGATAACAACTGCCACATTCCAGACTTGGTACAGGATATTTTAAGAAAAAAATGGTGGGTTGAACCTGGTTTAATGGCTAGTCAAACCTCCCGCTTTATGACAATGTTAAAAAATATCGCTAAAATGACAACACTACACGAAAGAAATACAGCACAAACACACACAAGAAAAATCATTACAGAGAAACACACAAACAAATAATATAATAGTCGACACAACATGCAAACCGCAGAACAAAAACGAACATATTCCATCATCGACAAACACCACAGGATATCACAAATAATGACGTAAAGTAACTAACATGCAATCTCAAACTTTATACAATTATTTTCACAATACTCGTCCAAACAGTTTTCATGACAATGATGGTATTTAAAGGTAATTCTATAATTATTTCGACTACAAACGATAAGACATAACACATTATCCGACCGAAACCATCAAATATCAAAAAGAAATACATGAATGTTGGATACACAAAATACCGAAACACGTCGTATAGCAATGCAAATTCACATTCGGTATAACAGTCATATTCGGGAATAGGTCACGTTCGGTACTTAGCAGACAGACGACATAGATGTTAAACCACAATCTAAGACGTGGTAAACTTGTCATTAGTAAGTTTAAACACAGACACATCGTATAGATCAACCAATTCGTGATGTGTCCATGAAATTTACGCAGTGTTATTTTTAATCTTTCCTCCTCATAACTCTGTTGGAGCAGTTTCTGCGTAAGGAGCACACCCCTGTATATGAAGTCAGTATAGTGTGAACATGCTCGAGCATAACGTATCAATTAAGATATGTAAACACCATATGACGGAGCAGAGGGTATGTTACTGCTGAGAAATGGGAAATTGATAATTGGGAAGTTGAAATCATTCCGTTTGTCATAGATTTCAGTGTGAAGTCGTCCATCTGTGTCAATATTGAGGAAAAGATCAAGGTATGAAGCAGTCCTTCTTGTATCAGTTGTATCATAAAAGGCTTCTTTTATGGCGATGTTTAATCCATTTGCGTTTACTTCAGAAAATAAAGTCAGCAACAATATATCTTTACCAATTTGCATGATTACTTATTGAAGTAAAAACCTTTTTACGTGCAATCAACTCATATTATTAATTACACTTAGAACGTCATTGACACAGAAGAAGGCCAATATTATTTCATCTTGTTCGTTTGTTTTTATCTTTTATCAGAATCGTTACACAACTCTTACGATGTTTCACTCAGATATCTAACTGGAATATGACATATTACTCAGAAACCTAAACAAAATGTCCTGTATCAAATTGAATATTGACATTCTTGTAGAGTTACACGGTGATGTGAATTTAGAATTACAGACTTCCGTCTATGAACTTACGTTTCTTTACTTTAGATGACAAGTATGTCTTTGAGATTTTGGGTCTGCGATAGGCAATAACAGGAGGTGATGAAAAATTTCTTTTAAGGAAGAGTCATTTTCGAACAGACGCCAGTGCTTGCGGATAGTAGATGAAATATTTGTCAAATCGGGATGGAAGGTGACAACAAACGGAATTCTATCTGCGCGGGTCGTCTTATCTTTGTTTTCCATGAGGATATCTCGATCTTTTCTTGGGCTTTATCAAAAGCGTCTGTGATGTTTTGCTTTTGTATCCTCTTGATTTTAGTTGTTTTTATATATATATATATATATATGGATGTGTGTTCTTTATCTTTCGTGTGAAAAGTATGGAACACTCGAAAGGATAAACATCCACAAACTGACTGTTTTATCGCTGGTATCTACTTGAAAGCAAGTACAAATGGATATTCTCATGGAATACAAAGATAAGACGACCCGCGCAGATAGAATTCCGTTTGTTGTCACCTTCCATCCCGATTTGACAAATATTTCATCTACTATCCGCAAGCACTGGCGTCTTATCGAAAATGACTCTTCCTTAAAAGAAATTTTTCCATCTCCTCCTGTTGTTGCCTATCGCAGACCCAAAAATCTCAAAGACATACTTGTCACATCTAAAGTAAAGAAACAAGAGACTTCTAAAATTGGGTGTTACAAACAATGCGGAAGAACCAATTGTAAGTGCTGTAAAGTCGCCAACACTGACTACTATTTCAGCAGCACAGTAACAAAGCATCGATACAGCATCTATGTTACATCTAATTGCAAAACGGAAAATAGTATTTATATTCTTACTTGTGGAACTTGCAAGCTGCAGTATGTTGGTGAAACAGAAACGAAATTCAACATCAGACTTAACAATCACCGGTCTTTTATACAAAAGGAAGAAACTGTCCAATTACGAACCTGATGGACTTAATATTTTAAAACAATAACTACTCATATGTCGAAATGCGCATCTGTGCAGTATATATGGTACTTTTAACGTTAAAATATGCATGCTTTATTCAAAAGTCATTGAACACATTTACATTTGCCTTGATGAGCTGAAAAACATGCGCTATATTAAAAGATTTTGACATCACAAAGTGAGCGATCGATGCACGTTCTATTTGATACCTTGATTTGCCTTTTTTCAATCAATTTGCAAGATGTGAACATCATTAAAGTACTGGCGCCTTAATCATGTTGATTTAACAATATCACCGGATCAAATCATGAAGAAGGGTTTTGCATATATAGCTTATTGACGCCAGTCGTTGTTCCCTTATTATGTTTATTAAACATGATACCACATCAGTATGAGTGATTCATGAAATCAATGAAAGTGAGAGCTAGGTTCACCATGTAGTCGCATAAATTACTCATCTATATACATATTTTATACTGGGTTTGATATACGTTCGTAGTCAAATAATGAATCTGATTACTTTTTAAAATCCCGGATAACAAACTTTTCCTATTCTATTTTCATTTATGGGATGATCAGATTTATTATTTGTACTACTCTCCAAAACATAACTGGATGTAGTCACATATTCTTGATCATAAAAGGGAAAATCCCTATTGTGATCAAATGTGTGATATATTTAATTGTTTAGGCATCATCATTTCGTAAAGTAAATTTAATGTGATTTGCAAGTTTACATCTTTGATTATTATATGTAAAAATAATTAAAGGCTATGTAGTATTCTATATTTTCTTGTTTTGAAAGCATTCCGATACGGTAATAATAAGATAAATATACTATAACTGGTAGCTGGCATTTCTCCTTTTCATACATGTAGCATTTAGTAATCAAGACAAATTGTAAGCACACACTCAACTTAGGTATTTAAAGACTTATATTAAATGTTCGACACAATGTAAATTATGTTACTCAGAGTAAAGAATTAAATTAAAACCTAATAATTCCAATAGAATTGACATATATTTACAGAACTATAGATGTGTGTGTTTTGATGAACATGGAATAGTAATGAACGAAAGTAAAAACGCAAGTCTCTGTCAAACGTGTGAAGACCGAACATATTGTAATGCATACGCTGTGGCATATAAAGGTAGCTTCAAGCTTTTAAGAACTTGTATTCTTCATAATTTATTAATGAAAGAAAATTAAAGAGACGATAATTATTTGAAACACCAAGAAACAAACATCAAGAATACAATTTCCAAAAAATTCAACAGAACATTTCAAATTTCAAGGTATATATTAACAAGAATGTAGCATTCCTAAAACGCGGATTGAATTTCTGTGTTCTGTGTGAAAACCTCTGACCTGGCATCTTTTATTGCATTAACAATTTAAGGATATTATTTCATTAGCATTTGATTGATTGCCGAACATGCATTGCGAACCTTGTAATTTGTCTTTAAAATAAAACCCTGTAACAAGTGTGATGCCCAATTCCTCCGCTGGATAGAAAATAAGCTGGATAAATTATATAGATATAGGAAGATGTGGTGTGAGTGCCAATGAGACAACTCTCCATCCAAATAACAATTTATAAAAGTAAACCATTATAGGTCAATGTACGGCCTTCAACACGGAGCCTTGGCTCACACCGAACAACAAGCTATAAAGGGCCCCAAATGTATACATATACGAATAATTAAAGATGTATATTATTTTGTTATTACCAGTTCTGGATAGGTCCATCAACGATGCTAGTAATGAACATGCATGTCTCTCTTATCGATGCATCAATACAAAACCAATGCCAATGTTCAGCGAGTCAAACTGTTTAAAATTGTATTGCAAACCGTATTGTCGTGAGTATAATTTAAACCAGATAAATAATATAACGATCAGATTGGCACCGTCTACTATCGACTATTTATGACCATGATTTAAAAACACTTCAAGGTGTAACTTTCATAACTATTAGATTAGTGCATTCGTAATAGATGTTTTTGTTACTTTATATCTAGTTTTTGTTTTTGAGTTCTTACTTTAGTTAACAATCTTATAAATTTCTCCAACATTTTTGCTAATAAATGGGAGTTACAATTACCTTATCGATTAGATTTGTCCTTTAGCAGATGCTTTTTATAGATCTTGTTTTTTTTTACAATTGCTATCGTGTGCATTTGGAATCGCATTACTCATTGCAAGTAAAAAAAAATGATAGTGTCGTTAACGTAGCAAAAGTGAACATTTAGTTGTGTTCCCTTATTGGTATCAACCTAAAACCTAAAACCATTCGAAAAAAAAAAAAATTCACGTCTTTAAACTGTTTGCAAAAGTCTGATATCAATCAGCCTTACTTGAATTCATTTGTGGTTTTATCCAAAATATGTCTAGTTTTTGTTTTGATGTGAGATACTTCAAAGTTCATGTAATGAAATAGAAGATGTAATATAATTCACATTCACATTTGATATCCTTCAAGATAACTGGTCGCTTACACAATTTTTATTATACTATTAGATCATGCAAACGCTCAATTGAATACGAATTCACTTCAATAAGACTGCCATCTTTACTCAAAATAATAATCTAAATGGAAAGGAATAAAAAAATAGCAATGAAAAAAAAACCTTAAATTTAAAAGACGTTTATCTATCACACTTGTGTTAAATGATACACCTTCTATTTCGTTTTAAGAACAAGTGTTAATGCCTGTTGCCGATCTATACATTTAATGTATTAAATTAAGCAATAAAACATACATATGTATTATGGGAAGATATAAAAAGATTCAATTGCTGCTGACGAGTGGTTTGTTAACAAAACAATAATGCTTTTTTTAATATCTATTGTTTAAGATTTGGTATAAAACCGATGACCTCATCCGTAGGGATATTCTTTCAAGCTTTACTAGAAATTTGATATCTGAAAAAAACTAAATGAAAAAAAATATAAAAAGACAAACCATTGTGGAGCACTATTGCTACCATACTATGCTTTAATGAATTATGCATATGCTTTCTCTATAATTAGTGTTTTACTATTTAATCAACTCTACAAATAACCATACCGTCACTTATAAAGAAAATTTGATTATGATCTAAAAAGAAATGAAAATATCGTCAATATTTAACTGCTTCGAAATTTGAAACCCTCAAACATGACAACCACCAATTGACATGACAAAGTGTTCACTTCGATTTGACAGAAATGAAAAATGTCCCAATGTCTACTATCGATTTACACATCAATACTGCAGCTAAATATGAATTATAAATATATCACAGTTCATATCCTATTTGCGAAACTTGCGTTAACACTGTGGAATGTTTTGATATACATTTTTGAGAAATTGAGTTTCTATACTGTTTATACCGAAGGTATTTTTTTACCACCTTTTTTCCAGTTTATAATTAAACTTAACTAATATCATAATGAACATTATGTTAATTATAAATTTCAACTATTGTGTGATATTTAGGGAATCGGCGAAGAGCAGTTGATAACAGAGATCTACCGTTCTTCGAATACCTCTATTATTGTAAAAGCAATCATTTTAGTTATCCACTTCTCCAATCGGAAAATCCAGCTCAACTTTGTAATATTCCGGAAGCAATGGGAACGAATATCTGGGTCGGTGTATATAGACAGGAATTATCAGTTAATCTTTTAGGAAAAACAGGTAATTTGACTTCTGTAGAAAAGTATTGGTATATTTTGATGTTGTCTGTTGAAAGAATATCAATACGTAGAGGATAATGCTCAGACAAATATATATCAGACATAATTAAGATACTAAAGTTCAAACTCACTGTGGAAAATGGATTTATCTAGCGTTCAAATGGTTGAAAGTCCCAAAAGAGGGATAACAGGAATCCCCAAAAATGGACCAATGTACAACAGATTTAAATCAACCACAATGCATACTCACGTACCAACAGAGCAAAAATTACAGTGTATGTTCCGGCTATTCTAACTTGGTACAGACACACAGCCTGGTGGATTTATATCTCTGCGATGAGTTTAAATAGATTTTATTCTCTGATGCATGATTTTGTTATTGTTAATTGTTTTTGGATTTAACTTGCTTTCAGTAACTGCGAGTACTCTCAAATTGTTTTCGTGTTAATTTTGACCTGTTGGCACAATTTGTAATGCATTTCTGTAACTCAATGTCGACTTATTACCTATGATAAGTATTTAGGATGACGATAACTTTTATACAAATTTATTAATTTTGAAAAAATGTTTACTCGTCTCACTAATTTTAATATTTTGCATCTTTTATTACACCTGCGCCACCTGCGTTTTATATTGTATTTATATTGAGTCATAGATCAACGTTTAGTTATTTGTTCAGTGTATGATTTCTTGTTGTTGTTCAAATGTCTTTCAAATCGAGTTAACCCATTTCAATAGATATTTTATTGTATGTCGTTTTATGTTGTAATGTTACACTACTGTCTCAGGTTGGGGTGAAGGTTGTCGCCTGGTAAAACGTTTACACCCGCTGCATTTTTATACACATATATATATATAAGTCAGGAGACTGTTGTTCAGTGGTTGTCGTTTAATGGTTTGGTTCATAAATGTTTCTCGTCGCTCGTTTTATATAGATAAGACCGTTGGTTTTCCTGTTTGAATTGTTTAACACTGGTCATTTTGAGGACCTTTATATCTTGCTGTTCGGTTTGAGCCACGGCTGCGTGTTGAAGACCGTAATTTGACTATAATATGAATTTTTATACATTGTGACTTGGATGGAGAATTGTCTCATTGGCCATTGGCACGCATACCACATCTTCTTATTTATGTTAACTAGGACAGCGAGTACACGCACTCCTTCGACTATCTAGTTTATAAATCTTAAAACCAAAACATACCCACAATTCTAGACAGTACAGCTACTAACATGATTGATATCTTGAGTAAAACAGTCAAACATGGATCAGTATTAAGAAGTATAAATAATATTCTCGGAGCGGCAGGAAGCTAGCTACGGTGAATTGTGTTGTAGGATGTGTTTTACCGCTCAATATAATTAAGGAACAAATGAAATAATACTCCTTATTTGTTTCAATAAGTCTAATACTATCATGATATAATATAACCGAAAAAATTGCCTCTGAAACACACAACTTAGTATTTCCTTTTATTACAATTACATTTAAAAATATCATGAATCATCTTCAATAAACAATTGATTTAAAATCAAGTAATGACTCTAAAATAAATATATAAAACAAATACTAATTAGGAATCTTGACAAAGTCACAATACTATATTATTCACCATAAACTTATCATAGTTCCAGGAATGAAAGTGTGTACACCAGACGCGAATCATGCATGTTTATTAGATATTATCTACTGGAAAATTTTACTCAAATATGCCAAATCATTGTATAGGTTTCGCAAATAATGCTACTAGATAACCATTCTCTCAATAGCCTGTGCTTCATAACTACTTGTAATTTCCACAGTCAGTGTTGACGAGTTTGAATGTTTTGTTTAGGTCTATTTTTGTCCTGAGGCTCATTTGATTTGCAAATCTTTGCTTGTTTAATTCTAAACAGGGGACAACTGCCTAATCCAAGGAACACAGTTGCATATGTATATCAAATAACATTGTTTCTGTACTGGAGGACAGACAATCCTGCATAACAATTGATATTGAAATGTTGACGTCATCAGCCTTAACGGACACCATAGCTGCTTTGTGACAGTTACAGATAATGATAATCTGTGTTTAAAATAGCCAAGGAAAATGTCTCCGTGTAATAGCTATAATTTCGCCCGCCTATTGTTCTTAAGTGCTATCTTAAATGCTGTATTATTTACCCATATTTGCCTGTTTGTTGTGTTCACACGTTAGGTTTAGTCCAACATTTTCTACATAAGGAAATGCCTGTAACCAAGCCAGGAATATGACAGTTGTTTTTAATTCGTTTGATGTATTTGAGCTTTTAACTTTGATTTTGCCATTTGATAAAGGACTCTCTGTTTAGAATTTTCCTTGGAGTTCCAGTTTTTAGTTATTTTACTTTTTCCTTATATATTCATAACCAATCACTGCAGAGATTTGCTGAAAGGGCCCTATAAATTACAAATAGTGTCACTTTCTCAATTGATGTTACATTTTTCAAAGTTCAGCCCAAAGCCAAAATGTGCACTGTTTGAATTATAGAACTTAACGTACGTTTGCCTCATCATCGTAAACGATATCATTACCAAAGCTTTATTATAGCAAGTCGACTGTGTTAAAATAGAAATAAACACATTCAATTTAGAAAACAATCAATTTCAGCAACCCAACAACAGAAGAAAACAAATAATAGAATATGTCACCGTGCCTGTAGCGTATGCCCTTATATTTTACAGTTAGGGTTGTTTGCTTGTGTGAGAGAGCTGTACATAATCCATGATATTAATTTTCTTTTTGTTTAACTGTATTTATGTATTTAATTTCTGTGTCGTTTGGTCTCTCTTGGAGAGTTGTCTCATTGAAATTCATACCACATCTTCCTATTCTTATACAAACAATAGTCATGTCACAGCAATACATTCAGAAGGGGACAAGCGGCCATGTCATTTATCAATTTGACGATTGTATCGTATCAAGAGGAAATAATCGTTATGCACGACATTGAAGGAAAAGTTGATTTCAACTAAAATCATGTTTTACAATCATCAGGCCGGAAGTCATCTCTTTCAGTGTGTGTTGAAACATCAGTCATATGTTAATAATCTGTAAACGTAATACATATAACATGTTCAATAATCCGAACCACTGAGGTTTCTCCCAAGATATAGATTGCCATAATCGTTTTCATCGCAACTCCACCGACTTTTCGATTTAGAATGGTTTTCAACTTAGTAATGATTTAGCATTCCCTTAGTTTCGAACGAAATTCATCTATGCAGACAAAATCCATGTTTGGCGAAAAAACTATAAACCTTGTATCTTTGAAGAGGTTTTCTAACCCTCACTCCGAAACGACGAAGCATATAGATGAACACTGTATCGAAGGAGTTTACCGACTGGAAGAAGCACATAAGTATGTGACTGACTTAAAAGTATTTTATTATAACCTAGTTGTCCATCTGATATCTACCTTTTCAGAGTAGAATAAATACAATTGTTTACTGTTGATTCGGTTGATATTAATTAACTGCATTGTAGCAGGCAACGCTGACAATGTTGTTGACTTTTAAATCAGCAAACCTTTATTGGTTTAATCATTTAGTACGAAGGAATAACATTTATGAAGACCGATCCCTGTTATCAATGCCATGTATATCTAAGGACATGGGTATTTCGACAATTTTTGGAACTCTAGAATATTGTTGGAAAGTGTTTCATATTCCGACTTTGACAAACCTATCGTTGTTGGAGTTGTCACCTGTGGCCCAGTTTAGTGACATATAAAGTACTTCTACCAGTTAACTCCGTCAATTCGAATACGACATAAAACCCGTATAAATGTTGATTGTTGTGCAGTTTTCTGTATCATAAAAGAGCAAAGTTAGAACAGATCCCAAATATCGAGTAACTTGACAGTGAATTAAACCAGTGTTTTCCTATAGTTATCTTATGATTAATGTCATAACTTGACTTCTAGTTGAAATTATTCAAATCCTGTTGATTGCGCGAAACAAACAATAAATTAATACTGAATCAAAAGGGGGTATAATTGGGGAAAATGTGATATGTAGAAAAGTGACGTCCCAAGTAAGACATACCGAAACTGCTTATTATTAATCCATGGGTCTGTAGCGGAAAACAGCAGCTCCTCCTTAGGGTTATGCTGCTGGAATGTTAAAGTCAAAATGACCATTTTCCTATAAAAATCAAGTCAACCTTCAGAGTCCGATAACATGATATTGATAAAATGAGACAAAACAAATGTTGTAAAAGCTTTCCGATAATTCATGGCGGTCACCTTAAAATTGATGAAATCAATGTGGCTAATTTTGGTCTTACATTCGCATACTCATTCGGTATTCAAGAGCTTCAGCTGCTACTCACACTTTATAAAAACCCCACAAGTGTCTGAGCAGAAAGTTGATGAACCATGGTTATGTAAAAGAACGTCTCGTCCTTTTTCTTAAAATGTTCATCGGAAGATACCAAGACCTTGTGATAAATATTCCGTATCAACTTCACATATTGTACATGATATCTTGAAGTATAAATTCTAGCTACTGACGTTGTTTATCATTTCAATTACGTGTTATAGTGTTCTTGTTGTTTGTTTTTGTATATTTTGAACCTTTACTGTTTACTCCATTTTTGTTTGTTGATAATATACTTTTGAAGCGGCGCGGTATTTATACATCCCGCCATTTAGTTATTGTGCTATCATGGTCTTTTTTGTATTCTTGTCTTTCATTTATTCTTAATACTTTGTCCATATAGTGTTTATATGCCATTTTGTTTTTCTTTGTTGAAATATTTATTTGTTTTATAGTGATTAAAATTATTTAAAAATGTTGACTGCTGTACCCCAATTTAATTTTGACAATTTTACCTATGTCTGTTTATTTTGCTCACTCATTGTTGTCATTATAATGGAATTCTATGCGATTATAAGTAGAAGGTTTGGAAGGTTAGATAAATGTTTTGTTAAAATTCCATAAACATGATATAGTTCTGCCAACTACTCTTTTTAATGATATAATAGGAAATCATAGCATATTTTTTGTGCATGAAAATATATCAGACATATAAGTTTATCGAACATTTGAAAAGATTAAACAATAATGATTGAAATTTAGAAAGTTTGCTGTTCAAAGAGTATTTTCATAAAATAAGATGAGTAGTAAATGACGGCACTACATAATCCACGCGAGAAAATTTTTACACATAAATTATGTTACGAGTTCAAAATTTCGACTTATTAATATAACCACCAAGAAAAACATTCGAAATTGAGTGGCCCCTTGTACTACGTTCTTAACAAATTTATCGTCTGTATGTCGATACAGATATCTAATGAGTGAATAATTTACTCATTACTGTGCTGCTTCATTTGTTCCTTCTTATTTTGTAGAACTGCAAGACTTTAACCAACCTATGAAATACATTTCAAAATGTCATTATTTATCAACGAATGGTGCTTTGGAAGAAACTAAAAATTGCACAGATGGCCTTACACTGATTCATTACATATGTACTCCAGGTAATGATACAGAATGAAATCAAGTCGCGTGTGTTTGTTATTATAAATTAACTAAATATTTTTTTCTTAAATCTGCATGTCTGTAATGGCATACATTACTTTCTTCTGATCTGGTTTACGTATGTTTGGCAGAATATATTTAACTGACAGAAATTTGCATGATTAAGCATTGTTTCTACCTTTATTCAATTCAATAGTTTTATAATCTTTCCATTTTTTTTTGTTATCACTGCCGTTGTACCACTGAGGTCAAAGATTCTGCGAAACACATTTCTCAATTAGGGTTTATTTCCAATAACAATTATACATTGATATATGTATACATAGTTTCTAAACCGTTCATTTTGAACACTAACAATGTTGTTGTCCTAGGGTTCAGTCTCATAGCTCAAATCACTTAGGAAGGCATGTAGCATATCCTGATATAAGCGTTTAGTTTACAAATGGTTTCAATCAATATAAAGTCTTATTGTATATCATGTATATTGAGACATAAACATTACATCAACATGTTTCAGTTGCCAGACATAAGTAAAAGTTTGGAATAATTCTTTTAACTGAATTGATCTGGTAAATATCATTATTCTTTATGTCACAATTTACTACACAATCCAATATTTAGAAATGATGGTTTTTTTCCATATATCGGTGTGATCTTTATTAATCAATTAAAAAAATGCATCTTCACCGTGTTAGATTTTTAATGACATATATAATTAATCCAGTAATGTTTGTACATTAACTAAAGATTTATAAACTGCTTATATGTTTTATTGTGTTCAACATGCAGAAACTTCCACGAATTTTCGAAAGGATCCAAATAATAATTCTACTTCAGCACCTGCTTGTCGTTCTGTAGGTAAGATATTAGTAGCAGTTAATTAATCGTGTTAACGTTATAAAATGATAAAAATAAGAATGATTGCCAATGAGACAGCTCTCCACAAGAAACCAAATGACACAGAAATTAGCAACTATAGGTCACCGTATAAGGTCACTTTTTTATCGTCTGTCATCAATCTTCTGTATACCTTTCCGATTCGGAAAACAATAAACTATCGCCAAACAACTTGCACGCACTGGGTATACATGTATATCTATATGATATGTTATCGTTCTGATTATGGATACAGTAGCAGCCATCAATCGTATGATATAGCACATGTCCAAGTATAATCAGGAACATTGCGTAGAAAACTTTTTGAATCACTTGATTTTTATTGGATTTAGACCTGGTGATATGACAGGCTGAACATCCCATTCTATTTTTGACTCAACTCTTATACGATTTTAATTGTAAATTCATATGTCAGCTATAGATATAACGTTTTTACTGATACTTAAAGGTTATTCATACAAAGGCAGTATATACGAAAATCATGTTTCTAGTGACACATGCTCTAATTTTATAGATGTGTGTAAACAAATGTGATGCCTAGTCTAGACAGTGTTTAACTATTTTTGTAGTTCACCTTCCAAATTTATTTCTTCGTATTTTATGAATCAAATAGTCAGAAGGGCGTTGAAATTAGCTGTAAAAAATGAGTCAAGGATTTTAAGGCAAAATAGTGATTTTGTACATTTGAACAATTTAAAAAAAAAATGAATATGCCTAAAGCTATAAAACTGAAATAAAGCCCCCTTTCGCATAAATTGTATATATTTTGACAATAAAAATGCACTACAAAATTACTGTATTATCGGGTGAAAGCAATAAACTTGACATTCTTGAAAATGCTTTTTCGGTGACATCTCGTAAAATTCGCTTGAAATTTTACATAACAGAAATAAAGAATAGCAGATTTTCATTTCTGTACTCAATTCAAACGATATATCCGGGCCTGCGTTTCCAGTCATGATAATATCATAAGGGTTGATACTAACAGGAAAGGTTTTGTACCATGTGTTCTTAATCATGTTAAATTTGAAATCTTGACTTTTTTTAACCGTTATAGAGTGTGTTATGTAAAACATGTCAAATATATATATAAAAATAAGGAGATGTGGTATAACTGTCTATTTTATCGTTTCAACATTTTCGTCGTCGTTTCCTCGGTTTTTACATATTCACCGAATGTAACGTAACACCATTTGGGTTTACTTGAGAAGCAATACAGGTGAGCAAAATCTGGTTTTACATCCGGTTTTTAGTATGGTACGTTTTGCTCAGTATTTGTTTTTCTAGGGTGTTATGTAAACTGGTGCTCGTCTCTTCGTCTTTGTTCTTTTTAGTTACACTGTTGTGTTGACATTCCTTAACTTGAAATGGTTTTGATTCATCTTCCATTTGTGTTCATTTCGTGTTTTTATATTTGCAGACCCTGGCATACCAGATACGGATAAGCAGAGTTCAGGTAAATTTGAATTAATAAATGTTATGAATGTGTTAATAGACAATCCAGCTTCTGGATTTATTTGCTTGTGCATACTGTAAACCAACTTATTTTCGCGGATACATTTTTTCGCGTTTAGTCTTTTCTAGCCCTATTCGCGGCGATTTAATTTTGCTATTTCAAAATTTACTTAATGTATTTCGACAAGGGATGATCCAAGTTTTAAATTTTCGCGACGATTTATATTCGCGTTATTTTTGTTCTCGCGAAAGACGCGAAAATAAATCGCTCTAGAAAATTATTTGGTTTACGGTAGTTCAGAGCAAATATATCATAACTTAGCAAGCATAGCAAGTGTTAAAAAAAATGAAACAAGCGTTTTCTATAAGTTTTTACTATAGCTAAATATGGATAAAATCGAAATTCATAAGATCTTATTTTTAAATTTGGAAGCCAATATACAGTTGGAACCTATGGTTTTTAGCATAAGCTTTCAACTCGGTCAGGAGTTGGAAAAAAATCAAAGACCATAGTGAAAAAACCCACAATCCATTCCTCATTTCCTCGAATGAGGCATCACCGAATAAAACCTATCATCGGATGTGTTCTTGCATGAGCAACAAGACGGATGGCACGTTTAGAGCAGGATCTGCCTGCCATTCCTGAGCACCTGATAACATCCCGGATTTGTGTGGGGAGATGTTGCTCAGTATTTAGTTTAATATATTGTTTGTCTTTTGGTTGTTCTTTCGTTTTTTTGCCATGACGTTGTCAGTTTGTCTGCGACGTATGAGTTTGAATTTTTCTTTGATATCTTCGTCTCTTCATTAATAATAAGGCATCCAGTAGAATGGGGCAGATCGAGATCACCTTCAACTTTTGGATAATAATTCTAAACATTAAACAGGCTTTTGATTAACAAGAATGTCTTGTATTTATTTATGGTATGTTGGATTTCCGCTTTAATAGTCAATACAAAATTCCTACTTAAAGCAGTCAACATAATGGTAGTTACACACCAATAATGTCGTTTAGGGTCTTCTGTACTTAGACAACTCATCTGTCATGGAGTATGACGAGTGACTAGTAACACCTGTGTCTTGCAGATAGATGTCTAGTGGTCATGAAGCTGCTTAGTTTCTTTAGAGCTTAATCTGCTCGGAAGGAGTATTCAAGGTTTCTTTAATACGGTTTGCTAATTGCCTAGATTAGACACACTAAGGTTTTTTTACACCTATGTATAGATTGCCTTTACCTTATTAAGCACAACTGTTCGATGTTTTAAGTTTTTAATGCCCTTCAAATTTGTTTTTGATTTGTCCTAAGACTGTTTTGATTCGGACGTCACTGATGAGTCTTATGTAGACAAAAAATGAATATGACGTACAAAATTATATGCTGGTATCTTTGATGAGTTTTTTTTCATACTAATACATTAAGAACAAAAATGAGAGTATGATTCGTATTTCTGTTTTTTGTTTTGTTTTCAAAGTTACGTTTAGTGTTGGCTCATAGCAGAACATGTACTACTACAAGTAGTAACAATATTTGCTTTTGATTTATTAGACAATAGCAAATTTGTATCGCTTGAAATGATACTTGCACATATTTGAATTCCTATTTGCATTAAGTACCACATTTCTCTTTTGGAAATAATCAACTACGTTGTTTTTACTTCCGACTGTTTTACTTATTATTATTCTACTGTAGGTGTAATTACTGGAACAGTAACGTCGATTGTGGTGATTTTGGTCATCGTAGTAATAATTGTGTTCATATATATGAAAAGGTATCTATAATTTGTTTTGTTTTCATATATAAATAAGAAGATGTAGTATGAGTGCCAATGAGACAACTCTCCAAGTCACAATGTATAAAAAGTTAATATATATAGTTCAAAAACGGCCTTCAACATAGAGCCTTGACTCATACCGAATATCAAGCTATAAAGGGCCCCAAAATGACTAGTGTAAAAGAATTCAAACAGGAAAACCAACGGTCTAATCTATATGGAAACGAGAAACGAGAGAAACACTCATGAACCACACCAACAAACGACAACCACTGTATAACAGGCTTCTGACTTAGAACAAGTGCATAAAAATGGTTCACTTATACATGTTATCATTGCTAAAATATCTTGCTGTGTGTATGTTATTATATCGTTTTGTATTATGATGATAATATATTTGAACATGTTGACGTGTGCATTTTACATTATCACCGCACAAAAACCTTGGAATTTTTGCTAAAGAAATAATGTGCATTCTCATTAATCATATACATCGCGTAACTGTCGAGGTAAAATTCTTCTTGTCCAAGGAAACTACAAAACAATACCAACAACAGATCAATGGATACAAGAAAAGCCAATTGTTACTTTTAAAAAAAGTTATGTTTATGTTTCTGTTATCTGAGTCAAGCACATTGTCTTCCACGATTGCATATGAAAAAGGAACACTACTCCGATCTGTCCTGTAAGATGCAAAGAAAGCATCATGTAATGGCACCAATGCAAAAATGTAAAATACACAATGCACTGATAACAAACATATAACATACATCTTTGTTAAAGGTCTGACTTAAATCGCGTCCTGTGTGAAATTACCAATTTATCATTTCAGATTCAATTCTAAAACACAACAACTTAAGGATAATCACAATGACGGAAGTCCACCTAAGAATAATGCTTGTGCACATGAAAGGAATTCAGACGGTCAGTATCATGAAAGTGATATAACATTAGGTCCATACTCGTTTGCAAAGCCTCTAGCAGATACTAATGTACGAAGCGAAAAAGCTGCAGAAGATGAAAATGAATATTCTAGGATTGTTTCTGCCGTTTTCGATGCGTCTAATTGTACTGAGAAAACAAATAATTGTATTGCAAATCCAGGATACAATGATGTTCAAATAAATAATAACAAAACAAATCCAATAGGTTATCAACAGCATTCAAATTCTTTGCCGAATGAAACGAGATCTAGTGACTATTGCCTGGCAAAACCAATATCAAACCCAGGTGATATGGATCCTTACACAGATAATGCAGACTACGACCATTTAAGCAATGTAAAAAATCGGGAAGAAAACACCGTGCAAGTTTATGACCATGTTCCGAACATAATTGATTCAGATGTCACTTATGACCATTCAACGATGAATATCAGTAAATCAAAATCTGACAATTATGATCACTTCGATGTTCAAAATTAACGAAGGTTTGTACTATATTGAAACCATCTTCCTATGTTTTATACGAATTCTTTGTCATTGTATTTGGTATATTTCATAAGGTGACAATGTGTTATGTGGGTTTTTAAATATATTATCATTTTGTAAGTGCTTACTGTTTCCTTGGAGTGGTTTTATACTCAATTTAACCTGACTTTTTTCAGTCTTACGCAATTATACATATGTTGGTCAGTATCATAATGTAACACTTTTTGGCACTCGCTTATAATTATCACAGTCTATTAAAGTCATATGAACCCAGTTTCTTGTAGTTATAATGTTTAGGACATTATTGAACCAATGCATTGTATGCAACTGTCCTATGTCAGGAGCCTGTTGTTCAGTGGTTGTCGTTTATTGATGTGGTTCATAAGTGTTTCTCGTTTCTCGTTTCTCGTTTTATATATAGATTAGACCGTTGGTTTTCCGGTTTGAATTGATTTACACTTATCATTTTGGGGCCCTTTATAACTTGCTGTTCGGTGAGATCCAAGGCTCCGTGTTGAAGGCGGTACTTTTACCTATAATTGTTTACTTTTTACACATTGTGACTTGGATGGAGAGTTGTCTCATTGACACTCATACCACATCTTCTTATTTCTATATACTAAACTAAGTCCTTTATTCGCATTTTTTTTTTACATTTATTACAAGCGAGCGAAATAACTTTCAAGTTTTCTCCTAATGTCAGCCGGATCGTGACATTGAAAAAACAATCAAAACAGAACCAAGGATCACGTGATGTATAAGTGAATTCATAGAGTGGGGTTATTTTTTCCATGTTCCCATTTGTTAATTTGATAAATTCCATAAAAGTTGTCAAATGACTTGGTGTATTTAATAAGTTCTTTGGGACTCGATTATTACTATTTAACTTCAAGTGCACGTCTGTTTACATTCTTTTATTACGGGCTTCCCTCGAACATGCGCTGTGTGATGGCCGAAGTCCTATTGATAGGTCTAGTAGTTAAGGTCACTGCATGCGGAAAATATTGGCGTGTAGGAGTATGAGATGACAATAATTCAATAGCAGTACATTTTTTAAGATTTTGATAAGGTATCTCCTGTGATAAATTGGAGGCAGAAGAAACCAGTACAAATGAACCAGGAAGCTAATCATAAACCACACTTGAATGCAATGTATGGTTGTGTTTGGTGATTTCCAAGCAACAAAAAGGGGTTTCTTACAAACTGGCCATAACTAATATTAGCATAGAAGACTTAAAAAACAAAGACCTACAAAAAAAAAGAAGAAATAGAGTCAATTAAAGATTGATCATATCCATAGTAAACCAACCCATCGTTTTGTTAAGTGGTCAGATTCACTTCCAAATTGACGATATTAAATAATTAAAATAGTTCAAAAGCCTTAAAAGCTATGGGAATTATATGTGTTATAGGTTGTGGCAAATATGTTTATGATCGACAGTATTTACTAATTTTGTGGTTAGTCCTGTGCAACAAGCTAACGATATTTTACATGAAATTGGTTACACTTCTAATTGTCCTTTTGCAGTGCGTTAAACATATGTTATGTTGTGCTGTTACACCACTGTCCCAAGTTAGGAGAGGGTTCAGCGCTCACAAACATTTATAACCCGCCACATTCATTATGTGCCTGTCTGTGCTTGTTTTTTGTAAAAAAAAAATTGTTATAAATTAGGCCGTATTTTTTTTAATTGAATAGTTTCATATTTTTCATGTCGGGGCCTTTTATAGCCAACTGTACAGTATGGGCTTTTCTCATTGTTGAAGGCCGTACGATTGCCTATAATTGCTTACATCCACTTCATTTTATCTATAGTCGATAGTTATTTCATTGGCAATCAAACCACATCTCCTTATTTTTATACTTATTATTCAATACGATACTTAATATGCAAACCGACTTAATCAAATTCGGACGTAAAATCAGTCGCATGTGAAAAAAAAGTTAAATCACAAAAATACTGAACTCTGAGGAAAATTCAAAACGGAAAGTCCCTAATCAAATGGCAAAATCAAAAGCACAAACACATCAAACGAATGGACAACAACTGTCATATTCCTGACTTGGTACAGGCATTTTCTTATGTAGAAAATGGTGGATTGGACCTGGTTTTATAGCGCTAAACCTCTCACTTGTATGACAGTTGCATCAAATTCCATTATATTGACAACGATGCGTGAATAAAACAAACAGACATAATAGGTAAAAATGTCAAAAATAGGGGTACAGCAGTCAACACCATGTCACAATCTTAATCATAACAAAAACAAACAAATATTTAATAAAGAAGCACAAAAAAGCATATATCACATTTAACAACCACGTTCATTGCTTACTTATTTTTGTATTTTATTTATGTATGCCAAATCAACCCTTAAAGGATCGAGGGATTTTAAGCAATGGGACCGAATCGTAATTTTAACATTAACTCTGGCGTAGAATCGCGTGTTTGACGTCAGAATGTAAACGTCACACAGGTAGAGATATAAAATAATTTTGTCGTTCAAAGTATGCAAAAATGATGATAGAACAATAACACAATGGCGGGATGTTAAAAGTACAGAGACACGTCATATGTATCAAAGAAACATAAAAAGTACCACGGACAAAGCACACAAGTAAAAATGAAAAATAATACAAACAACACAATGACGGGATGCATAAGTACAGAGCCACGTCAAATGTATATAACCAAAAACAGACCAAACAGTAAAAGTAATATTAATAAAGACAAATAAAAGAACACTTTAACACGTTATTTAGATGATAAACAGCGTCAGTACGCAGAATCTATACTTCGAGACAATCATGTATTATTTGTGAAGTTGATACGGAATATTTATTAACAAGGTTATGGTACCTTCCGATGAGCTTTTTAGAAAAAGGACGAGACGTTCTTTGACATACCCCTGGTTCATCAACTTTCTGCTCAGACACTGGTGACGTTTAACAAAGTCTGAGTAGAAACTGCAAGCTCTTGCATACCGAATAAGTTGGGAAATATATATCCCATATGCAGGTGAAGTTGGTATATTGCTACTAAGGTGGGCGAAATTGATAATTTGAAAATTAAAATCGTCTCGTTTGTCATAGATTCTGGTACTGAGATGACTGTGTATGTCAAATTCGAGGTATAAGTCTAAACACGAGGCGGAGGAAGCCGTGTCTGTTGTTTCTTTAGTTTTTAGTTCTGGGGGATTTTTATTGGAACCCAATCAGAAAAGTTCGGATTGTTAATGGAAAGAACATCATCAATATATCTGAAAGTGAAATTAAATAATCTGGCTTCTTTGATCTTCTTGTTTTTGACAAGTGTCTGAAGGAACTCCGATTCATATGAAAATAAGAAGAGGTCGGCAAGGAGAGGCGCACAGTTCGATCCCATAGGAATGCCGACAATTTGTTGAAAAAGTCTACCTCCAAATTCAACAAAAATGTTTTCGATAAGAAACTCCAGCATACTGATCACTTGTTCCTCTGTGTAGCATGTTTTACCTTTTGTTCACTATTAACAAAATATGCCTTATGGTATCCCAAAGTAATAAATTTATAGCGTATGCCACCATTTTTATGTTGAAAGGCATTGTGGATTATTTCTTTTAGGCGATTTTTCAATTTCACATGGGGAATGGTGGTATACAGAGTTGAAAAATCAAAAGTTTTGATAGAACTAATTTCAGAAGAAGACCGAGATTTAAAATTATCAAGAAGTTTTTTAGAATTTATAAGAATCCACATATGATTAATACCCCTACGCGAATAAACAGTTTCACAGTATTTCTGAAGACCCTCTTTCACTGCACTCTACTTGCAATTCATATGTATATTTATGTATATTACTCATTTAATATCCTTTCTCCATGTTAGTCCCGGTATCATGATTCGTCATTCTATTAGTTCCAGATATCGGCCGAGAAGCCAATGTGGTCGTGAAAGATCTGTTAATAAATTGTATTAAATTATTCTACCTTCTCCAACATTTCCAACTTTTCATTATGTTTGCAATGCACATAAATCATAATGTATATGTACAGCAGTTGTTTCATTTTATTATTTATGTGTGAAAGACAAATGATTTGTGATATTGGTAAATTGACCCAAAAGGTACTTGCTTACATCCACTTTATTTGAATTTTGGTGGATAGTTGTCTCATTGGCATTCATACCACATATCCTTATTTATATTTTAGTAGACTAAGTTCAAGACATGGGCAAATTGTAAATTTAAATTATATTGTACTTATATGAATTTTAATGTGTGTATATTTATGTATGATCACGGGAACAATATGAATTTTATAAAACAAAACATCAACATATTTGTGTATCAATTGCTTCATTAACACTTACTTTGAGATTTACAAAAAAATGTCTTTCTTCAGAGTTTATTTGGCACATGATCTAAACTAAGGAATTGATTTGACATTAGAATACAACTCTAATTCATACCCCTTTAATTTATATATATATGCACATTTGAAAAGCCGGTCTACAAAGCATGGGAACTAGTGCAAACTACACTTAAAAGATAAACCTTTAATGACAGTGAAATTGTTTTCATTATTTTATAAAGTGTTAAAGTAGTAATAATTTATGATATTCATTTTGTGACATTTTTATTAGTATGTCTATTTTTATATATTAGAAAATAATACGGTTTGATGGGCAGGTTGTTAAATGTACATTTACCACGTTTAAATATTTCTTTGTAACTAATGCTTTGTGATAATCAGATACGCTAGATAAGTTAATTTGTTAAATCAACAAAGCAATAGTAGGAAGTTCATAATATTTGTCTTGTGATGGTGAATTGAGCATGTATATTGTTTAAGTGATGTGAACGCGAGACTGAACTACTTTACTTCTTCTTCCTTGATCTGTTGTAAACATGTAAGTACATTTGATATATAGTATACTGTTAAGTTGATCATAAGTTTATCATTGAAATATGTAAGAACATCTTCGTGGCTGTTTAAAGAAATAAATTGGAAAGAAAAGTTATACATAGATAAAACTTCTGGAAATTAAACATGACGATGGTATTACACGATTATAAAACCTGCAAGAACATTGGAAAAAAATATACAATAGAATATGACAAAGAAACACAGACCTTTTAAAATAGATATGATGGGTATATTTTAACAAAATTATAATTCATGAAACATAAAGTCTGTTAAAATTGAGTATACTATGAATAAACAATCACTTTTGTTGTTGTTGAATTTGAACACTAACTTTTGATAAATATCAATTTACAAAGATGAACCATCATATTTAATATCATTTTTTCGTATTGGTTTTTTGGTAGATAAGTGAGGGTCTGGTTTACGGAATATAGAATAGTGGGGTGAAAGTGCAAAATAAAGAGCAAAATATATAGAGAATAAAGAAAAATGGCTAGAAAAAAAATAATGAATAAGAGTCAAAGTAAATAACAAAAATAGAGTAAAACTATCGAAAAAGCTAACGAATAAATAAATATAGGACCCCCATCCAGACCTCCATAACTGTCAACTTCACGCATTTTAAATATTATTCATTGATAATAATACCATCACTATAGCCTATTATGTTCATGTATACATATTAATTACACAATGCATTTAAATGACGGATAAAATTTCATTGATTGTCAAAAACTTCCTTGTTTTGTATAGATCTCCATTACAAATGAACCTGCGAGAAGATGAATAAACACCTGTTTTACTTTTCATTATTTATTTCTTTGTGGAAATGTGGCCAAGGTAAGACTTTTTTTTTTGTAATATATAACTATACATTTCCTGTTATCTTTATCTTATGGCGTAGTAAATTTACTATTGTAAAACATTATAATTACTGGAAAAGTCATGAGAGGTTAATATAATTATATAAGATTTTGAACAGCTAGTGTGTACCTAGATATAGTAATAGGAAAATTTCAAAAGCTATTTTAGGAATCTATTTAATTTAATAAAATGGGTTTTTTATTGGATGACTGAATGAATATCAAAAACGGTTTTATATTTTAAAAGTATAAAGAATCAATAAAACACATAAGTTAGGAAACTGTCAAAGCAGATAATGTATTTAGAAAGTATAAAATCAAGGAGCAGTTAAATACCTTGAACAAATACTCGAATCAAAAAGTCATTTAACAATTGTTAACTTTTGATATCAATTGATACATTGATTTATCAATCCAAAAATGTGATACACACCTCGTGAGTTTAAAATCCTTTCATCAACTAAATTAAAAGTCAATAATTTCATAATGTCAATAAATATACATGAACGTTGAAACAAATGTAGCTAGAAATTAATTTCCGTACATCATTCATGAAAGACAGTATATTCTATTTTATTTGGACTTGTACAATAATATGGTAACCTTGTAATAAATTGAAATTTACAGGTAAAGACTGGTTATGAATTTGCTAATATTGTATCTTTAGACTAGAAACATCTAATAATCCACAGTGCAGGTGGTGGTGTAATATGTACGCGGTTGTCACATGTGAAGCAAAAACCCTTTATCCTTCCGTAGCATCCGATTTAACACCGGTTTGAGTATTTGTTGAATATCCTGTTCTTCATAATTAACCTTTAGTTTCCTACGTATTGTTTTATATAGTTTTCTTGTCTTGTGTTATAAATTTTCTTTTACTAATTGTGATAATAGTTCTTAATATTCTTTGACGTATAACTTGATATTTTCATACATTTATCGATACGTAATCCGATTGTTTTTTTTTATGAAAGAAATAGTAAGTGATTGGTATTTTTTATCTTGCCGGCTACTTCTAGGTCTTCAACGGTTCGGTTAATGATAAATGTACTTTGAAATCCTAGACAGCCGTTCAAGTTATTCGAAGCCGTACTCTTCGATATTATTTGAAAACAAACAAAATTGAGAAGCATATAAGGCATTTATGAATGAAGGCTGCCACAAACAAAACTGGTATATATCTACAAAAATGTATACAAGAACGAATGCAAGTTTTGTAAAGGTTTTTTTTTTATAAAATTCTATAGGTGTCGTCCGAATAATAGAATAAGTACAAAACAATTGAGTTAGATTAGATAAATGTACCAGAAAATTGTCTTAGATTATAGAATTGTGTCATAAAATTGCTTTGGCTTACATGTGCATATAATTGTTCGGACGATTCCTGAAGATATGCAATAAGGCTGCAGACATGGGAACATGAATTTAAATCCACATTTAGGGACTATATCATTTTCTTTCAAAGATTTCTTTGGTTTATTGTATGATTAAAATTAATTTGAGATGTGCCTTTTTCTTTATTATTTACTCTATTGCAACGGTAACACCCAACAAGCACATTTATAGTTCGAAGATATTATAACATTGACGGTACGAATTGTTCTGCACAGGATGCGCATTTCGACAATAAGTGTCTCTTCAGTGAAGCTAGAGGTCAAAATATTGCAAATTCAAAAGCTCATTAAAAATATATAGACCTTATAAACCAAAAATGACAAAAAAAGTATAGCCAAAGTGCCGTATTAAAAAAATGGTATTGGGGAAAAAAGCGGATAAGATCTTTTTTTAGTTTATCTAAATTGATCATTGTTTATGGATAATTAAAATATATTACAATGATTATATTTTTAAATATACATGTAGTACTTTTGCGTGTTAAAAATCCGTTTTACCCAATAAGCGAGGTAGGAATTTGAATTTGAAATGAAAAAATAAGCTGTTTTGCGAAACAGTATATGGCATTATTCAGCAAACAGCTTAAAACTAAGTTCCGACAATTTATCACATAATTTGTTAGTTTTTCCCGTTTTGAAAACACAATTTGGGGCAACGAAAGGTTTACCAAAAAGAAACTTTTGGGTTTAAATTTTTAACGGGAATTTAAAATTTTTATTTAAAATTGTTTCAATTTATTTAAACCTTTTGGTATTTACTTGGGAAAAGTTGGGGTTTTAATTAAACCAAAAAAGGGTTAAATTTTTGTTTGGCTTTTTTAAAAAAATTTAAAGGAATCCCAATTTAAAGAAAAACTTAAAAAATTTTTCCTTTTAATAGAAAATTTAAAAACCCATTGGGAAATTTCCCTTTTGGTTTAAATTATTTTGAAAAGTTTTAAAATTTTAAAAGGACCCAAAAACCCAAAAACTTTATTTAAATGGGGGGAAAAAAAGGGTTTGTGCTAAAGTTTCTTTAATTTCCCAAAAAAAAGGCCCCTTTAAAAAGGGAAAAATGTTAAAGGTTTTCATTTTCCCTTAAAATAAAAAACCCAAAAGTTAAAAAACCCAAATTTGAAATTTTGATTCAGGCCCCTAAAAAAAATTTTCTAGGAAAATTAAACCTTTTAAAAAGTTGTTTTTAAAATTTATTAAAAACCAAAATTTAATTAAAAAAGTTTTTTTAAAAGTTAAAATTTAAAAAGTTTAAATTTCCCAATAAAATAGTTTTGTTTTAATTAATTTCTGTTTTTAAAAATTTTTTTTTTATTTTTGGGGGTTTTTAAATCCCCTTTTTTTAATTTTTTTTTATTTTTGTTTTAACCCCGCCAAATTTTTGATTTTTTTTTGGAAAAAATTTTGTTTTTTAAAATTTTTAAAATTTGTTTAAATTTTTTTTTGAAATTTAATTTGTTTTTTAAATTTTTTTAATTTGAAATTTAATTTTAAATTTTTGGGTTTTAAATTTTTTAAAAATTTTCAAAATTTAATCCTTTATTAAAAGGAATTGTTTTTTTTAAAATTATAAAAAATTTAAACCTTTAAAATTTAAAAGAAATTTTTTTGGAAAAATTCTAAAATAAATTTAAAGATAAAAATTTTTTAAAAAAATTTTTAAAATTTAAAAGTTTTTTTTTTAAATAAAAAAAAATTTTTCCCTTTTTCCCTTTTTTTTTTTTAAAAAAACTAAGGGGTTTTTTACTTTCCCCAAATTTTGTTTTTTTGGGTCTTTGAAATTTTTTCCAATTTTCTTTTTATTTTTAAAAATTTTTTTTTTGAAATATTTAAATGTTTATTATTTTAAAAATGTCGAAAAAAAATTTGCTTTTTTTAAAAATTTTTTTTTTCTAAATCGTGTCAATTTTTTTTTTAAAACTTTTTTTAAAAATTTTTGGAATTTGATAAATTTTTTTTATTTTTCCATTTTAAATTTTATTTTTTGAATTTTTTTAAATTTTAAAAGGGAAAAACCCATTTTTTTTTCCTTTTAAAAATTAAATTTAAATTTTAAATTTTTTAAAAAAATTTTCTAAAGAAATTTTAAAAATTTTGAAATTTCCAAAATTTTTTTTTCATTTAAAAATAAATATAGAAGGCATAATAATCCAGGGATTTAACAAATTTTAAAATAATTTTTTTAAAATTTGAAATTAAATTAAATTAACCAAAAAACATTCCAAATTTAAAATTTGGTTTTTTAATTTGGGTTTTTAAAAATTTTCCCTTTATTTAAATACTAAAAAATAAATTTTTAAATATTTTTTTATTTGCTTTTTTTTTTTTTGGAAATTTAAGAATTTTAAAATAAAAATTTTACTTCGTTTTTTAAAATTTATGAAATGTTTTTAAAAGAAAAAAATTTTTAAGAAAATTAAACAAAACCCTTTGCCAGGAATTAAAGAATAAAAAGTTTGGTTTTTTATTTAAAAATATTTTTCCCAAAAACTAAAGAAAAATGCAAAAATTAAACTTTTTGATTTGGTTTATTTTTTCGATAATTTTAATTTGGAAACAATTTAAATTTTCAAAACTTCAAAAATTTATTTTATTTTTTTTTTTATAGGGAACTTAAAATTTGACCAAATTTTTAAAATTTTGGGATTTTAATCTTTTTTAATTGGTTTTAAAGGGTATAAGAAAAATTTTCATTTTGAAACCTTTTAAATTTTTTAAAAATTTTCAGCTAAATTTAAATTTTTATTAAAATTAAATTTTTATAAAAATATTTCAAAGGTTTTTAATTTATAAAAAATTTTTAAAATTTTCATTTTATTACTTTAAAAAATTTTTTAAAGTTTAAAAGGGGAAAAACTTTAAAATAAATTTTTAAAAAATGAAAATTTTGAATTTAAAAAAAAAAATTCTTTAAAATTTTTAAAAAAATAAATTTTAAAAAATAATTTTCAAATTTTTTGCTAAATTAAAGAAAAGGGCCTCTTTTTTAAATCTTTTTAATCTTTTTAATTCAAATTTTAAAAGAAAAATTTTTTTTTTTTTAAAATTAAATTTTTTAAAAAACAAAATTAAAAAAAAGGGTGTTGTTTTTTGTTTAAATTTGTTTTTTTTAAAAGGTTAAAATGGGTTTAAATTAAAAAATTAAAAATTGGTTTAATTTTAATTTACGTTTTCCAAAGGGGTTTTTTTTTAAAACGGGTTCCCTTTCCCTTTGGGTTTTTTACTTGGGAAACCCAAATTTTTATTCCAAAATTTCTTTTTCCTTTTTAATTTGGTTCTTTTTTCTTTTAAATTTTGGTTTAAATTTTAATTTAAATTTTGGGAATCTCCCTTTTTTATTTTTTATAAACCCCAAATTTCGGGAAAAACTTTTTTATTTTTTAAATTTGGGTTTAACTTTTTTTATTTGCGGAATTTCCAAATTTTTTTAAATTTTCCCGTTTTTTTTTTTGCCAAAGCAAAAAAATTTAAAATTTTTGGTTTTCCAAAACAAATATATCAAATTTGTTTCAAAAAAAAATGCCAATTTTTTTAGTTTTTAAACAAAAATTGAAACCAAAGTTTAAAAAAATTTAAAACATTTTTTAATTTTAAAATTTTAAAAATAAACTGTTTAAAAAATTTCCTTTTGAAATTAAATAAAAAATTTTGGGGAAACAAAAGGGAATTTTAAAAAAAAATTTTTTTTTGGGCTAAAAAAAATTGGGGTTTTGGAAAAAAAAGGGGCCTTTGCATTTTTATTTTTGCAAAATAAATCCCTTTTTTTTTAATGGCCCTAAAGTTTAAAATTTCTTTTGGTTTTTTTTTTTAAAAAGAAATTTTGGGTAATTTTATTTTTTTGTTTTTTCAAAAAAATCCCTCGGGGAAAAGCCCCAAATTTTTAATTTTTTAAAATTTTGTTCAGGAAAGTTTTGAATTGGTTTTTTCTTTAAAAAATCATTTTTAAGGTTATTTTTAAAAAATGTAAAAGGGTTTCAATTTTAAATTTTTAATGGGTGTTAAACCCTGGTTTTAAATTTTATGTTTTTCCCTTTTTTTTTTGGTTTTAACCCAAATTTACCAAATTTTGTAATTTGGTTTATTGAAAAATTTTACTTTTGGCCTTTTTAAAACCGGGTTTTGTTTTTTTGTTTTTTTAAATTTGTTTTTTTCTAAGGGTTTTTTCCCTGGGTTTTTCTTTTTTGCTTTGTTTTTTAGTTTTAATTTTTTTTGAATTTTCTTTTTTTTTTTTTTTTAAATTTGTTTTCTTTTTTTTATTGAAAATTTGGCTAATTGGAAAATTTTGGAAATTTAATTTTAATATTGGGAAATTTTTTTTAAAAATTTTGGGGTTTTTGTTTTTTTTTTAATTTTAAAATTTTAAATTCGGGAAAAACCCTTTGTTTTTCCCCCTATTTTGGGGGAAAAATTAAAAAACAAATTTTTTTCTTAAAAATGAAAGGAAATGATCCAATTTAAAAATTTTCCGGGAATTATAGTTATTTTTTTTTCCGGAACCAAAAAAAACCGTTTTAAAAAAAAATTTGTTTAAAATTCAAAAACCAAATTTAAATTTTTAAAAGAAAAAAAACAATAAAAAAAAAAAAAAAACTTTTTATTTTAAAAAAATTTGGTTTTAAATGTTTTTTAAAGTTTTTTTTTTTGAAAAAAAATTAAACTTTGTTTTGCAAAAACCCCCGGGTTGGAAAAATAAAAATTTCCCAAATATTTTCCCAATAAATAAAATTTTTTTCAAAACCCAAAACCAAAATTTCAAACCTTTAAAAAAAATTGTATCCTGAGAAAACTAAAAGTTTGCAAGAAAAGGAAAATTGGTCGTTCGGTTTTTAAATGGTTTAAAGTTTGCCAAAAAAAAAATTTGAAAAATTTTTTTTTTTTTTTCTTCAATTTAAAAAACAAAATTTGGAAAACCAATACAATTTTAAATAATTTTAAAAAAAAATTTTAAAACAAAATTTTTGAAAAAAAAGTCTTGTTTTTTAAAGGGTTATTTAAAGAAACAAAAATTTAAAAGTTAAAAAGGTTTTTAAAAAAAATTGATTCAACCATTTATGGGTTAAAAATATAAAAACAAATCCAATATTCACGATTTTTTTTAAAGAAATTTTAATTCCTAAAATTTTTTTTTATTTTTAATGGTGTTTTAAAATTTAATTTTTTTTTGGGGGGTTTTCCTTTCCAAAACCAATTTTTATTTTTAATTTTAAAATGTTCAAAAAAATTTTTTTTTTTAAAGTTTTAAATTTGAAATTTTTGGGTTTTTTTTATTTATTTTAAAAAAATGTTTATGGGGGTTTTTTTATTTGGGTTCTTTTTTGGTGGTTTTTCAAAAATTTTTTTTCTTTTAAAAATTTGGGAAAGGTTTTTCCCTTTTTTTTTTTTAAATTGTTTAAAGGTTTTGGTTTTTGGGGACTTTTTAAAATTTTATCAATGTCTATTTGCGTTTTTAAAATTTTTTTTTTTTAAAAATTTTTTCCTTTTTTTTTTTAAAATTTCTTTTTTTTTCCCACCTTTTGGGGAAAAAAATCCCCTTTTTTTTTAAAATTTTTTCCTTTTTGTTTTTTTTTTACTTGGAAAAATTTTATTTTCATCTAAATTTTAATTTTTATTATAAAAAGGTTTATCCTTTTTTTTTTTTTAAAAAAAAAAATTTTAAAGGTCCCTTTAAGAAAAGTCCCTTTAAAAAAAGGGAAAAAAAGTAAAATTTAACCCAAACCCTTTTTAAAAAAAAATTAAAGGGGGTTTTTTTCGAAAAAATTTTTAAAACAAGGTCTTTTCATTTAAAAAAAACGGGAAAAAAAAAAACAAAAAAATGATCGGGTTAAAGTCAATTAAAATTTTAAATTTTTAAAAGTTTCCCTTAAAATTGGGAAAATTTAATTTTCTTTTTAAATTTTATTTAAATTTTGGGGTTTTTTTTCAAAAAATTTTAAAAAAAATTTAAAAACTTAAAAAAATTTTCAAAAAAAATATTTAAATTTTTAACCATTCCCCTTTTGAAGGGGAAACCTCCAAAAAATTTTAAAAAAAATAAAACCCGGGCTTTTTTTAAAAAAATTGTTTAAATTTTTTTTTGAATTTTTTTTTTGTTGCCTTAAAACTAAATTTTTTCTGTTGGGTCAAAAAATTTTCATCAAAAAAATTTAAATGTTTTTTCCCACTTTATTTTAAAACCAAACATTTTTTAAAACCCACTTTTAAATTGCTTCTGTTTTTTAAAAAAAAAATTGTTAAAATTCAAAAAAAAAAAATAAAATTCAATTTTTGGGGGTTTTTCCATAAGAAATGGGTTTTTTTTAAACCAAAAAATTTTCCTCATTTTATTTAAATTAAAATTTTTGGCCAAAACCCCAAATTTATAAAATTCAAAAATAAAAAAGGAAAATTAATAAAAAAAAATTTTTGGGAAACCAAAAAATTTATAAAAAAAAAAATTTTTTTTTTAAAAAAAAAACAAAAACAATAAAAATAAACAATTTTAAATTTAACGGGAAATTTTTTGGAAAAAAGGGGTTAAATTTTTTCCAAATTCAAAATGAAGGAAACAAATATTTAAAGACCCGGGTTTTAAACAAAAGAAAATAAAAAAAGGGGCAAAATAAAATTTAAAAAAAAAAAAATTTAATTAAAAAAACCAAAAATTTAAAAACAAACCCAAAAATTTAAATTTAGATTTAAAAATTTAAAAAAGGAAAAGGTGACCCAAAATTTTAAAACCATTTTTTTTGTTTAAAATTTTTCAAAGGGATTATTTTTTTAAAAAAAGGGGAACTTTTAAAAATTTTTTTTAAAAATTTAGAAAAGTCTATGTTTCCCGGAAAATTTTAAAAAACCAAAAAAACCCAAAAATTTAAAATTTTAAAAAACTTTGAAATTTTTGGCCCGCAAAATATAACAAAAAAAACCCTAAAAATTTTTTAAAAAAAAAATTTTTAAAAAAATAAAAATCAAATTTATTTTCCCACCTTTGTTTTATTTTAAGGAAAATTTTTTAAAAAAGGTGGGGGCCTTTAAGGGTTTTTGGGGCCTTTTTTCCTTTTTTAATTTCCTTGTTTTTGGTTTAATTTTTTTTCCCAAACCTTATCCCAAATTTTTTTAATTTTTTGGGTGAAAGGGATTTGGGTTTTTTTTGGGCTTTTTAATTTTATTTTAAACTTTTAAAATTATTTAAAAACCAGACCCTTCTTTTTTTTTTTAAATTTTTATTTGGGATTTTTTAAAAATTTTAAAAAGTTATTTTTTTTTCTTTAATTCCCCTTTTTTCGGTCTTTGAAAATTTTTTTAAAAAGAACCCGGCCGAAAGGAAAAGGGGTTTCCCGTTTAAATTTTTAAAATTAAAATTCCAAAAATTTCCCAAAAATCTTTTTTTAAAAATTCTTTTTTAAAAATTGTTATTTTATTTTAATTAAGGAGTTTTATTTTTTGGGTTTTTCCCAAACATTTTAATTTTTGATGGTTGTTTTAATTAAAATCAAAATTTTTTTTAAAGAAAAAAAAATGAAATTTTAAATTTTTGTTTTTGATTTAAAAAGTAAAAAGGGACAAAGAAAAACAAAACCCGGGAATCATAAAAATTATGAATTAAAAATTTTTTTGGTTTATTTAAACAAAAATTTTTTTAAACCCAAAAATTTTAAAGCCCAAAAATAAAAAAAAAATTTCAAAAATTTAAAAACCTTTTATAAATGTTTTTTTTAAATTTAAAATTATTTTTCCTTGGAATTTTATTATTTATTTTAAAAGAAAATGGGTTTTGGGTTTTAAATGAAAAATTTTTACCCACTTTATTTTTTAAAATTTTGGTTAAAGTTGTTTCAAAAAAAACAAATTTTTTTTTTGGGAAAGTTAAAATCTAATTTTTTTTTTGGTTAAAATAAATTTTTAATGTTTTTTGTTACAAAACCCCATTTTTAAAAAAACACCTCAAAAAATTTGGGAAAAATTTTCATTAAATTTTTGGGTTTTTAAAAAAATTTTTTAAAATTAGGAAAAATTTTTAAAATAAAAGGGTTTTAAAATTTTTAAAATCCTTTTAACCCAATTAAATTTTAAAATGGGTTTTTTTTTTAAAGGGTTTTTATGTCTTTAAAAAATTTTTTAAGTAAATTTTAAAATTTATTAAATAAAAAATTTTTAATTTTTTTTTAATTTTTAATTTAATATGAAAAAACGTTAAATAAAATAAATTTAAATAAAAAAAATTTTTAAAAATACCAAAATTTAATTTGAAAAAAAAAAAAATTTTAAAGGGGAAAATTTAAGAAAAATTTTTTAAAGAAAAAAACCTCTTTTTTTCCCGTTTTCTTTTCAAAATTTTTTTTGTTTTAATAAATTTTTTTAAATTTAAAACATTTCTTTAATATTGGGAAAAAATTAATAAAAAAAAATTAATAAATTTAAAATTTTTCCCAAAAATGAAAAAAAATTTAAATTTTAAAAACAAAAAAAAAAAAAAAATTTAAAAAACAAAAGTTTTTAAATTTTAAAAATTAAAATTCTAAAATTTTTTGTTAAAAATTTTTAAACAAAATAAAATTTTTAAAATATTTTTCAAGGGGAAAAATTTTTAAAAATTTTAAAATGTTTTGGCAAAATTATAAAGAAATAAAAAAATTGAAAGTTTAAAAATTTAAAATAACGTTATGGAATATCCGTTTCACAGATGATAGCGGATATATTCCGAATGTCGTAAGTACAATCCCGTCCCCCTTTTCACGAATGTGACCTACCTAATTAGACTTATTACCGGGTTTGTACTAACATGAGCAACACGACGGGTGCCACATGTTGAGCAGGATATGCTTATCCTTTCGGAGCACCTGCGATCACCTCCAGTTTTTGGTGGGGTTCCTGTTGCTCAGTCTTTAGTTTTCTATGTTGTGTTTTGTGTTCTATTGTTTGTCTGTTGGTCTTTTTCTTTTTTAGCCATGGCGTTGTCAGTTTATTTTCGACTTATAAGTTTGAATGTCCCTTCGGTATCTTTCGCCTCTCTTGCTAATAGACTTTCGGTTTTGAGTTTTCCTAGGAGTTCGGTATTTTTGTTATCTTACATTTTTCACACGTTCCCCGTTTCCAATCTCTATTCTAAATAACTAGTAAAACAAACATACATAAAATTCAAAAAACAAAATATAAGTTCTATTTTACAGACGATATTCAGCATCTGCAACTTCATAAATGTTTCAAAATACATCGTACCAAAAACAACGAAACACAAGAAAAAGGTGTACAAAACTGTGACAGACGGTTTAGTTTTTTTTGCAGGTTTGGTAAGTTAATGCATATCTTAACGGTTATTTTCATTCTTAACTTTATATGATTAGTATCCGTAAACAGATTTACCCCTTCTGTCGATGAATTTTATGTTATCATGCTAACTTCAAATCTTTACCAGAATTTAAACAATAACAGCCAGTTAATAATATAAAATTAATTAATAGGTGTTTTCGTTATGACCCTGTTATACATGTAATATGTTCAAGGTCTGTAATAATGGCCTGAAGATATATGTAACATATTTTGAAAACTATAACAAATTCAGTTTAATATGGTTGACATTTTTAGTTTTTGTCAGCAACTGTTTACTCTGTTATTTAGCACAAACATGTTTAGGAGAAAACTGACGCTTATGAGGAATTAAGTGTTTTTTGCAGTTTCCTATCTCGGGTAGTTCAAATGTCTCTTAATAGAACAATACTATTTTTAATACAGCAACCGAATGGATATTTTCTCATTATTTGGCGTAATTCAATAAACAACAAAACAAATGCATAAGTAGATATAGAAATGACCATATATGTATTTACGTGAAGCTTACTTTCGGTAACTACGAACATTTTTTTACATGGTATCATTAGGTTATGTTATACTTGTCGTCCGTTATACCAGTAAAATAGAGCTATACATCGTTTACGATCATTGTTTACTGAATTTGTTTACGTTTGTCTATCATGCACTTTTTTGTCCAACTGATCGAGACAAAAAAAAAAGAGTGTTGATCAGTTCAACCTAAAAGCATGGTTTAATCTTGTCAGTTTTTTTTTATCAATTTCTCTCCGCTCAAATATTCAAAAATAAAGGAGTATTGTAGGACTTTAATGCAAATTGCCCAGTTATTTAAGTAAGAAGGCAATTCAAAGGAGAATTCACATTCCCCTTCATGTTGATAAAGTTAGATATTTTACCAAAGCCAGGTTATCAAAACATTAAAGTAGACATTCTAAAATTGAAATCTCGGATTTAAATCTAGTTGTAAAACAGGTCGTTCAGGTACTTCCAATCTCTAATCTAAATATACATTCAGGAAAAACACATATGTTTTTGTATTTTTGTTTTGTTTTTAATATACAATATTATGTCAAGTAAACTATGTTTTTAAGGAACCGATGACGACGATGGAGAAATAATTTTTATTCCGAACATGTCTCCCAAAAGTGGTGTACCAACTGACGCAACTGCAAGTAAGTTGAATTTTAATGTCAAAATGATAATATTTATACACGTTTACATTAATTTTGTTCTTCTCCGGTTAAACATGTATGTATTTTCCAATCAACATTGGCATTGCAACATGATTATAGTGGTTATTCTTTTTTTTGCATAAACCAGGTCGTTAAATTTCGTTTGAATTGGTTTACATTTGTCATTTCGGGGCCTTTGTTGATTATATATATATATTTGTCTTCGGGTTTATATGATCCGTTCATCCTATTTTGACTCCTCAAAATTCAAGAGTCTATCCTAAATTGAGGTAAATTGTATGGCTTTCCAAATACCGTTTCGATTCCTAACATCACTGAAGAGACATTAATTGTCGAAATCCGGATATGGTGTACAAAAACCTTTGCACCTTTTGTTTGCGGTATACCATCTTTTCCGCAAGTTTATTGTTTTCTGTTTAGTATTAAATTTATAATTAAGATCCATTTATTACATCGGTGATCCGTTTATTTGGCAATCGCCAATGGCAGTCAGCAGGGTTTAAGAACATTTGTTGTTCGACCTGTTTGTCAAATGCGTTTTGTTAAAATATACTTTTTCACTTTTTTGGTCTTTTGGAAAATGTTATTTGTGCTGTATTTAGACCCCTGCAACAAGAAATTTGTTTTGCATGCACACGTATAAAAATTGCGGTTTTTATCCAACGCAATCATAGGTTTGAACGTTGTTTTCAATTTAGACTTGTTTATATTTTTTCGTTTGGGCTTGTATTATATTTGCCTTCGGGTTTATATGATCCGTTCATCCTATTTTGACTCCTCAAAATTCAAGAGTCTATCCTAAATTGAGGTAAATTGTATGACTTTCCAAATACCGTTTCGATTCCTAACATCACTGAAGAGACATTAATTGTCGAAATCCGGATATGGTGTACAAAAACCTTTGCACCTTTTGTTTGCGGTATTCCATCTTTTCCGCAAGTTTATTGTTTTCTGTTTAGTATTAAATTTATAATTAAGATCCATTTATTACATCGGTGATCCGTTTATTTGGCAATCGCCAATGACAGTCAGCAGGGTTTAAGAACATTTGTTGTTCGACCTGTTTGTCAAATGCGTTTTGTTAAAATATACTTTTTAACTTTTTTGGTCTTTTGGAAAATGTTGTTTGTGCTGTATTTAGACCCCTGTAACAAGAAATTTGTTTTGCATGCACACGTATAAAAATTGCGGTTTTTATCCAACGCAATCATAGGTTTGAACGTTGTTTTTCAATTTAGACTTGTTTATATATATATATATAAATATATATATATATATATATATATATATATATATATATATATATATATATATATATAAATATATAATCCCGGCGAGGGAAGATTTAACATTGTTGTGCTGATATTTAGAGTACTTATGAATATGATATGTGTTTTCTAAACATGTGGTATTTAGACTAGTGGCCTATCAAAGTGATTAAGTCTTCAATACTTAGTATTAAGAACCTACTTCCATTTGTCTATACAAAAACAAGTGCCAACAATAACAACTTATCAGCTTTAACTGTGTTTTATGAATTTATTTCAATCGTTCATCATCAATTTCTTCGTCAGTTGAAACCTTTTAGATTTTTCCTCAACGCCGTGTTGTTTTTATAAAGGGACGTAACACCACTACTAACCGTGTATTGAAATAAGCCCCGCCTACTAACCTAATATGAAATATACACGGTCTCCACGCGGTTGCTTTTAACCAATTATATTCCTAGAAATGTATAGGAGGTAAGATAAATATATATATATATATATATATATACTCGTCTAATTATTTGAGAAATTTTAAGACAGACATTTTCCATCAGATAACCTGTGGTTATACATGGCTAACACCATAATTTTTATATACGCATCCCTGCTTCTGTGACATCATAACAACACCACCCTGTACTGTGAGTAATGACATCGAAAAATTCGTCACTTGCTAGGTATATAGGGATGCTGCGAATTCATAGCGAGGAACCACTGCTTGCTGTAGTTCCTTATTATGAGGCTGATACCTTTTTATGAAACCAGACGATTCATTCCAGGTCCGTGTATATGTGTGTCAATTCGGTTTTTTTTTCAGTTTGAGAAATCAAAAACGTTAAAAAAAAACTTTCAAATTTCTTTTTGAATTTTTAAAACCAAAAATGAATAAAACGAAACTGATTTTTTTTCGATTTGTTTATCATAAAACAAGAACGAATTACGACATTTCATTTCAATTTTTCGTCTCAATTCTTAGAATTTGTCAAACAGCAAACAGTATTTTTTGTTGTTTTTTGGTTTTGTTTTATAGACATCGAAAATACAAAATGTCATCATATTTGGTTTCATTACTGACATGAAGATTAATTGAGTTATATATGGACCGCCGGACTTATGAATTAAGATACGGTGATGTATGAAACAAAGCCTTTAAATTATCTTATATTCGTCAATAATAAAGAAATACAATTATTATGCTGTATGGATTAATGTAAAAGTGGTTTCGACCTCCCCTTTCATTAAAACTATTGTATTGTAGTCCACTCATTTTACAATGCATTCCAACAAAGATATTCGATTTCAGCTTCAGATGACAAGCATTATTTGCGCAGAATCAATACGTTGAACTATTTTTGGTTTAATTGAAAGAAAAAAAAAGAAAATGTATAGTCTACGAAATTAGCCTTTCTAACCAGTGAAGCCTCGTATAATTGTTTGCTCAATTTGCTTCTGTAAAAAATTCTTAATTTTGCTGATGTAACCATGAAAAAAAAAATGAATTAACAAAAAATACCGTACTCCAAGGAAAATAAAAAATGGAAATTCCCTTATCAAACGGCAACGGAAATGTGTGCTAGACGAAATTTATTTTTCTCTCGCATGACAACCTTACCCACTTTGCATTTAGCAATTCTTTTATATCGGTCAAGTTCGCAACCAAAATACCTCCTTACGTTAATAAAAACGATAATTATTGAGAATACGTGAATCTAAAAAAAAGCCATGAATAATTTTCGATGTGCTATGACAAATGAAATATATGTGCGGTGATCTCTGATCCTTATAATCTGTAACGGTCAAACAAGTGATAAGGACGTTCTGAAATGTTTTGAAGAGATGATTGCAACTTTACCTTAAGTAGCTGAAGTATTAAAATGATGATATGTACAAAGGGATTTGGTATATGGCATCAACTGCAAGATATGATTACGTAATGCTATTAGAACATTTCTTCTCAAAATGTTTTGCAATGGTAAAAATTGAATTTTCCCCCATTTTCTAGACAATGTCGTCATTTCTGTTTGAGCTAGTTGTAATTCCCTCTTTGAAAGAGATAGCATTGTATCTCTTGTATTCCTTTTTTGCGTAATCGCAAAACGTATTTAGGACGAGGTACACGTTTGGATCTTATGCATAAGAAGAAACATATCGCATGTGATTTAGCTTTGATTTTATCGATATGTATTATCCAGGTGCAATTGGTGGAACGGTATCAGCTGTATTGATTATAGCGCTAATTGGTGTTACAGCCATTTTCTTGTACAAAAGAAGGTATGATTGCTTCCAAATATAATATTAAAATGCTATCGATGTATTTACACACATTGATTGTAATACACGTTAACGAACTTCTTGGATACACCATAAGCGAATAGAATATGTTACCAATAAACACAAATGAAGAAAACTAAACGAAATTATTAGGCCAATGTTTTGGACGACTGAATGCAAAAATCATATTTTCTGATAAATCAGACAACAAACAGAAATAAGATGTTCATTAGGCATTGGACTGTCATCCATCTTCATATTATATTTATATTCGAATTGTGTCTTACATTTTTAATTCGGGCATTAACCTGGTTACATTTTGAGCAAAACTGAAAATTTAAAGGAATAAAAAACGACATGTTACTTTATGATGTCATATTGACATCAAACGTGACCTTTCTACCCTAAAGTGTCCAGATTATATATTAGCCTGTAATAACAACTCTCGTAATACTTCTTCCTTTTGGAAAACTTATTACAAAATGAAAAAAGATTGCGAGGTTAATTAAAGATCACCAGAACAACAGGAAAAGAACCGGCTTAACACATTACGCAATAAGACATATGGGAAACTACAGTTTTGTTTTTGTTTTTTTTATATGACATTACCCTTGCACAAACAAAGAAAAAGGGAGCCTCCTCATGGGGTTTTTGATTATACGATTACTAGGCCAGTTTTGTAGTAATTATTTGATTACCAGACCGAATATTTCATGATTATTTAATTATTTGTTAATCTAGGACTGTATTTTTGATTATTTGATTATCTTTTAAAAAAAAAAAAATTAATGATTATGTGATTAAATTGGCAAAATTTGTGATTATGTGATAATATGGACACCCCCAAGAGGGGACTCAAAAGGTTGGACCAAATTTTATTGCATAACTTTTCATGTCAATCAGGATTTTATAGTCTTACGGAGTACATGAGAGCACCCCTGGTTTTGGGTGGTGTTTATGTTGCTCATTTTTTAGTTTTGCTTTGTATAATATTGTTTGTCTTTTGATAGTTTTCGTTTTTTTGCCTTTGAAGTATAGATTATATTTTCAATCGAATGATAAGTAATAACATTAACGGTACCAATTGTTATGCACCACATGCGCATTTCGACAGTCAATGTCTCTTCAGTGATATTCGAGGTCTTTAACACTCTAAATTAAGACCGACAAAATTGTGCATCAGTTTTGCTGTCATTTATATTATACAAGTAATCATTAGTTACTTAATTTATTGGTTTACACTTCCGTACTGAAAGAATCAGCCAAAAACATTTGACGCAACATAAAGGTTTGTTTTTTAGAGTTTTGTTTTTTTCAAATTTTTTATACATGTATTTTTATTGTAGAAAAACATCCAAACAGCCGCATACGAGAACTATTCGAAATAAAAATTGTTCAAAAGATAAGAATTCATATACAAACGAAAATAATTCCGATGGACAGTATCATGAAATTGATATAACAACTGTTGACTATGCCTTAGCAAAACCCTTGTCAAACAATCAGGAACCAAAGAAGAAGACCAAGGATGATACAAATGTATACACTAGGATCGTCTCATTCGGGTTCGAAATCCAAAATGAGGCTAACAAAACAAACAATGCAATTTCAAATCCTGGATATAATGATATGAACTCAAAAGACAGAAGCAACCAAGATAACAACGTTAACAATAAACGTACACATCCTGAGGTTGACAAAATGGCCGTAAGTGATTATGATCTGGCAAAGCCAATCAGTGATACAGAAGAACTAGATCCGTATACAGCAAATACTGACTATGACCATTTGAATAATGTTAAAAAACATGAAATGAGCGACGTGAAAGTTTATGATCATTTAAAAAATGCGACAGAATCCGATCCTATGTATGATCATTCTGGTGTTACTGTTAGGATAGATACTGAGAATTATGAGCATTTTAATGTTGAGAAGTAATAACATATAGTTAATGTAAATTTTTTAGATTATCCGACTATGATGATTTTTATGCTGAAAAGTAATAACAAAACGGAAATATAAAGTGTTAACAAATCATCTAACTCTAGCTCATATGTCTATCCATGCGTAATATAATACTTATCAATTGATTAACTATCGTACATTTTTACAAATTTTTATGCAATAATTTTGCCTTTTTGGTCCTGTTAGCCATGATATAAATCATATGACGATGTCGCAATTGTGTAAGGCATACACGGACACAAATGTGATCATACATGTATACATGTACCCAATATCCCATTAATTTGAGAGGTACATCTCAATTTCTGGTTTTGTATATAAGTAAATTCTTTTTAATGATAGTATTTTTCATGTCAACTTTGTTGAATCACCTTATGAAATAAGTTAGTAAATATGCATTGGTATATATATATATATCTACTTTCGTATACACAAACCATTCGTTATGATAAGAATTTATAGTGGAATATAAGAACAATGTTTTTCAAATGTTTAACAAAAACACATTAAGCCCATCCTCTTAAATGAATTAAACTTAAACTTAACTGCAATTATTAAAAGAAATACTCTCCTGGAAGCAGATGCAAAATGTTCAACAAAAAATAGTCGTTATATAAAGGAAAGCATTATCCCTAATAATATATACATACAAGTTTGCGAAGTTGGGCAAGAAACATGTTGATATAAAAAGACACGTGAAATAAGTTATCTCAAAATAGCATAAAAACAAGTATACCATAAATATACATTAGCTGTAGTTACCCGGTAACCACATGTATTCCTTTTTATTTTTAAATAATTGTAATTTCAGTTGAATGGCGAAAAAGTAACAATTCTCTAGGCTTGTTTGACATTCGATGTATTTCTAATGTTACATTAAGATGATAAATACTTTATACAATATTTTTTTTTTCTTTTTTTGCATATTTACAAATACTTGAATTTAAATATGCTATTCGTTAACACTTCGATGGACATGGTGCCGATAACAAATTCCGCAACCTATGAGGATCTGGATGGAGTTTACAGAATAGAGAACAAGAGGCTCTAAAGAGCTTGTGTCGCTCACCTACATCTTCAACAATGACCACTTGTCAGTAAAATCATGGGACTCGTGGCTTTGGTCAAACTTACAACAAGAACAAACGTTTGATACGACGAAAAAAAATAAAGAATCGGAAGTCGTTCTGCATAACCTGTCAGAAATATCATGCTACTGTATGAGTCTTTATTTTGTAACGTTATTGAGTGTTAAGGAATAGTTGCTATCGTATCCAATGGTCAAGTTTAACACATCACATAACAATGTTGAAAATCTGTCCGTGGTCAAGTGTAATTATTATTGCGGAATATTTTTTCTTTTTTTTTAAATAAAATGATTGTGTCTGTTTCATTTCTTCTCCTAGTAACAATTAACGTTGTAAAATGTATTTCTTGTTAAATAAGACGTTTCTTTAAAAGAGAGGTGAAAGATACCGAAGGGATATTCAAACTCATAAGTCGAAGATAAACTAACAACGTCATGGCAATACATAAAGAAGACAAAAAGACAAACAACGGTTTACAAAACACAACATAGAAAAAATAAAGACAGACAACACGAACCCGACCAAAAACTGGGAGGAATATCAGGCGCTCCGGAATGATCAGCAGATCCTGCTCTATATGTAACACTCGTTGTTTTGCACATGTAAGTACAACCCCGGTGATAAGTCTAAATCGGTAGGTGTCATTCGAGGAAAAGAGGACGGGATTATGGTTACGACGATTGAAACATATCCGTCGTCATTTGTGTAATAAAAGTATTGTATATCAGCGTTTGTTGGAGAATTTATGATTTTCAAACATAACATATTGAACCCCACCACATTCTTTATTTGCCTGCCTTACACCGACAACCTGTTATCATATGTATGCCGTTGGTTGCTGTCTTTTTTGTTTGTCATTCATTGTTGTATTATAAATCTGACTGTTAATTTATTTTCTCTTTTCAATTATTTCACATTCTGAGACCTTTTTAAGTTTTGCATACGGTATGGGTTTTTCTCTTTGATAAAGGCCGTACAGGAACGTGTATTTGTTATCTCTGTGTTAGATTGTCTTGTTAGATAGTTGTCTCATTAACATTCATACCACATCTCTGTTGGTTTTTTTTTAATACAAAACAGTTTCCCTTTCATTTATTGCTTTTGCTAATTTCATATTAGATGTGTTTTTATACCATAGTATTCAATCCGTCCGTATTTCAACACGTCGTTACAGGTTTCATGAAATTGGAACACGGCATTAGGATTGACGGCATTTTGAGAAAGATACTGTACGATTTTTACGATTTTCGATTTTGTCGTTTTAGAGTTATGGGATATTATTCATGGAATATTTTACATTTTCTTAAACATTTTAAATGTTGTACAAAAACTCGACTTTGCTCTGATAATTTTCCCTGAACTCTTTCATAGGGCTAGAAATTATCAAGTTATTCAGTGTTCGTGATCTTCATGTTTGTCATCCAGTTTTATTACTGTATTGCAAAATTGGACATTTTTTTCAGATATCGCTCATTAACTCCATTATGCTTGGAATGCTTTGTATACATTTGTTGAGATTGATGAAAAGAAGCTGCTTCTTTGGACATAATTACGCAAAAAGATAAGTTGTTAATGCAGTTAGATTATTCTTATTTACTTTATAGTCAAATTTGAGTTATAAACCTCTGATTTGTTTTTTAAAAAGTCAAACGTCATTTTCATAGAGTTAAAAAACAATAATCCCTGGGGGGTTAATAAAGATTTTAAAAATCGCTGTAAGAAGCAGCATCAAAATTGGGAAAATGTCACATTGGCTACTAACTTCAGAAGTTCCTCGAGACATACTTTATTTTAGTAATTTGGATTGATTAACAACACAAAATCCCAACAATATAAGGTTTCAAGACTTGAATGTTATCTTTTGTACTAGGCGAGTTGTGTCGATAACAGGCTCCCGATTCTTGCTTGACACTTTGGGGACATCCATTCTGAGGGAGACAATGCAATAAATAAGCTACACCATTTACAATTTTCTTATAGTTGTCGTCTGACTTACTTTTGATATAATTTGTCCCTTCAGTGAAATGACTACTGATGAGCAAACGCGTACAATTTTTTAGTAAAACATCAACAGGTAAAAGTAGAATCTCGACTGTAAAGTTGATTTAAATTTATACATATAAGTGCTTGTAATGTCGAATTCTGAATTATAACCCTTATATATGGCACTTTTATCGCACAACCTTTTTTGTTGTTGTTTGACAATCACTACAAATCTTATTTCTTTATTGTGACTATAATAATTTTTGGTTGACAATATTTATCTATCTGTTATTAAATTGGTGAATTACGGAGATAAAATGGCCTGAATAAGTTAACATCTCCTTATTGGTATAGTGGTGGGAATCGTGGCTTAGGTTAAAAGTACCAACAAGAACAAAAAAATATAAATGGGGGATAATCGAGAATTTACATTGATCCCAGAGTTTTGGGGGAAAATGTTAATAGATTTGAAATGATGTATAATTAGCAAATAAAAACATGTTTGTTTTGTCATAATGATATGATATTATAGTAATGATAATATCTTAAGAGAGACACAAAAGATGACACCAGAGGATTAGAACCTACTTACCCCCCAATCGTTGGTTTCATGTGAAATTTCTTATAATTGTCTATAATTTATTATCACTTTCCCTTTGATTATATGTCTGACCTTCTGTGTTACCCCCACGGTATCTTCCACAATTATACTCCCAAGTGGACATACCTACATCCCAAATCAATAGCTTCAACGGACTATGAATTCGATTAACCGATTCACCAATGACGTATATTGTTTTATTTAATGATCGATCATGTACTGAATTACACTGTCTAAGTGTTAAATTCAAAATACTAGGAAAAGGAAGTTCAAATCCGTTTTATGGACAATTTATCTACGGGTGATTTAAAGAGGCTGTATTGTGGTTTCTTATTTCAACATGTTCAACAAGAAGTCGAAAAATTCTTCCGTGTGTCATCCAGATAGGTTTCCCTACATATTTTCCTTTTTAAAGCCGACACAACCAGCAATTACCCAATTAGATTTGGGTATCAATGAGGGGCACATGTCTCCTAATTCATTACAGTTTGTGATTTTTTTTAATTTTCAAATATTTTTAATATTAATAATTTTTAGTACTAAAAAGTTTGACTGTATATTACTACTTCAAGTCTAGTCATTAAAACGTTTAAACCCGATGCAAATGTTTGCACCTGTCCTAAGTCAGCAATCTGATGTTCAGTAGTTGTCGTTTGTTGATGTGGTTCATAAGTGTTTCTCGTTTCTCGTTTTTTATATAGATTATACCGTTGGTTTTCCCGTTTGAATGGTTTTACACTAGTAATATTTGGGGCCCTTTATAGCTTGCTGTTCGGTGTGAGCCAAGGCTCCGTGTTGAAGACCGTACTTTAACCTATAATGGTTTACTTTTATAAATTTTGACTTGGATGGAGAGTTGTCTCATTGGCACTCATACCACATCTTCTTATATCTAGTCATATACAGAGTATTAAAATATTTTCATAAAACTTGGATAGTCACACTTAAACAAAAAATACGTATGATGTCTATGTTGACATAATAGCCTACACATTACTAGGTGTTACTGTTGATCAGTCAGTTGGAGCGCCAGATGTAATATTGCAATATATTAGAACAAAGGTATTATCTACGTATTATTTAATTCACTGATAAATGTTAACGCATCGAAGAATACCAAAAAAAAAAATAATAAAAAATTATACATTTAAATTGTCAAGGGACGATCGTAAAGTTAAAATTAGGGGACAGGGGGACTTTCAAATGTTTAAAATTGTTGAGCATACAACATGAAAATGAACAGTCATGCAACATTGTCTCAAATGGGCGAACAGAAATCTATTCAGTTTTAATTTGAATAATCTTCAGTCTTGATCCGAATCTGTCAATTTTTCGCGGAATTCGAGCACAAAGTATTACATGAAAGAATAATTAGATTTCATCGTTGGTGAATTGCATTTTTGATTACAGACGTCATGGATAATCTACAAAATTCATTTTTTAGTGGAAACAACCACGGAACTAAGGAAATAAGCGTAAAAAGAGCTTGAAGTTCCTCGTGGAAATAGGTAGCAATGCCCGGGGATATGGGTTAGCAACATCCGGGGCCATTGGTTTTTAAACGACGTGTCATTAGCCAATCGGAATCCCAGAAATGTACTAAGTGCTGGATACGTTATCTGTTCCCTTAACAGTTCTTACCATTGAAAAATAAGACGAAGAAATATGCCACATGTACAAAATCGTTCAATTTAATATCTGTTCTGAACAACAACCACCTGAAAAATAAACAAACCGGTGCTAGGGCCGTCTTAAACTTGCAGGAGTTAAATAAAGGCAACAGTAGTATACCGCTGCTTAAAAGTCATAAATCGATTGAGAGAAAACAATATTTGTTTGCTCCGTGTTCAAAACCACACTGTAATTTTAAGATGAAGAACAACAACAAAAGCGCTGTTCCATTATTTTTTTAATTTTTTTTTGTATTTTGTTTTGCTGTGTATGTACTGATGTTGTGTCATGAATGATACCCCATATCCTTTGCGTTTCTATAATGTTCCTATTAATCAAACATAATAAATCATAATTATGTACACTGGGAGTCATCAACCTTGCAATAGCTTTGGAGCCTGTCGTATTGTGTACGAATGACTTTAATTTAATTATGACTATTGAGCTATAACATTAAATACGGCGGTGCATAGTGTATGCCATATCGCGTAGCGAATTATACCCAATGTGCACCGCCGTAATTAATGTTATGGCTCAATAGACATAATTAAAATTACAGTCATTTTTAAGAATTTCCATTCTCAATTTTATTACTTATAAATAGATTAAATCCAAATTTAATACACAACAATTTTATTCTAACGTAAACCGTATTAAATTCAACACAATAACGTCACATGACAGCGCGGAGTAATTTATGACAGTTCAGTGACCGCCGCCATGATTGCTGCTTCAATTTTGTCCGGCGAATTGAAATACATAATTATTGAATGATGAGCTGGAAATAAATCCTGTGGACATGAAGCTGTTTGACGACATTGTACGATTGTTAACTTGTGCATTCTCTGATGCTGTTTGCAACGAAGAAGGAACGGATCTAACAACGAATGTGTCACTGGCACATTTTTCAGTAGTTGACACGGAAAGTACTGGTGCTGATGTTGATTTTGGTGCAGACGGTTCACAGCCTGATGATATAGACGATAGAGTTTCACTTAATCTTTCCTTTTGAACTATAGAACATCCACGGTTATAGCTTCTGACAGAGCTCTCATTTTTGTGCCCGCTCATGTACATTATATGCCTTAGCTCAAATTAAACCGGCATCATTCATACCTTGAATGGCAGTTGCGCGGAGACAATGGGTTGTGTATAGTCTAGAGCATCCAGCATTCCTAGATATATCACTCATAAATCGAAAGAACTGGTACTGCTTAACCAACTTCTGTGTGTACCATATATTTTGTTCATTTGGCGAGATATTGGCATCTTTATCACAGTGATTAAAGAGTGATTCTTTTGGATCTGTTTTGTCAATCATTAGCTTAGGATCATTAACAGGACATTTCTCAAATTTTGTTTCATATATTCTTTTGTCAGCAGAAGCCTCAGAATTGCCAAGTCCACCTTACCAATTGTTTTGACGTGTTTCATGTGAGAGCGTAACATATTTCTTGTCATTTTCATCTTTTTAGAATGTGAACGATATCAGATTCAACTGCTGGTGGAATTCTAGACCCCGTGTGACGAAATGCATTGCTAAACTGTACCTCACCCTATAGCGGAGAAGGACTGGGTTTCTAGCAGAATACAGGTAAGTACCTTTTTTGTGAAGATCTGACTGAGAAATTGCTTCCTTGTGTTTTGTGGGTCTAGACAAACCACTATTCATGCTGTGCTTTAATTTCCCATCCAAAATGTCATTCGACATCCTGAATTCTTTGTCACGAATAATGTCAATATCCCTATTCAGATTTCTAAGAAATGTATTGATACCAGCCCTTCTCCTTTAGAAAGAATTCTTATGGTATTCATTTGCATGAGCTGAAGCCATGTTTTGTTCCCTCTTTTCTGTGAATTTAGGGGTAGCCTCTGCATAAAATCTGCCCAATATGTTGTTCAAATCACAAGAAGATATCAAAGCCAAGTCTACTCCAGTTTCCGTGACTTCACTGCTCCATTCTGTAAAAAAACCATAATAACATGTGTAACAAGGTTCCAGGTTCAAATCCTGGTCTGAATATTTGTCACATATATACAATGTACATGTATGCATCTTTTACATTTCATTGATGATTTATTTAGTTGAATTTGTGTTTGATAATTATACAATATTCACACCTAATAAAGATTTTAAATGCCCATTTGGTATTTCTTTTTGTTGATTCTTCTTGTCTACTGTCTTTTAAGGCTATAATTTCTTCATCTGAGACTCTTTTAAACCTTTTTTTGTGGTTTAGGATCTGGCTGTTGTGTTGTGAATGTTTCTGTATTAGGTAATATTGGTAATATTTCTACAGGAATTGGTGCAGGCACTTCTTCCAGTTCAATTTCGTTTTCAAATAGCGCTTGCTAAAATAGAAATGGACCGCCGAGATCGAAGTCTGACACCTCTGTAATACCCATGTTTATATTATATTTTATAGCAGACGAACAATGATTCGCGAGAAAACTACCGAAATTTGCAGCAATTTATTTTCAAAGATATTCGCTTGTTTAACTGAATTAACGTATCAAATCTATGTCAAATAATTCAAATATCGAAAAATATTCAATTCGTGACCGGACAACACTGATAATGCTCATTCGTGAATTAATGTGTTGTTCTGTCACTCGTTGAATATTTACTATATTTGAATTCTTCGATTAGTTAATCTATAATTAAACATTGGTTGTGCATTTTTGTTCATAGTTTACCACTCGATTTTAATTTGGAGACATAGAGATATTAATTTTTATATTTTTGAATTGTCTTACAAATGGTGGTATTTGAATGTAGGCTTCAAACGTCTTGCATTTTATCCAAACAAAAAGTTTAAATAATATCAAAATTAAGATCAAGTCTGTCCGCTTTCAAATTACACGACCGAATTGTATACATAATATGTTTTATATGGTCTTTAAAGATAGAAAGGTAAAACCAAATATAACTAATAGTTGCTGGTTCTTGTTACTTTATTTTGTTTTCATTTGACTTGAATAATTTACATACGACTTTTCCACTTGTATGCCCTATATAAAACACATGTAGAAGCAACTCGTTTAAATACTGGAAAATTTAATTTGTACAATGATATAAACACCACATTTGTTCAGTGTCAATGAGAACTGTGCATCACTGGACAAGTAATACATGGGTTCATTATACATACCTAGTGAAACGTAATAGTATGTACGGACTTCATTTTTGAAAGTAACAGCAATATTATTCGTGGAATACTACGTTTCGTACATTTAGTATGAACAAGTGTACAACGAATGTAAATGTGATGGAACAGGTGTTTTCAAACATGATACTTCTGTATACCTTTGATATTAGGATTAGGACACTGAAAAGAAAGTTATATGTTCCAATTCATTATTTAAGGTAAACTGCTTTGTTAACATTTTCTGTCAAGAATAGAAATATAATAATAGTGTGCTTTACTAATTGGTTTGTAATTTACGCATATATACATCATCCGCGGATTTTAAGAGTTTATTTTCATTGAATGCATTTCTATAAATATATTGCAAAATAGATCCTAAGCCTATTAAAACAAAATTCTAAACCGGGATCGATTAATGTATGCATTAACCATATAAACACATCCAGATGGCCCTGAACCTAGTGTAACAAAAGGTGATAAGCCATTACAATGTCTATATGAGGAAATATGTCACTTGATGACAAGACAGAGGAAAACGAAAATACATATTCTATGATAACGTATTAGTCTTTGATGAAACAAGACACACTGTTTCAAATTATGAGTTATCGAGAAATCGATATAAAAGCCGACGATATGTGTTTAGCTATGTTAAATGCAGAAATAAGCTGAATTGGTGATATGACAGATAAGGTAAATATGTCTACTCTAGATTATGTCCTATATCCCGAAGATACATTTTTACCGCGTGACGAATAGCAGGACGCGCGATACATATAATTTTTGTGATTTTCTGTTCTTTGTCCTTCCTAATTTTGTGACCATGAATTAGCTGTACAGTATTGGTATGCACGCACATGAACATGACATACATATGCCACATTAAGGTAGCTCGGGTGTCTTCCTCTATCTTGGATTTTGAAAAAGCAGATAACAATCGGTCTAGATCTTTAATGAAATGTGCAAATTTCGAGAGTAGTATGCAATTCATGTGTAGGACTTTTCAAGTTAATATACAAAATTATTGGTTTTATTATATTTACGGCTATATTTTGCAAAAATAAGATTTTTTTTTTGTTTTATTCATTTTTTTTTTATATTGAATAAGTATGTATTCGCATGTCAGATATACAATGCATGGCAGGTGACTATTACCCTATATAAGGGTAGATAACTCAGATTTAAGGGGAGATAACTCGACAAAGTAACTTTTATAATAGAATGTGTTGTGAATTTACCTATTTTATTATGTAGCAAGAAAAAGAGTCCCGTGACACCATACTTTCTTTTTCTTATCTTAAAGCATATTATTAGAGCTGTATTCTCATATTTCATTTTAAATTATATACTGTAGTTTTCTTTTTATCACCCTAATTTGGGTTTTCCATGCATAATCTATACAAAATCTGACAATTGTGCTCAACCCGTAAGGTGAAAAAAATCACGGTGACCCATACTTTTTATTATATTTTTGAAAAAAGAAAGATATAAACTACATTTCGACAAATTATCTAAAAATACTATGGATTTAAATAAAGACCCCATCTACCTTAAAAATATAAGATTGATAGTTATTGAATGAGACATTCGTATGTATTATTACTTAAGTATCATCAATATGACACTTTTATTATGTTTATTTAACTAACTTCCTTTTTTAGCCTGTCAACATAATAAACATTTGTTTTAAATTATGGCTTTCGTCTGGATATATTTGTATGTGCTATAAGGTAAGAAAACAGTCAGTTCACAGGACAGATTTAAACATTAACGTGTCACAAGGTAATATTGGAAAAATGAATGTAATTCTTAATCTTATTTATCAAATTCCTTGTTAGTATGAATATTCTTTTGTGATATTTTGTCTCTATTTAAATGTATAGCACAAAACATATTTCCTGCATCAATTGTCAAATAAAACAATAGTGTTTTATATTTGTTAACATAAAATGTAATACGTTATAAACAAAACATCGGGTGTTTATAAACTGCCAAAAATTTTCTGTCATATAGATGAAGCACATGTTTCAAGGGTTTTGGAGAGCTTATTTTTTTACTTATGTTTTGAGATCAATTCTTTGAGTTTTGGCATGTCTGTTTGTTGGGTATGATTCGATATTCTCTTCTTTGGCACTTGAATTAGTGTTTATAAAGTGGTAATCCTGTCATTTCATTTTCACTATCGTACACGAGTAAGACTTTTGTAGAATAAAGGATGATAGTAAAACTGCGTTTGTTTACTTTTTAAGAATACCAAAAAAACATTTGAATGTATGTTTTAACACAATTTCATTATAATATATCTTTTTAATTTATAATAACAGGGTTTAAGTAAAAAAAAAGTGTAATTTAAGCAGCTGAATCCATAATATTGATGACTGAATGCTATTCATTTTAACTATCAATGCTATGCATTCGTTACTGAATGCTATTCATTTCAACTATCAATAAAAAATAAAATCACAAAAATATTGAACTCCGAGGAAAATTTAAAATGGAAAGTCCCTAATCTAATGGCAAAATCAAAAGCTCAAACACATCAAACGAATGGATAACAACTGTCATATTCCTGACTTGGTACAGGCATTTTTCTATACAGAAAATGGTGGATTAAACCTGGTTTTAAAGCTAGCTGAACCTCTCACTTGTATGACAGTCGCATCAAATTCCATTATTTTGACAACGATGTGTGAACAAAACAAACAGACATAATAGGTGAAATGTCAAAATAGGGGTACAGCAGTCAACATTGTGTTATAATCTTAATCACTATAAAAACAAGCAAATATGTAACAAAGAAGCACAAAATGCATATAGACAAAGAATATTAGCAAAAAATAAATACAAGAATACACAAATTTACCATAGTACAATACCACAATGACGGGGTGCATTCGTTACTGAATGCTTTACATTTCAACTATCAATGCGATGCATTATCACTGAAAATGATTATAAACCATCGTGGGCGAAGTTGATATATATAGCAAAGTTATGTTCCCAGAGATACATGTACATCATATTAAAGTTTTGTGATAAACTACTATAAATATAAGGTGAAACACCACTAATTCGGGCCCAGTCAGAAAGCACATATTCAAAATGGTTCCTACGCATGGGTGTAACTTTCAAAATATGTAGAATTTATTTTAGTAATTTTGGTATCAAATGAAAGCGTTATGATTAGTGTTTATTGTAGAACACTTTTTTATTTATAATTTTGAATGATAAAAAAATTAAGACGAAATTTAAAAAGGCGGATACATTTTGCCTGTTTGTCCGATCTGAAGTACCTGTGTTGGTACATCCGATGTTCCGGGAACAAGTTTTCTCTTACATGCCATTAAACGTATGTTGACTAAGTTGAAGCTTTGACCTGCAATGTTTGTTACTTTATATGAACATAAGAAAAAAGAGCTGTGTCCGCTTGGAATTGGCGAATTTAACATAAAAAGCAATGAGGCCATGATTTAGTGGTGTACTTCCATAACGAATGTAGTAAACAAACATGTTTTCTCTTTATACTGCGTTTTCTCGAAAAATTCATTAAAGTGATATGACCTTTTATACAAATCTTAAAATTACTATTTTTCTTAAATCATAAATGCTACATATATCTTTTGTTCTCATTCAGAAGTAGTTAAACGAGAGCTAAATGCATACGGAGTATCACCAACATTAGAAATATCGCTTCAACATGGTGTAGTTTGCTTTATAGAGAAAAGCGCATTTCGTATTGAAGAAAAGCGGCAAGATTGCTTTACTATGGAATAGGTTATACTGTTTTGAACGGATACACTGAATACTAAAAATATTAATAAGATAATACTTACAATAGACGAATGTATTGCTGTGTTACATATTTGTTTTTCGTTCATTTTTTCGTACATTAATTAGGCCGTTAGTTTTCTCGTTTGAACTGTTTTACATTTGTCATTTTGGGCCTTTTATAGCTGACTAAGTGGAATGGGCTTAACTCATTGTTGAAGGCCGTACGGTGACCTTCAGTTGTTAATTTCTATGTCATTTGGTCTCTTGTGAAATGTTGTCTCATTAGCAATCATACCACATCTTCTTTTTTTGTATTTACAAGACAAGCACTAGGTCAATCAAACAAAACATGAGACATCAAGATGTCGATCAACATACACTTTTCGACAATAAACATTTGTCTATACAGGTCACACACTAGGTCAACCAAACACACCCCAAAAAATTAAGATGCCAAGTACACTCAACAATTGACAAATTTGTGTTAAATATGTCAAACGGTGAATCGTTACTAATCTAGAAAAGTTGTAATCTAGTTAAGCAGAAAGTCTCTGTATATATATCTGTCATTAAAATCAAAATAAAATAATGTTTGAGTACATTTATAACTTAGTTACACTCTTTCAAATAAAATAAACGTTTCGTTATTGTTTATACTTAATAAGGTGAAAACGGCAAAGGTTCAGAAAAAAATAAATAATTGTCGTTATCACAAGCCTATTTAGACATTATCGAATGTGACTCATCGTCGAATTTGTATTAGCCACGAGCAACAAGACGCGTGCCACCACTGGACAGGATCTGCTTACCATAACGGGGCATCTAAGATCACCCCATGTTTTGTTAAGGTTTGTATTGTGTAGGTTTTTGTTTTCTATCTAAGGTTTTGTGAACTGGTTTGTCTTTTCATCTTCTTTTTTTCTTTTGCCATGGTGTTGTCAGTTTTTCTCGAGACTTGGATGTCTACTCGGTATACATATCTTTTGCCTCTTATTTATAATTTCATTATTACTGGAATTTCGAACATGGTTCCCTGTTTTAGTCTATTATTTCTTTTGTAGGAAGTATTCGAAAGAACAGTTATCAATGAGTGCAACGTGTAGGAGATCGTTACACTATCGATATAGATAATGAAACCCTACTGGTACTTTAGACATTGAACAGTTAGAACATGTTGATAACATAAAGAAAAGAACGAAAGCTTATGATCAAATAGATATAAGAAGATGTGGTATGAGTGCCAATGAGACAAATCTCTATCCAAGTCAAAATTTATAAAAGTAAACCATTATAGGTCAAAGTACGGTCTTCAACACGGAGAGTTGGCTCACTCCGAACAGCAAGCTATAAAGGGCCCCAAAAATTACTAGTGTTAAACCATTCAAACGGGAAAACCAACGGTTTAATCTATATAAAAAACGAGAAACACTTATGAACCACATCAACAAACGACAACTACTGAACATCACATGCATGTTATAAGTGCTGTAGACCAGTCCAACACCTCTCATCATGATGAATCAATCGAAGCACATAACGAGATGTATGGCAATACAGTTACTTTGAAATTCGAACATTTAGACAATGTCGAAAAGATAAAGGCACGAAAGCGGATGTTCCGTTGCATGTTTCACACGCGGTAGACACTGACCAGACTATCTACAAATCCAAGACCGAAATTTCAACTGAAGAACATAGCAATTATGAGCCTACCAAAGAAACCACTGACATGGATTATAAGACAGTTACTTCAGTAAACGAACCGTTAGATAATGACACAAAAAATAAACGCACGAAGGCATATGATAAATTGCATGTTGCACATGAGGTATATACTGAACCGAGTCACTACTATCCCAACACCATGATTTCATGTGAAGAACAAAGGAATTATGAACCAATTGATGAAACAACTGAAATGGAAAATAAAACAGCTACGACCGAATATGAACAGTTAGATAATCCCGAAGAGTATAGAAGCATGCACGTGTATAATCAAATACGTGTTGCATACCCGATCAGACAAACTAACACCCTTAACCCATAATTTGAAGAGAAGAAAATACCAAATATGAAAATGAAATTTAATTCAATGTAAATAAAAAAAAAAAAAAATCATAACATCTATTGCATGTTCCAATTCATCAATATTTATCTATGTACGTAAACTCGTCCTTTTTCATCTTAATATCAATTAAAATAAAGTTAATGCTCTATAACTTCGTACATTTTGTACTTTATTTTGGCCTTCTCAACCTTTTTGATTCGAGTGTCACCGATAAGTCTTTTGTAGACAACACATGTGTCTGGATTATAAATCCTGTATTTCACCCTGGTATATATGGTTGGTTTATTTTGAAAGGTTAATGTTAATAAGACAGCAATGCATTTACAATTCAGCAAATTATGTGAAAGAAGGCCGTAAGTGGGTGATCTCTTAATTGCGCCTTTGATTTGATTGCTGCTAAAGATCGTCTGATATGTTTGATAATAGACAATTTCAGCCTGTGGTACAGATTGTTTGTACAACTAGTATAGTATTGACAATACACGTTCTGTTTTTGTTAATATAACAGATAACAAGGATTTCGGTTAAAAAAAAAAAAAACATCGAAAAGTCAAGAACTACATTAGTACTTCCGAATGCAGCGATATTTTTATTTTTGATATTGTGATATACCCATTAATACATTCGAATGACAGATAAGCAGAAAGTAAACAACAACTAGAATTTTGTTAACATGTTTAAATCCTAATAAATAGTAAATATTTGTTTACTCGTAACAAACAACAAACAACAACTAGTGGCTATATTTTTAATTCAGATATTCTCTATACCTTATCATTCCTATATAATGTTAAACTTATAAAAAATATTTTCAATCGATACCGTCAAACAAACTAAAAGAAAATGTGTCTAACTCAGACAAAAATCCATAACCATTCTTGAAGTTAAATGATTGCTCCCTTATCACTTTTGTGTATTCTATTGTGCATCTTAAAGTTTGGTCTCTTTCCCACATACAAATTTTGATTTGAGAGTCACTGATGAGTCTTAAGTAGACGAAACGCGCGTCTGGCGTATTAAATTATCAGCCTGGTACCTTTGATAACTATTTACAGTTATAATTTATCTCAAGTGTGTGTTCTGGTGTGTAAAATTGCCTAATCAGTTTACCAAATACATGTACGTTACAGTTATACTTTACTGTATGTTCTGATGTGTAGCATTGACTAATCCATTTACCACATACATTACAGTAATAATTTATCTCCAGTGTGTGTTCTGATGTGTAACATTGACTAACCCATTTACCACATACATTACAGTAATAATTTATCTCCAGTGTGTGTTCTGATGTGTAACATTGGCCTACCCATTCACCACATACATTACAGCTATAATTCATATCAAGTGTGTGTTCTGATGTGTAACACTGACTAATCCATTTACCACATACATTACAGTAATAATTTATCTCAAGTGTGTGTTCTGATGTGTAACATTGACTTATCCATTTACCACATACATTACAGTAATAATTTATCTCAAGTGTGTGTTCCGATGTGTAACATTGACTTATCCATTTACCACATACGTTACATTTATAATTTATATTAAGTGTGTGTTCTGATGTGTAACATTGGCCTACCCATTCACCACATACATTACAGCTATAATTTATATCAAGTGTGTGTTCTGATGTGTAACATTGGCCTACCCATTCACCACATACATTACAGCTATAATTTATATCAAGTGTGTGTTCTGATGTGTAACATTGACTAATCCATTTACCACATACTTTTCAATTATAATTTATCTCCAGTGTGTGTTCTGATGTGTAACATTGACTTATCCATTTATCACATACATTACAGTTATAAATTATATCAAGTGCGTGTTCTGATGTGTAACACTGTCTTATCCATTTATCACATACATTACCGTTATCATTTATATCAAGTGCGTGTTCTGATGTGTAATATTGACCTATCAATTTACAAAATACGTTACAGTTATAATTTATATCAAGTGCGTGTTCTAATGTGTAACATTGACTTATCCGTTTACAACATACATATAGAATAACTATTCATCATTGTACATTGTCTCGAAAAATAAATTCTAATTGTACAAGGCTTAGAAACAGTTAGAAAGCGGCGAGTTTCTGTAACATCGACTAATCCATTTACTGCATATACATGTACATATCACTTTTATAAGGCTTAGACACAGTGCATGATCACTTGTGTGTACAATGTAGTTAATATAAAAAAGAAGATGTGGTATAATTGCCAATGAGACAACTCTCTTCAAGAGACCGAATGACACATAAATTAACAACTTTAGGTCACCGCACAGGCTTCAACAATGAGCAAAGCCCATACTACAAAGTCAGCTATAAAAGACCCCGAAATGACAAATGTAATAGTTTGTTTAAATAAACATTGATAAACACTTTCCTACAGTTATCACATTTATTAGGTTTAATTATCACAAATGTGTCTTCTCACATGTCTCTGCCAGCTTGAACGATCACCAAACTCTCTACTACACACATCACATTTATAAGGTTTATCACCAGTATGTATTCTCATGTGTTTCTGTAATGTTGAATTATCACCAAGCCCTTTACCACATATATCACATTTATACGGTTTATCACCAGTGTGTGTTCTCATGTGTTTCTGCATAGCATTACTCTGATTACACCTTTTACCAAATATATCACATTTATAAGGTTTATAACCAGTATGCGTTCTCATACTCATGTGCAAGTTTGAAGAAACACCAAACCCTTTACCACACACATCACATTCATACGGTTTATCACCAGTGTGTGTTCTTATGTGTGCCTTTAAATTTGAACTCTGAGCAAAACTTTTACAGCATACATCACATTTATGAGGTTTATCACCAGTATGTGTTCTTATGTGTACCCTTAAAGTTGAACTATGAGCAAACTCATCACCTTTAGAAGGTTTATTATCAGTGTGTGGTCTCGTGTGTCTTTTAAATTTTGAACTATGAACAAATATATCACATGTATTCGGTTTGTCACCAGTATGTGTTTTCATCTTAATTTGTAAGTTTGAAGTGTGACTAAACTCCTCACCTATAAAGGGTTTATCATCAGTATGTATTCTCGTGTGTCTCTGCAATGTTGAACTTTGAGCAAACCCTTTACCACATATATCACATTTACACAGTTTATCACCAGTGTGTATTCTCATGTGTCTCTTCATATCATTACTCTGAGTAAACTTTCTACCGCATACATCACATTTATACGGTTTATCTCCAGTATGTGTTCTTATGTGTCTCCATAAGGTTGAACTTTGAGCAAACCCTTTACCACAGATATTACATTTATACGGTTTATCACCCGTGTGTTTCTTTTGTTGCTGTTTAAGTTTGAACTGTCAGCAAATCTTTTACCGCATACATCACATTCATAAGGTTTATAACTAATGTGTGTTCTTATGTGTCTCCCTAAGGTTGAACTAAGAGCAAACCCTTTACCACATATATCACATGTATTGGGTTTATCACAAGTTTCTGAACTCATCTTAATTCTTAAGTTTGAACTATGACTAAACTCATCACCTACATGTATATAAGGTTCATTATTAGTGTGTTTTCTAGTTTCTATCTGCAAAAGCTGGCTCTGACTTAATCCTTGAACCACATACATCACATTTATTAGGTGTTTCACTAGTGTGTTCTCATGTGAATGTGTAATTTTGAACTATGACCAAACCCTTAAAATACCTTATATATATAATATATATAATCACATTCATAACGTTTATCTCTCGTGTAGTTTTTCATGTCTCTTTGCCACATATAGATATATGCTCCTGTAACTCTGCAGTATTTGTTTTCATTTTGTCATTAAACTGTGTGCTATGTGTTCTCATGTGTTGCTCAAATTCTGCATTATGTGTTTTCACAGATTTGACCAACTCAGCATAATATTTGTCCATGCGTTCCTTTCTAATGCACCATTAATCTCCTGATCTTTACAGGTCTATTTTTTTTCCTCCAGCATGAAAGCTGATGTTTTTCTTATTTCCAATATCAACTAAACTGTATTTTGATCAAGGGAGGTAATTACAGATCTAAGACTTTCTCATTTTGTGATGTGCGACAATTCATTGGTTTCTATACACTCATTTTCACCTCATTTTCTTTGAGTGGCGTGGAATCTAAATAAAAGAGAACTTAACAATTATAAGAAACAAATTTTATATATTTGGATATATGAATTACAGTTTCACGAGGGAAAATCAATAAAAACGTTTTAAAAAAGGGATGACTAATTGGTCCTTTTTCGGTGTTAAATTTTACTTTTTGGACATAGTTTTCTATTTGTCCATTCTAATATTGTAAATATTTTAAAACTCATATTCCATGCTTGTGTCTGTGACTGGCACAGCTTCAGTCAGGTCAGGAAGGATTGAGCTTTCACGAACATGTTCACCTAAACACATTCTATATGTGCCTGTAAATGTCTCAGCTTCAGTCATGTCAGGAATTGTTGAGCTTTCACAAACATGTTCACCCCAACACATTCTATCGGTGCCTGTGACTGTCACAACTTCAGGCATGACAGGAAGTATTGAACTCTCGCAAACAGGTGCATTGCAATTGCATCAATTTTTACAAAACATAATCTTTCATTTCAGACCAGAAGGTTATATTTCATTTGCGCCAAAAGAAATCCAACCCCATCTCCTAAATTTATCAAGTTTATAAAAATAATATGCATTAATTTGTCTAAAATTATTACTTGAAATGTATGGCGACAAAAAGAGCTATAAAAGAAAATGACTTTTTAATATTAGAAAATGAATTCTTAGTATTTCATAGGAAATCATTTAATTATTGAAAAGATAATAAACAAGTGATAAGTCAAAACTCTTTAGTGGTGGATATTTTAATTTGTAACTGTCATACTGTCACGACTGAAAGTAGATTTTTAATAGTAGAAAATGATTTTTTATTAGTAGAAAATGATTTTTTAATAGTAGAAAATGATTTCTTAATATAAAAAAACATTTATTCATATTGAAAATAAATTTCAAAATATATAAGAAAATAATTTCGAATTTTGAATATCAAAAATGATTTTTTATAATTGAAAAAGGAATTTCTTATATTAAAAATGAATTTGTAATATTACAAAATGTGAATTTTGTAATAATAATAAATGATTTTTAAACATTAATAAATGATTTTTAATATTAAGAAATGATTATTTAACATTACAAATTATTTTTCTAATATTACAAATTTATTTTTAATGTCATGAATATTAAGAAATTGTGTTTTCTTTTTCAATACTAGAAATTCATTTCTTAATATTAGATATTCATGGTCTAATATTAGAAAATGAATTTCTAATATTAAAATGAATTTTAATATCAAAAATGATTTTTCAATTTTAAAACAAAACTCTTTTTTTTTCCACTTTGGCTTGCCATAGAAATGCTAATACGACCTCTATTACAAATGTATGCAATGTTCAGATATTTCCTAATTCTACTCACACCACATAGCTTGATTTATTATTGATGTTTTGAAATTGAAGATTTGAAGAGGCTATTAGCATTATTTGTAAATTTATATTTCTTTCCATACTTCTATGATATTTCAATTTAAAATTATACTCAGTATGTCAAATTGACATTATCTATACCACTAAATCTAAAGACCGTTTTTGTTCACCCAATAAACGTATAACAGAAGAAAGCTACAAGTCTATACTGAAAATTTTACCCTTTTACATCGATAACTGTTTCAAACAATAAGCAATTAGACAAATTAAGGTGTCAGATCACCAATTACTCCCTCCAATTTAGAACGTATGTAAAAGTAGGCCTACTCGGACAAAAAATAGTGCATTTGATGTCATTGTTTATTTAAACTAACCAACAAATTTGCAGAAATGAAACTTTTGGTGAAAGAGAAATATATTAAGACCATTTTGAGCCAAAATTTACTTATCTATGAGTTTGCATTAAACATTGAGGATTAATGCGCTCCATAGTATACTAATTTAAGATTTCCAGAAAACCAGGGGTTATGTTTAGTGGTACCTCAGTTCGGGAGGTCTCTTCTTTCTTATAAGATTTTAAAGGTAAGTGGAAAATTGGCATGTAGAAAGGTGATACCTGTACGATTCAAGATATACCTGGTTTCTATGAAGTTAAAATTAAGGTAAAATATTTAGAAAGCTGTGAATATTGCAAAATTTGGCTGAACAGATGGGGATTTTTAATTGGTGGTCTGACACCTTTAAAGCGAAAAGCGGTGAAACCCCAAAAACAGAAAACAATTGATTTTTTTGTCCTAACTGATCATTTGGAATGATAGTAGTCACATTTTAATCTTTTTTTGGCAAAAAGTTACGTATTGCAAATTTCGAGACTTAAACCTGAATTTGTGCTATTTTTAGCTTTTCCCACCCTGACAATATGCTTTCATATAAAAAAAATGTCCTAAATTGTTATGAATTCACAGTAACTTGCTTCTGTGGTATTAAACATTAAAACATAGGTTGTTTACCACCCAGAAAAACTTGTCGTCATGAAGATTTAATGAATTTATTTGATTTTTACCCCTTATATCATTGCGTCATACCATGTATTTGACAGATAATATAGCCTAATGTAAACAGTGCATAAACTCACCACAATCCCATTTATTGTCTCAAATGAAAGTTTTCTACCTTAAATTTTATTGACTGATAGTAAATAAAAACAGTTTAATGACCACAACTGCACTCTTGATTAATTAATAGTCCCATTACTGAAACTTGGTGAAAAAAGGGGGGTCATTATTTCTTTACTCTTCAAAACCTTGGATTTTTAACTAAACTCATTGTAAAAATAGTGGAAAGTCTTTAAAGCAGAAGGACAAACAAGAAAAAATCAACCAAACCTGGTCTTGATATTGAAAGTTTGTGTTCCTGTAGTCCAAAATGAAATTTTGAAGTATTTTCTATTAAAGTCATACATTACAGTCAGTTTAACTTAAGCTGTGAATATTGTAATTTAAGTCGCATTATGCTCAGATAGGATTATTTTACTACAAATTGACGAAGGACTAGGAATAAAGCAAAAAAAAAAAAAGATTTCTGATCAACTTTCTTTGCTCTTTAGGTGTCAGACCACCAATTACTCCCTCCAATTTAGAACGTATGTAAAAGTAGGCCTACTCGGACAAACAATTGTGCATTTGATGTCATTGTTTACTTAAACTAACCAACAAATTTGCAGAAATGAAACTTTTGGTGAAAGAAAAATATATTAATAGATATAGGAAGATGTGGTGTGAGTGCCAATGAGACAACTCTCCAAAATTTGGTTGAACAGATAGGGATTTTTAATTGGTGGTTTGACACCTCAATAAGTTCCAGAACTATCGGATGTGATTTCCTTTTAGTCATGTCATTACATGTCACATGTTACCCATTACCTTATCTGTACGTTCCGCATCTGTCAGGCGCACCACCAAACAGTGTATTTGGGATTTGCTATATACACGAGTCATAATCAAAGGGTTGACACTACTAAATTCAATCATTGTCACATTGTTTACTATTGTCGTATTTTAATCAGCATGACTCTATAAAATGACAATACGAATACTAAAAATCTAGACTTGAAATAAGGCATAGGTACAGTTTCCAATTTGTTTGCCGACATGACGTAAAAACGGCGAATCGAAGAATTCAACTTCTTTACTACTAAATTTAAAGACCGTTTTTTGTTCACCTAATAAACGTATAACAGAAGAAAGCTACAAGTCAAACTTATATAAGGGTATATATACTTGATAGGGTATACTGAAAATTTTACCCTTTTACATCGATTACTGTTTCAAACAATAAGCAATTAGACAAATGAATAAGTTATGGAACTATCCAATGCGATTTCCTTTTAGTCATGTCATTATATGTCACATGTTACCTATTACCTTATCTGTACGTTCCGCATCTGTCAGCATTGGTCAGGAGCACCAACAAACGGTGTATTTGGGATTTGCTATATACAAGGGTCATAATCACAGGGTTGACACTACTAAATACAATCATTGTCACATTGTTTCCTATTGTAGTATTTTAATCAGCATGACTTTATAAAATGATTATACGAATACTAAAAATCTAGACTTAAAATAAGGCGTAGGTACAGTTTCCAATTTGTTTGCCAACATGTAAAACGTAAAAATGGCGAATTGAAGAATCCAACTTTAACTAATATAGGACAATGCTGTTGATTAAAAGTTACTCCATTCCAGGCCCTTTTGTCTTCCAAATAATTAATATTACCGATAATTGATAAGTTCCAGGTTGACAGGGTTCAAACACAAAGATTTAGAAAGCAGAACAAACTGTGCATCTTATATTATAATCAACATGACTTTATCAGATGATAATACCAATACTAAAAATCCAGGCTAAAATAAGGCTTACACATAATTAGATACTTTCATTCAGTCACGGACCCGCGATTTCGCGGGAGTGTTCTAGTTATATTGAAAATAATACAATGTATCCGTGAATGTTGCACGTATATGTTAATCATGTTAATTTGGCGTTCCATAGACAAGTTTATTGAATAACTTTTCTATTGTTCAAAACCTAATTTCTATAAATGCCATTATGGTCAGTTTGGCACGATTTTTAACACGTATAAAAACGACTTATAGTATCAGCTAATCAAGGCCGTATCTATATGTAATATTTATGTAATAAATATACTTTGTTTTACGTATTAATTTAGCTAAACTCTTACGCCGCAAAGTATTTTTAATTCAGCAAGTAATTTTGTTTTAAAGATTCAGTTCTAAATAAACTGACACCAAATATTCATTTTACATACATGATCATTGCCTACTTACATGTTTACCTTTTCTTGAATCAAACACAAACAAAGTCGTGTTATTATTACATTTTTTCAGCAGAAAAAAAAAACATTACCAAAGGGAGATAACTGAAGTTTTTTCTACATATGGAACGCCTACTGGAGGGCACGATGATTTTTTTTTTTTTTTATTTATCTTTTAGTCGCCTAGTTTTTCCGCCTTCTTGTAAACGGTTGTTTCCCGCATTTCGTGCTGAATAAAATTCATTTTTATCCTGTTTTACAAGTGCAAATTTTTTTACTTTCAATTTATCTGTATATATATAATGCTCCTTTAGCATTCCAGAAATCAAATTTCAATCTCGTAAGTTTCAGACCATAAAAACAGAGAAGGAGTGTTTGAAAGCTAGAAAACAACGGGATGCTGTAACTGTCAATGTAATTTCAAGTCTAATTTCCAAGTCGGCAATCCCATTTCGTCCTTTTTTTTTTATTGAATTGTGATTAGGGACAGAGCCCTTTTTTAAGGGGGGCATGTTATTTTTTTTTTTTTTTTTTACTTTGACAAACATTTTTTGCCCGACTTAACTTTCTTAATAAATAAACATACAGTAACTAGAAAATCAATACGAAACGCAATGAATAACATGAATAATTCATTTACCAAATAATTTTCAATGCAAATTAAGTATATTTGGTCACTTGCTTGCTAAACCACATATTATTTGAATTATATATTCAAGAAACTTAACATTTAAGAATATATAAAAATGGTAAAAAAAAAAAAACCACAAAAGATGAATGGTCGGTGTTTTGTAGAACTTTTGAAAATTCGCCTTTACAACAAATAAGACAAATATTCAGTTGTTATTACCAGTCTACATGTAGTACATAGTCTAAAAAGCATACGAATAAATAAATCAGTATGAGTAGGTCAAAGTAACCATTTTTCTTTTCTTTTCAAAACACAACATCCAACAAGGGTACGCATTGATGAAATCTGAATAAAATTAACTGCATATATTTAACGATATTTTTTTTTTTTTTCTCATATTTGTAATCTTGGAACCATGGTAACGCGTTATAATGTAATACATGTAGTTTCATCATATCACACTAGTTATCATCTGTATAGTGTATCGTAATATCATCTTTACTTTTCAGTATATATTGCAATACGCCGTAGTAAAAAAAAACAAGTTGTTATTTTGTAATTTGCATTACAGTGAAATTGATAACGTGTTGTTTTCAATTTTTTTCACAATTGGAAAAACATATTCACTTTTTGTTCGAATATAACTGCACATGTTAAGATATAAATCAGCTTAACTGTATCTATGGTATCTTTTGTTTCTATTAAGAAGGAATATTAAGATGCTTTCAACTGGTCACCAAACAGTTGAAACTTTGAATTATACAGCGACAGGATACATGGTCTTTATATTGAAATGTTAAGAAAAAGGCTTGATTAAAAAAAAAAAAAAAAAAAAAAATCTTCATGAGACGCTATATATGATGTATAGTTTCTGTTTTATATACACCTGTTCTGTAAAAGGCAATATTTTCACTCGCATTTAATGATTGTTTCGTGAAATTCTGAATAGGTCTGAATTCTATATGACGTCACTAGACTGAAGTCTGAACCATTCTAACGTTGAACTGTTACATTAATTAGGCCGTTAGTTTTCTCGTTTGAATTGTTGTGAATTTGTCATTTCGGGCCTTTTATTAGTAGTAGACTTTTTCAACAAATTGTCGGCATTCCTATGGGAACAAAATGTGTACCTCTCTTTGCCGACCTCTTCTTATTTTCATATGAATCGGAGTTCCTTCAGACACTTGTCAAAAACAAAAAGATCAAAGAAGCCAGATTATTTCATTTCACTTTCAGATATATTGATGATGTTCTTTTCATTAACAATCCGAACTTTTCTGATTGGGTTCCATTAATATATCCCCTAGAACTAGAAATTAAAGAAACAGCAGACACGGCTTCCTTCGCCTAATTTTTAGACTTATACCTCGAATTTGACATACACAGTCATCTCAGTACCAGAATCTATATGACAAACGAGACGATTTTAATTTTGAAATTATCAATTTCCCCCACCTTAGTTGCAATATACCAACTTCACCTGCACATGGGATATACATTTCCCAACTTATTCGATATTCAAGAGCTTGCAGCTCCTACTCAGACTTTGTAAAACGTCACCAGTGTCTGAGCAGAAAGTTGATGAACCAGGGGTATGTCAAAGAACGTCTCGTCCTTTTTCTAAAAAAGTTCATCAGAAGGTACCATGACCTTGTTGATAAATAATCCGTATCAACTTAACAAATAATACACGATGGTCTTGAAATATAGATTCTAGGTACTGACGTTGGTTATCATCTTAATAACGTGTTATATTGTTCTTTTATTTGTCTTTGTTCTATTATTAATATTACTTTTACTGTTTGGTCTGTTTTCTGTGATATCCATTTGACGTGGCTCGGTACTTGTACATCTCGTCAATGTGTTTGTATTATCTTTCATTTTTGCTGGTGTGTTTTGTACGTGTGACTTTATGTGTTTCTGTGGTACATATGACGTGGCTCTGTGCTTTTAAAGATCCCGCCATTTTGTTATTGTTCTATTATAATGCCATTATGTTATTGTTCTATTATAATTTTGAAAATACTTTGAACGACAAAATTATTTTACTCGCGTAGTGGTATTAACCATATGTGGATTCTTAAAAATTCTAAAGAATTTCTGGATAATTTTAAATCTCGGTCTTTTTCTGAAATTAGTTCTAACAAAAACTTTTGATTTTTCAACCCTGTATACCACCATTCCCCATGTGAAATTATAATTTCGAAAATATTTTGAACGACAAAAAATATTTTAATTTTCTTCCTGTGTGACTTTTACATTTTCTGGCGTCAAACACGCGACTCTACACTAAGAGTAGATGTGAATGCAGTCACAGGACTTTAAATATTTCAATCCTTTAAATTTTATGGGTTGATTTAAAATACATATATAAGTAAGCAATGGACGTGGTTGTTAAATTTGATAGATGCTTTTTGTGCTTCTTTGTTAAATGTTTGTTTGTTTTGAGATTGTGACACAGTGATGACTGCTGTACCCATATTTTGAAAATGTTGCCTATTATGTCTGTTTTGTTCATGCATCGTTGTAAATATAATGGAATTTGATGCGACTGTCATACAAGTGAGAGGTTTCGCGCTATAAAACCAGGTTCAATCCACCATTTTCTACATTTGAAAATGCCCGTACCAAGTCAGGAATATGACAGTTGTTGTCCATTCGTTTGATGTGTTTTATCATTTGATTTTGCCATTTGATTAGGGACTTTCCGTTTTGAATTTTCCTCGGAGTTCAGTATTTTTGTGATTTTACTTTTTATAGCTGATTATATGCGGTATGGGTTTTGCTCCATTTCAAAGGCAGTACGGTGACCTATAGGTGTTAATTTCTGTGTCATTTCGTGTCTTGGTGAGAGTTGTCTCAATGACAATCATTCCACATTTTCTTTTTCTATAGCTATCTGAACTTGTTCATACTGAAACAGTCTCGATCAATTCTGTATTCTTCTTCATCCTAATTACTTCCCGACTTGTTTTCAATGTGGTAAACATACTCGACCAAAGACCAAACCATTCTAAATTAAAGTCTGAACCATACTCGACCAATAAACCTCTACCTTTTATAACTATAATCTATTCAATAACAAATCACCAATTTTTACACTGAGTTACTGCACATTGATTTAATTATGATTTGTTTTCATTTATTATACATAGCCAAGGAAAAGAAATCGTTTCAATACATACTTTGTACAGACAAAAAAGTAAATTTGAAAAAAAAAAAACAAATATACAGAAATAGGTTACATAAGATTGGAAAGACTTGACGAGTATAATCCAGACTTGGTTTAGTATGGTTCAGACTTGGTTTAGTATGGTTCAGACTTTGTTCTAGTCTGGTTCATACTTTAAAAGAAGTCGAGAACTGGATAAGTACAGATCTATCATACTATCTGTATATTCCGTAAACGCAAAGTATTCACACATCTTTAACATGTACTTGTGAATTTTTCATCTATATCTTCTTCTCAACAAGGAATTATTATACAGTTTTTTCACAGTTTTGAAAGAAATTTCGAAATTAGGGAAGTTTGTTTTTTTAACTTGATCGCCTCTTACATTTCAAACAAGAACCAATTTTATGTCATTATAGTACTAAGCTAATTTTAACTCTTTTTGGAGCGCAATATTATCAGTTGAAATATATATTGATTACGTTAGTCCAACTAAACTGTGTTATATTTTCTAATCAACCAGAAATATATGTTATGGTTCATAACCCTTCCACATTTTCTCGGCCTATTCATAAGGTCTCGTGTCAGGAACCTTGTCAGCTATTATTGTTACATCTTGATGAATGTGTCATTTAGAAAACTATGAATTCGAAATGATGCCATATCTTTGTTTTGTAATTGGTTCAATTGATTAGAACCTTAATGCATCATCATAGACACCTGATATCGAAGACAGTGTGTTGACAACTTAACCATGGATTGAAATCCAGTCGTCTTTCTTTTTTCTCCATTACGTTGTCATTGCAGTTTCTCTTCGACTTTTCGAGTTTTGAAAGTCTCTTTGAATCTTCTGTCTCTTTTTGAAGACCAGATATAACCGAAACAGCAACAAAACGGACAAGGAATTAGTAAGTTACGGGAGAAGATTTATTCCGTAACGTAAAATAATCTCTTAAACATCTTCACAAAAAATTGCACTAGAACAATATCCGTATTGTTTGCACAATAATCCAATTATTCTCTAAAACTCAATCAATGTAAACTTCTCTAGAATAACTTCGTCTAACCGAATACAGGGGCCTCGGTGGCCAATTAGTCTTTGTAATACTTCTACTGTAATCACCAGTAGACATGGGGTAATTTAAATATGGTAATTAAGCATTTTTTCAATCACAAGTAATTGAAAGTAATGAATTTACATAGCCAAAATTGTCTGTAATTGACAATTACTTTTCAATTACAACTCAATTGCATTTAAATTTTGAATCAGAAAGATTGAATCTTGTGTTTTCTCAAAAAATGATGAAAAGCCATGACCTTAGTAAATGTAATTAGCTGACAAAGCAAAACCTACACAGTATACTCTATGTAATTACACAACAATGGGAGATTCTTTAGTTTGTATTGAATGAACAAAAATAAAAAAGAAGAAAAATAAAGATATAGAAACATGCCATAATTTGTGTTTAAAAGAAACCATTAGTTAATCACTGTCTTATACCTTAATTAGCTTGTTACCTATGTTTATATTCAGATAGATATTGTTAGACATTGATTTAACATAATCAATTTTAATAGGACATAGTCAATCAATAAATATAACCTCTGAATATTTGTTTTATTAAAACTATATAATGACTGTTTTAATTTACAACAGTTATGTTTGCATGTTAAACAGGTGTTAAGCCAATAAATAAGAGATAGATATACCCCTAGGTACACGATTTTTTTTAATCAATTAATTGTGATTAAAATGAAGTTTGTTTTTTAAAGTCACGCTTTCTAAATCATTTCTTTAGGAAAAATAATTTTAATAAGTTGTGATCAAAATAAAAAACATTTCAAAACATTAAAATTAGGGTTCTCTTTTGTATCATTTTCAATGAAATAATTCAAATATAAAATTTCAATTGGTACTTACAACAAAATTTAATATTTGCAAAATATTAAATAAAGCTTTTTATTATTTTGAGCATCAAATTAAACCAGACCTCTAGTCCTAATGATTCCTGATAGACCAATTATTATGCGCACTTCAGATTTAATATGTTTTTTTTTTCTTTATTCCCATAACACACCAGATATCTAACGTTTACTCTTCTTTGATACTGGCTGAATTTGAAAATAGTCGCCGAAGATCTCATTTGTTATTACTATAGAGCAATGTATGATACTTATGTACATATAGAATAAATGCATGTTCTAAATTTTCCTAAAGTAATTGAAGTAATTAATTACATTTGCCAAGTAATTGGAAAGTAATTAATTACATTGGTAAAAAAGTCAAATGTAATGTGTAATTTAATTGAAGATTTTGTAATTGTAATTGAATGTAATTAATTACTTTCAAAAGTAATTGACCCAATGTCTGATCACTAGCCAGTCAACACTGGTGTTGTGAGTTCTAATCTTGCTCGCACGAGTTTACTCGACTCCAATCATACTTGCCTAGGTTGGTCAGTTTTCCTATCGAAGGGTGGTGGTTAACTCCGGGTTTCCTCTATCTATTAAAACTGGCAGCCACAAAATACCCCAAAAGTACAGCGTAAAATTGGCGTTAAAACACCGACAACAATCAATCTAACCGAATATTGAAGCACTGATTAATCGATACTCCGAATGAGGCCTTTAGCGATTTCTGTTTACGTGTTGCATTAATGAAATGTATATTTATTTAAAGTTTGTGAGACCAAAGCTACACAAATAAGCTAAAAATATTCTCTGACGAAACTAACTACAATTATGTATTTTTAACTTCACGTAAAACATGACATATACTTTTAAAAGTATTTTTTGTTTGTAATCAGGTATCCTTGAAAAACGTCCCGTTCAGTAAATAACGGGTCTCGAAGTTTATGAAGGTTTGTCAATCATATTCCGAAAACTGTATTCAAATTCATACATAAGATACTGTAAACGAGAAGGAAAGAAATAAATTAAAAAAAAATAGTTTTGGGAGAAAAAAGTGTGTCAGATCTTTCAGAGTTAAAGTAATTACCAATTGAAACACATATTCGATCTTGTAATAAGCCGATAACACGATTTATAGAAATGGAAATGTGCACTATTATCTAAGGTAAATTAGGTATTTTTATAGGATATACATTTGTAATAAGTCTTCAACGTTTTTATTATTATTATACATCAAGTTCAATTTACGGCTTTCTTTAATATAATGATAATTCAATGACACATCTGGACAAATAAATTGTATGTCGTGTCAGTGGTGCGCTAGAAAATACAGCCTTATTAATTTTTTTATCAGTTGTATGTGCTACCTCATTGATTTACATACATTAAAATTATTACCGTGTTTGTATTACCATGAACAAAACGACGGGTGCCACATGTGCACCAGATCTATTTACCCTTCCGTGGCATTTAGTATGATCACCCCAAGTTTTTGGTGGGTTCCTGTTGCTCAGTCTTTAGTTTTCTGTGTTGTATTTTGTGTACTGTTGTTTTTCTTTTTTGTATGGTATGTTCCTTTGGTATCTTTCGCCTCTCTCTTACAGTCATTGGCAGTTTTTACAGACGGGACAGAGAAATTAACGTCCATACATTGTACATGAAACTTGCTATATTTCCCCCTGTAAATGTCTGAATAGTATTACTCCAAAGATGTTCATTCAGCTTATGTAGATTTAATCCGTTATTAGTTTCAATTGTATTTTATATTATATTTTTCCAATCTTTTTTTTCTGGGTCTCTTTAATGTGCACATTTCTGGGTAATTGGATACAATGTTGAGAGGGAATATCTTAATGATTAATAACATAATAAATATTAAACTGACATTGGGTCATAAAGCAATGCCTGGACTAGGTGGTAATTCCCAAGAGAGAGTTCCACTCGAGGAGGAGCTGATATCCAATTTGTTTGCTGTTATTTGTCGTTTGGCCTTTTTCGTTTTTTTCCTCGATATTGTGAGTTAATTTTCGATTTATGAGTGTGCATGTCCATTTGGTTTCCTAAGTCATTCTTTCGCATCATCTAAACGTTCATTAATTTTCATTTGACTCTTAGTGACATAAAATGATTTTTTGCTATCTAGTATTGCATAGTTGACAATGATTGATGACAAGATCAAACAACATGATTTTTCTTTTCTTATTTTGATAAGGAATATTTTTTTGGCAATAATTATGATTCGTTAGTACATGCCATCAACACAAGCCGTTCAATATCAATATACAATTGCTCTATATTAGACGGGGAACAAAATGCACAGAGACTATCTTCATGATCATGATCTTTTTTTTTTTTTTGTTTATCTTGAAATATATTATGGTTTTATCTCATTTTTTGAAATTTTAAGACTTTTTAAGTTGGTATTCATAATTTTGGCAATCAATATACTCATTGGCTCACTGACATGGCCAAGAAAACGATGTTTGCAATGCATGGCCGATGTTCAATAGACTAACAGTAGCAATTTAAGTATGATATATAAAACATATGAAATAACATATGAGCTGCGTCGACCTTATGCAAATGAATAACTATGGGGTTAACTCATTTTTCTGGTTGAAAAAATCTTTATGCAAAGTCTGTTACTGTTTGAAAATTGAGTTGATACAGAAACCCTACTAAATACACCAAAATGCATCTTTTATTTCGTATTTGAAAGTTCCAAAATTAATCAGTCTTATAAATGAACATATAGTTGTTAATTTCTGTGTAATATGGTCTCTTGTGGAGAGTTGTCTCATTGGCAATCATACCACATCTTCTTTTTTATATGTATACATGCACTTGCATAGGGTCGATTTCTATCCGACGCAGCTCATATATTTTTTTTTATAATTCAATATGATATAGATTTTTTGGTTAACTGCTGTCAATTTGTTATTAACAGTTACATGTATTCGTGTTAGGTAGTAAGTAGCTGATGTCTATAGGTATATATTTTTTAAACTATACTAACATTAGTAAATAAATCTAACGTATGATTTCATCCACACTGCATCGAGAATACGTTCTTAACAATGCATTGATGGGAAAGTTGTTTTAATTACTTAATCAAATATGAGTAGATGTAAATGTAATAATTTCGGAAAGGATTAAGTAAAATGTACATTATCTCCATTTTAACAGCCGTCATATCAAGTTAAAGTATATCACTTAAAGGAACCTAAGACTGCTAAAACAGTAGGACGTAGTATAGATATTTGATCACAAACCTATGTATTGATTGCATGTTTCCTTTTTTTCCTGGAAATATGAACAAGGTGAGCCATAACTTATTTGTTTTCAAAAGTTGACAATTATAGGCCAACGTTCGGGTTTCAAAATGGAAAAAGAGCACATACCGAACAAGAAGATATACAGTGGAGATCACTTCTAACCTCTCATTAGAACTGTCAGAATAATCTGTCATAGAACTGTTCTAAACTGTTTTTGAACTGTTCTAAGTAGAACAGTCAGAATCAGTTCTAGGTAGAACTGACCAAGTCAGTTCTAGGTAGAACTGACCAAATCAGTTCTAGGTAGAACTGTCAGGATCAGTTCAAGGGTAGAACTGTTTTACACTGTTCTAGGGTAGAACTGTCAAACTGTTCTAGGTAGAACTGTCCAAATCAGGTCTAGTCGTAGAACTGTCAGCAGAACTGACGAAATCAGTTCTAACCGTAGAACTGTCAGCAGAACTGTCTAAAACTGTTCTAGCCGTAGTACTGACCAAACCTGTCAGGATTGTAAAACAGTTCTAAATGACGTCACTGCAGTTAGGGCATCTCACTGGTCACCATTCAGTGTTATTATATGTTAAAACAGTGCTGTGATGAGAATTTTTTAATATATATTATATTCTTTTGACTTATTTATATTTAAGACAAAAGGTTCTTAATACTGTCCTATGGATAGAACTGACTAAATCAATTCTAGCCGTAGAACTGACCAAATCAGTTCTAATCTTAGAACTGTTCTAGTCGTAGAACTGTTCTAGCCGTAGAACTGTTCTAGTCGTAGAACTGACCAAAGATTTGGTAAGTTCTAGGTAGAACTGTCTAAAACTGTTCTAGGGTAGAACTGTCAGGATCAATTCTAAGTAGAACTGTCTAAATCAGTTCTAGGTAGAACTGACCAAAACAGTTCTAGGTTAGAACTGTTCTAGCTAGAACTGTCTAAAAGGTGTCAGGATGACATTTCTACATACTGTCCTAGAACAGTTCTCCAGACAGATTCTGACAGATTTTATGAGAGGTTAGAAGTGATCTCCACTGTAAAGGGCTCTACAATGAGTAGTGTAGAACAATTCAAACAGGAAAACCAACAGTATAATCTATATATAAAACGAGAAACGAGAAACACTTATGAACAACAGAAACAATCGACAACCACTAAACAACAGGCTCCTGACACTTCAAAATATCAAATATTAACAACTTTAACTGTGATGATAAGGATGTATATCCTTCAATTTTTACTGGAATTCTACATATGTTAACGACAAAGGACAATCTTTCGTTGTGGATTTCAATGAACGTAATGAATTACTGGCAAATCATAAAGGCAAGGATTTCGACACCACAAGCTACTCAAAACGTGTGTTTAATTCCAAAAAAAAAAAGAAACAAAAGAAAAGAAACAAAAAATACATCTTAATCATATTGATGTCGAGTACCGAGCACTTCATTTATATGTTTTGAAGTGTAGTATGACGTTCAATATCAATGAACTAGTACACTGGGGCCAGCTGAAGCCCGCCTCTTGGTGCGGGATTTTATCGTTGTGTTGAAGACCCATTGTTATCCTTCGGCTGTTTTCTGCTATTTGGTTGGGTTGTTGTCTCTTTGACACTTTCCCCATTTCTCAATTTTAAACTCATCAATCCTTCACATGAACTAATTTTGAAAGATTACCAGTTCAACACCGTATTTAAATCTTTTAACACTATTTTAATTTTTAGATTTCCTTATTATCAAGCATGACACATCTTCTGTGAAAGTATTTGACTTTTTCCAAGAATTTAAATTATAATAATGTACCCGGATAGGGTGACATATCTTTCTCTAAACAAGCACGTTAATATCGAAGCTCTTGCATGTCGGTTTTGCACAAAACAGCGTTCATTTTCTGTTCTCATCCTGAAATGCATCTAATACATGCCATTTACTAAATTAAATGAGTCGTCCAATTATCCCAAACATTTTTTTTTACATAAAGACAGAAAACAATCAAAAAGGATTACACACATGTACAGTTTTAAATATGGTCTTAAAGATATTATTATATTACTTCAACACTAAACAGCAAGACATAAAACAAAATATAACTATAATTTTCGTACCAGTTATTTTCTTAACGAAATATTTAAATTACCTAGGACAGATTGTAATGGCAACCAATTTTTTTTTCCATATATATTCTTTTTGTGTAGGCGATAAGAAATTTACCCTATTTTGTTCTATTCTTATACAATATTTCATATATGCAATACTACCTTTCACAGAAGGTTTTTCTCCTGAATTTTTACAGCTATAAACATAAAATTTTAAAATCAATATGTTGTACTGTACTATATGGGTAAAAAATTTCCCCAATACCAAAAAAAAACATCCTTTGCATTTATATGTTTCAGGCTAAATCCACATTTTAATAATAAATTTTGAAGTGCTATCCAAACATTTTTGCTGTATACACATTCCCAAAAGATATGCAAATCAGATTTCTTTGGTTTCAGTGCAAAAAGTGCACATTTCTATGTTTGTTAAACCACATTTATAAAGAAATGAGTTTGTGTATAACAATCCTATGTGATAACTTGAACTGAAACTTTTGAAGTTCAGTGTTTTTGTTGCTTGAAATACCCTCGAGTCGATTTACCCCCAATCATCAATTTTAACGCATAAATCCTCAGACCATTTGTTTTGTGATCTTGAAGGATTTTCCTTTATATTTTCTAGAAATAGTTGATTAAATGTTTATTTGATTTTTTTAATCATTTGTAAGTTTTTCTACAATATCATTTTCAATAATATCTAATTTTCTGTGATCTGAAATTGTTTTCTTCCAGATACCTGGGATTGTACTAACAAGACCATAATATTCAATAAAATTGGTTTTAACTGCATACTGAGTTTTAAGATGTTCAAATGTCAGTATGTTTTTTATTTTTTTTTTTTTTCATCTGAAATTAGATCATTAATAAAAAATATACCATCATTACAATAATTTTCATGAATAAATGGCTTTCCACACTTCATTTAGTGTTAATATTTAGCCAAATGGGTTGACTCAGGATATTTATGATATTGTTTTCATTTTTCATCTTGTCTGGCTTCTATTTAGCCAGATTTAGAAAAATGTCCCTCCAAAAAGGATTTAACTTTTTTGTAATTTTTTCCTAACGCTCTTTTGTCAGGTACAATATTTTATCCCCTCCATATTTTTCTATATAACTCAATAATAAAATTTTCCAGGTGGAAAGATTCAAGGAATTTAGCAATTTATAAAGCCATGACATTTTAAGGGACATACAAAAACTTTCTATATGGGGGCATTTAAACCTCCCTCATCATAATTATTTGTAATAACTTTCCTTTTTATTTTGTCTGGTTTTCCATCCCATACAAATTTGTTGAAAATTCCTTGTATTTTTTGCATAACCTGACCTGGTGGATTTGGAAGTACTGTCAGAACCTGGACATAAAGTGGGAGAGCCAAAGTTTTTATAACAATGGTTTTGCCAATATATGTCAAGTTTCTGTATGACCATAAATTGAGAAGGCTTTTCATGCTTTTATTTTTTTCCGTATAGTTTTTTAAAGTTTTATCCTCATTTAAGAGATTGAAACGAAATCCCACCAGTTTAAACTTTCCTGATGTATTCCAAGATAATTTCTTATTTGGTAACAGTTTTTCATTACTGCCTGATTTTGAGCCAACCCATATGGCTTCAGTTTTATCTACATTTACATTCAAACCAGCACAAGCAGCAAAGCAATCAAAAATGTGCAAAGCTTGTTTAAGAGATTCCTCATTTTCATCCAGAATCAGAGAGGAGTCATCTACATATTGACTTTGTTAAAACTCTGAGTCGTTTACTGTGATACCAGATACATTTGGGTCATATTTTAAAGCTGCACTAAGTAGTTCCAACACAAGGATGATGATGTAAGGGGATAAAGGATCCCCTTGCCTACCCCCAGCCTATGTTAAAAATTCTGATAAATGTCCATTATTTGTAACTGCACTGGAAATGTCTGTATAAAAACATGTTATCCATCTACAAAGTATGGGACCAAACCCATAACAATCTAAAGTTTTTTTTCAATTAAGGACCATTCGACCGTGTCGAAGCTTTTTCAAAGTCAACCAGTAATAATTATCCTGGAATATCTTCTTCTTCTAATTTATCTATCAATAATTCTAACACATTCCCAAACTTGAGCAGTGTGTTTGCTGTAGGATTCCTTTTTCTATTTCAGGAATTATATAATGAAAGAGATGTATTACCTCACCTATTTCTGGAATAAAACTAGTAAATCTGTTAAAAAACGGAATTATTTCAATAAATTTGAAAATCCCTAGTCCATATCAGAGATATTATGAAATCACTAATCAGTTTAAAAATTTTAAAAATCACTGAATTTATAACTTCAACGTAATCGATACAAATTTTTGCATTTGTTATTATTGGCTATGAGCTAGCTTTTAGTAAATGCGAGTACTGTCATTTCTGTACTATGCGTCCTTTGTGCTTTTGTTAGTTGTTTTTTTGCATTGTTTCATTCTGATGAGCTAAGCCCTTTTCATGTAGTATTTATAGTTTATTTTTATGTTGTACTGTAACACGACTGCCTTAAGTTAGGGGATGGTTGGCGCGCCCGCCAACATGTTTAACTCCGCCAGATTATGTATGAGTCTGTCCCAAACCAGGAACCTATTATTCAGTGGTTGTCGTAAGTAGTTTTCTCTGTTTATTGGTTTATAAATAAATGAGAGTTATTTTTTATATGAAATGGTTTGATATTTGACAATTAGGTGCCTTATACAGCTTTTTATTTGGTATAGGTTTTAATCATTGTTGGTGGCCGTTCGATGACACATAACTGTTAATCTTCTAATCAGTTGGTATTATTGACAACCATACTACATTTCAATATTGCAATGGAACATATTTATTTTACATGTCACTTTCCCCCGCTCTTCTCAACATGGTTTGAATGCCTAAATGATTTTGAACTTTTTAGGATTGATATATCTGCTTTATGAATATATTCCAGTAAATGGAACTAAAATGAACACATGGAAGCCAGCGGTTTTAGATTGTTATGGGTACAACTCTTCTTTGAAAGCAATTTAACTGTTCTAAAAAACTACATGAGCAATAATACCGAAGTGACCAGTTTTTGGGTTGGTAGTTTTGAAGCCTTAATTCCTTGGATAGAAATAAGAGGTAAGTAATCTATCTTTCTTTCAGTACTTCTGATTGAATCATATTTAACTGAATTTTTTTCTAGTCCATTACCACTCGTTTTATTTTGTATACTGTAGAAAATGAAGGTTCTGGCGAGAGATATTTACTTGTTTTGCGTTGCAATGATATATATATACTTATGACAGTATAGTAGCAAAGTATAAGTATTTCTTTTCTAGAGAATGTATTTTGCAGAATATCAATACATAGCCATATAAAAAACAAATGTGGTATGATTGCCAGTGAGACGACTATTCATTAGAGGTCAACTGAAGTAGATATAAGCAATTATAGACAACCGTATGGCGTTCAGCAATGAGGGAAAACCTAAACCATATAGGAAGATATAAAAGGCCCTACATGGAAATTGTGAATTTAACACTCAAACAGGCAAATTAGAATACAACAAAACAACTTACAAAAAACGCATATGACAAACAAAAAACTAACGACAACGATCATATTTCTATGGATTAAGTTTGTTTTAATTTGTGCCATGAATAGATAATCCATATACCTCCTTTTCCATTGATATTTACATGTTAACTGTTTAACAAGTTTGACAAATCTATAGTATTATTATATTCAGGGCATTGCTCGTATAACATTAGTATATTTGATCTTCAGTATAAATGTAGTGTACGCATTACCATGACGGATAACATTACAGGTTTCTATGTGTTTTCAGTCTTGAAAACCTCCAAAATTAGATGTCCATCAATGAAATATTTACAAGACAATTTGATTGGTGAAAACAACGGTTGTTCTACACAAGTGTGACCGAATTCGGTTATCATTCCTTTACAGTTTATTCTTGGATTTTGTCTAATATTGTGGTTCGAGTCATCACTAAACAGACATCATTTGTTGAAAAGGGCATATGATGCAATAAAATTGGTATCGTTAATATCACTATCTGAAGTATTATTGTTCTATTCATTGTATCACGAAAAGTGTAGAAGTGATAATAAAATATGTTCCAAACGGTCAGTTGAAACCTCTGGTGTTAAAATTAAAGCTATATGCAATAATCGTTTCCATATAATTTATACATCTGATGTATGCTTTATTCTATTTTTTTCAATTGAAGGTTGTTATGATATTTCACTTATACGTAACATCTTAAACCGAGATGAGTATGTTGCTGAAAATTCACCATTCTGTCAAATGAAATGCATGAACAGACGATATTTTGCTTTTATTCAAAAAGTAAGTTTATCAGACACGAAATAACTTGAAGAAAGGATTAGTTTTAATTTCTCCTCAGATATGGTGAAACTATAGTACATTTTTATGATAGAACTGTCTAATAATGTGTTAGATTGTACTGTATGTATCTATTTCAGGTGAAAACTCTTCACAATCTGTTCCAGGATTTATACGTCAGAATCTTTTCCATGGTAGATCACGCAAAACAGAATAGTTTATGAACCACGATTAAGAGCAATTATATTGTGGAGACACGTGACATTTATCTTGTTCTTTTTATTTTCTTCAGTTCTTTTTATTTTCTTCAGTTCTTTATTTTGTATATCTAAGAATGTATTCTTTATTCAAAGAAACCTGATCAGAAACTGGATCAGATTTGAATAAAAAATAAGGAAAAGCTACCAATAGAGTAATCAAACTCCTCATTTGAAAACGAATAGACATTATAAAAAGCAACAACGAAACACAACCAAAGGACAAACATTGCCAACTTTGTACATAACAAAACACTGAAAACTACCTTATCAAAATATACTCAACACTTATCAGTATATAATTTCTGCATTTTACCAAAACCGAAAAAACTATAATAAATCTTTTGACAATTCATTTCATTTTCGAAACCGTGATGTCCCTACTCGAAATATTATAAGACCACTTAAATCTTCCAAGGCCATATTTTCGATTAAACATATCGATACATTATGAACACACATGACGGTATGTAGTGTTCAATAAACTTTGGAAATAACGTAAATGCAGGAGAATTCGTCGTTCTCTCATCTCCCGTTAAGGAATGTTTCATTGAAACATGTTTATATAGTTGTCGTTTTTGATGATTTACATATCCCTGAAATTTAAACATGCACATCTGATTCAGTATTTAAGAAAATCAAGGAAAACAAAATACTAGAGAATAATTAAAAGCTGGCATGCAATATTCTAAGGTTAGCAGTAGTTTGTTTGTCGCATATAACCTCAACCCAACTACATCAGAAGTATTTTATCAAATTTAAGGATGACATTTATGTATATTTCAGGATGAGACATGTGTGTGTTTTGATGAACATGAAGTTGTAAAAAGAGAAAGTGACAATGCAAGTTTCTGTCAAGAATGTACAAACCAAGGAGACTGTAGTTCGAACGCTATTGTATACAAAGGTTTGTTTGATGAACTTGTTTTCCACTGAATTTTAATAAGAGCTGTGATATCACTGGTAAGTGATTTATCGTCGGAAACGTTCATTTTAATCTTAAATTCATCATCTGAATAGTCTGAACAATATATAATTAAGTCATATTCAGTCATTTAGTCAAACTTACCTACTGGGATGAGTCCTGTACCAAGTCACGAGTATGGGAGTTATTATCTAATAATTCGTTTCTATGTATGTCGTTTGTTTTTGTTGCACTTCAGTTTTTCTGTTGTTTCGTTGTTTTCCTTTTATAGTTGAGATGTTTCCCTCGATTTTAGTTTGTAACCTAGATTTGTTTTCTCTCAATCGATTCATGACTTTTGAACAGTTGTACACTACTGATGCCATTATTCAGTTATGTTCAGACAATTTGCTTGCTGTCGATTTAATTTTTGTCAGTAGCTTTTTAACCAAAAATACATATACATCTCGCCTTTGTGTTTGTGCTCTTGTTGATTTTCATATTCTTGACTTACCTTTTTGCTGATGAGTTTTTTCTGTGATTTTCTTTGTTGATAATTAACATCATGAAACAATATTGATTGCTGTACCTCCATTTTGACATTTTTACCTGGTTTGTCCGTATGTTTTGTATGTTTTGTTTACACCTTGTTTTTAATATAAAGAAAATTTATGCAATTGTCATACAATTGGAAGGTTTAGCCAAATATAAAACCAAGTTTAATCCATCATTTTATACATAAATACCAAGTCCGATATATGACAGTTGATCTTAATTCGTTTGGTGTGCTTGAGTTTTTGATTTTGCCATATGATGAAGGACTTTCCATTTTTATTTTTCCTCGGAGTTCTTTTTTTTTTTCTAGAAAACTCAATATATTGATGAGTTCTCCATTTGAATAATAGCTACTGAAAAGTTTGAAAATCGACTGAATATATATTTTCAATGACTACAAGCAAATTATCTGAACAGTTCTAAATTGATCGCTGTTGATAAGTCTGAAAATTATCTGAAAGACAGAAAATAACTTAATGATTTTGTGATCAGTCTTATAAGAGCTGTTCAGATCAAAATGTCGGTTTTAATTGTGTGAATGACACATACTTCTTTTCTTATCGATAACAGTTATTATCTTGAATCTCACAAACTAATTCATTAACATACAAAATCATATAACTATGCAATCTGGTTAAAAAAAAGTTCCAAAATAAAACTATATAATTATGTTAAAATGCAGCTATCTATGTAAAATAGCAGAAAAATGCATTGATTTATAATATCCTTTCACTGATTCTAATTATATCATTTAAGTTTCGTTTCCAATTCAATATGTGTATATTGGTTATCTGTAATTTAATAACAAAACACCAGTAGTAGTAAAAATCTACCACTAACTAATAAGGCAAAAAGGAAAATCATATACCTGAAAAGTTTCCGTCGTCTTACCGTTTGAAATGTATAAGTGTCAGTAAACGTCAGATATAATTGAATATTGGAATGACTATTATATATGTCAAAGTGTACATTGAATCATTCAGATATGGCATGTACTTTTACCATTTTCAAACCACTAAAATAAAGTTTTCTTACTGTATTTAAATGTTCTATATATATAGAAAAAAGTTAAACTACAAAAATACTGAACTCCGAGGAAAACTCAAAACGGAAAGTCCCTAATCAAATGGCAAAATAAAAAGCTCAAACACATCATACGAATGGATAACAACTGTCATATTGTCATATAAAGTTACATATTAACATACAAAACATGTAACATAAATGCACTGTGAATATAAAAACAGGGAAAAGAGTAATGATGTTTACTAATAATCAATGCATCATAGTTCAAATGAAGTTGATGTAAACAGTTTTATGCATCCGTACAACCTTCAGAAAGAAAATAAATACCGTATAGTCCGCTATAAAAGGAAGAAAAAAAAACAATCAAAAAGAGAAAACCAGGGGCGTAAGTTATACATGATTTAACAAGACAACTTATGAAAAACATATATAACATATAGAAACTAGCAACACTCACTAATCTACAGGTTCCTGTCTTTGAACAGGCGCATTAAATTGTGGCGGGGTTAAGCATGACTGTGAGCGCTTAACACTCTCCTAATGTAGGAAAAAGTTTAACAGCATAACATAAGCACACATTGTATAACATGTAGTTACAGCACAAATGGTACCAATTGATCTGCACCAAATGAACCTGTCTAATCAGTGATGCTAGAGACCAACGTATTGAAAAGCCAAAGATTATTGAAAAGATGAAGAGCTATAAACCAAAAAAAGATAAACAAGTGTAGCTAAAACCAGAATTGTTTTCTTTTTGCATGGAAATGAAGACGCTCAACACAAACAATGCATTTAGGTGAAGTATTTGTTTTAGATATTTCGCACTATGTGATGTAACACTATAATACATTTCCTTTCGTTCCATCTCATTTGGGAATTATTTTACATGAACTCAAGGTTGGATACAGTATATATATTACAGTGTTACATATGTTTTACAAAATCACTGCAGATATTGTTAGGGATTTTGTAAAATATTTCTGAATATAGGCAGACCATTGATTTTTTAAATATATTTACTGGATAGACTTTACTGGTTAAACTGACTAAAAGACATATACATGTAATTTATTTTTATGGATAATAAGTTTGTAAAAGACCTTCAGTTCTGTTTCTCAGCTATCGGCTGGCAAATCTATTTTTTCACATTTCCACCTTGCAGACAAAATCTTGTCGATGTTACTAAAGTTGCCTGGTTGGTTAGCTTTCAATTGATAGATAAACAATCAGGCAAATGCTTTGATTTAATCCTGGTATATATGATGAGTTTATTGATGCTTTACTTGCTGTGGTCATATAGTATATACTTTGATATAAATTCCTGCTATCACATAGGAATAAATATCGTTCTATGTTTTCTCCATTCTTTAAATCAAAATAAGATAAACAAAATTATATTATGCAGAAGGTATGTATGTAGTTCTGCAAGGTGGAGATGTGCAAAATAGATGTGCCGGTTGAAAACTGAGAAACATAACTGAACATTTCTAACAAAATTATTATTATTGTTAAATTGAGTACTTTTACAAAATCCTTGTACTATATTCATAATATTTTCATCGATTCTATAGTCAAATAGCCAATGTACTATTTTGTTTCTAGTTTTTAATAAATCAATAAGTGCAGCGGGATATGTCATTGACTGCATGTCTTATGTATGCAGCTCTCAGGATGCAGTGCCGACATTTCACGAGACAAGATGTTCACAATATTGTTTATCCTTATGTCGTGAGTATATTTGTAACGAAGAAGAAAATGAATAAAAAAAAAACTCTTCTGAGAGATCAAAATGATTGTTTTACACACCAGCGGTGTTTTTCTCTTACATTGGACTCATTAGTTGCTCTAGACTCAAACTAAAAACAACGTTAAAAAGCATTGAGACCAAAGAAATCCCCAAATCGTCCTTAAATGTTTAATTTGTAATTCTGATCGGATATTGTTTAATATCTTATTGTTTGTAGTTTTAATTTTATTATTTTTTTCAATCCGTTTGTAAAATCAAAGATAATTAATCACCAAGTTCATTTATATGATTTTAGTTTAAAGCAACTATATGCACAGGATTTATACAGTTTGATTGAATAGAGAAACCAACATAGTTAGATAATACAATTCATTGCACAATTCAATATTAATATTCTTGGAATTTTTATAAAACACATCACATTATACCATTAGAAACCTAATCCGATTTATTTCCAATTTTTAGAAATTTACCTATGACGTCACATTTTGTGGCGTTGGTTCATTCGTGTGACGCACAGTTCGTAGTTCTATTATGCTTATTTTGTGTACTGTCGTAAATTTATTTCAGTTATTCCTTGTTATAACATGGTTAACATGTAGAAATGTACTATTGTATTATTTATTTATGTAATCTCTGTCATGAGTGTTATTGCATTTATTTGTTCTGTATTCCTATCATGTAATGTGGTCATTTTAGCGGGATTGTTAACATTGCCATTAAGGGCGAGATTTGGTTATCCACAAAACCAGGTTGAACCCACCATTTTTTCTGAAAATGTCATGTACAAAGTCAGGCGTATAGCAGTTGTTATCTAATAATTCGTTTCTCTGTATGTTGCATTGGCGTCTGATTTTGTTGCACTTCAATGTTTCTGTTGTTTCGTTGTTTTTCTCTTACAGTTCATAACCCGGATTTGTTTTCACTCAATCTATTTATGACTTTTGAACAGTGGTTTACTAATGTTGCCTTTTGTGGTCAGAAACGACAAAGAACACCAATGACAGGCGATAGAAAAATGTTGGTATCTCATATAATTACAAATTTCAAAAACGGTAATGTTTTAGAAATTATACGCATTTAGGAAACCTAATGTCACTAATAAACCAGATACTTTTCAGCTGTATCTGTTTTTAGGTTAGCTTCTATTACTTATATTTACTGCGTAATGTCATCAGCCTTCATGCCAATATTTTACTCTCTTCCCTTAATGTTAAGCCATGGCGTTGTCAGTTTATTGTCGACTCATGAGTTCGACTGTCCCTCTGGTATATTTCGCCTCTCTTTCATTGCCTTTTAAACTTTTTTTACATCAGAACATTTTCGGGTGCTATATACTGTATGGATAAACGAATAATGCAAATTACTATTTTAATTATATATCTGCATGTGTAGTATCTATATATATATAACCTTTATGCAGATAATAACTTGCTAAGTATCAATTGTGTTAATAATAAGGGAACATATGCAGTACGAAGCTATAATGCTATAATGACTTTACAATGTCCCGAGTCAGTAATTCATTTGTTGTTGTCAGTTGATGTCCACTATATTAGTCACGTTTGTCTTTTGCTAATTTTCACATTGGACAAAATCTTCACTATCTTATTTGAATATAGTTTAACCGATGCCTTGATTATTAATTATTTATGCATTTGTCTGCCTTAATCCATTGACTTGCAAATCATAGTGTCCCCTCTGCTATGCTTGATTTGTTCGAAAGCGGTGTTTTGTTGTAAACATCTCATTTATTATCGAAATTGGTGACTTTCAAAAATTTAATCAAATTTTTACCTTTTAGATATTCGTTTATTTTTACTAAGGAACATCCAAATTAATATCACGAAACATATCCGAATTTAGTCCGGAACTTCATTGTGCTAACCAGTTATGCCTTTATACATTATACTTTACAAATTGTGTTATATTATATGCAACCTACTTTTCATCGTTTCATTCGTTTCTATATAATATATTAAGGCACCAGTAGTTAGCTATATTCAAACCTCAATTATCGATGAGGGATACCTTTCATTGGAACATACACAAACGGCGGGAATAGCATGCACTTCAAAACGACCAAGACTAGCTGCATCGACAGGATTAACGTATCTTGCTATGCAATCAGGAGACACCTAGAATTTTACATTCAGTCAAAATGTCACAATAAATAATATGACACAGTACTTATGATTACAAATTTGACAAATATTTTGGTAACTAAAGATCTAAAACTTACGCTATTGAATTAAGTGTGAAAATGACCGGGGATAACGTATCACTGGGAAAATGTAAACCCTATACAACGGGACAGACGTTGTATTTATGTTACATTGTGTTACTACTGCAAAATGATACAGTTACTTCTCGACCTTATTGTGTCATATGAACACACAATAAGGTCGAGAAGTAACTGTACACAGCTCGTGCTCATTGGAATATCAATAAAAAAAAACTTAACATAAATAAATCAGCCATCAAGTCGTGTTATCTTCCTCTGTGTATTTTTTTTTTTTTTTTTTTTTTTAATCAGTGCGGTTCTTTTCCCAAAGTAAGATTATTTGTGACCCTAAATAAGAAACGTGTAAAAAAAAAGCTCTTCTTGATGAGTCAATGTATTCGATTTTTCCAATTCACCATAGGAGAATAGCAGTGAACATGATAGAAACATCTAAACTTGTGATGTTTCTGCAAAGTAGTAAAGATTGTCATTAAAGATTTTGCAGTCGATTCTGATAATTTAGAAGAACCCATATCTAATTGAAATTGCAGGTTTAAGATACAGCGACACAAAACTTATTTAGGCCATCCTCAACTATTAAAAGAATGGTGGTAGGAATTTTGAAAGGAATTTAGTCAAACATATTCACGAATTAAATAGTAAATGTAAGTATATATATCATGTACTAGTATTCAATACAACGGTAAACGTTTTTGAGGGTCAATCTATGTTTACAATGTGCATGCATGGTAAATAAAACTCTTATAGCGCACTCTCAGATTTAACGTTAAAACAATCGCTTGAAGGTGTAATACCACTAAATCATAATACATTTGTACGTCACATCCGATTGCAGACGAAAGGGTCGAAAAATAATATTCCCTTGAATTTAACATTTGTAGGAAAGTTATCCTACATTTCATTGCATTAAAAAAATATCTGTGTCATAGACATATTTCGTGGGTTTACAGAGCACAATTATTTTTTTATTTGGTGTTTTTATTTTGGAAACTTGAGGTTAAAATGGTTACTGAATCTTGTACACAGGAAGAAAAGGGTGAACATTTGATTGGTAAACTTTCAGTGATGGATTTTTTTTTTATATGCAATGAGACGTTATGTGAAATTTTTCTATAGTACTGGACAGGATAAAACTTTACTTATGCCAAGTATTTCTTTATTTTAAACAAAGATAAATTCTGCACAATTTTTTGAAAAGTGCAAATTTAACAAAGACTAGTAGGGGATCAATGGTGGTATTAAACCTTTAAGCGGAGCTAAATGTAATGTATGATATCTTTAGATTGAGCTGCAACTGTTACTTAATATAGAACATCGGACACATATTTTAGACTTTAAAAAATTTTAGAAAGTCATGTGACCAAGTCCTACTTATCTATTGTAGATTTAACATTTCTGAATCCTTAAGCTTTAAGGATGTTTGCTACTCTGTTTTAAAATAACAAACTTTTAAAAGACTGTTATAAATAGATAGTATGTAAATAAAGAAACACAGAAAAAATAGAGGGTCAGTGTGGTTGTTTTCGAGATATAAGCCATTGAACATTTGGCGGGAAATAAATCTCTCAAGATTTTTCATACATTTAACATTGGCACCTTTTTCTTTTTAAAAATAATGAAAAAATAACAAGGATTTTATAAGATTTTCAAAGATAACATTTTAACTATATGTAATCAAATTCTAGAAAGAAAAGTAGGGGTTAATGGGCATTTTTTTTAATGGCACTACATGGATAAAACCAGAGGATTCCAAATATCTGGCAAAAATTCTAAAACAAGAGGAGCAAACCTCCTTAAGAAAAATCGTTAATAATCATTCTTCATATACTGCTTCTGAACAAAAACGTTTTGCCAAAAATCCCTGATTTAGTATTACCTAAATAACTTCATAAAGGTTGGTTGATAATTTGGTCTGCTTTTAAACATAACCTCTTCCGATATGTAAACCTCATATTAGACAAAGAAAACATGCTACAATACCTTGATAGAATTATCAAACATGGTATCTTCTCACAAAGGTAAAGTCATCTGAAATGTAATCCATATTGAATTTAGTCATTTTAGTCATTGTTACTTTAAACAATGTGTATTACTAAATCATTATCATGGTGTTGTTGAGTGTGTATAATATTTTCGGATTTTTGCTGACAATAAATCTAGTATATTTCCTATATTTGCATGTAGACATTCTAGTTCTATGTACTCTTCAGTTTGCGGAGTACATACTGTTAAGCATAATTTACATTTATGTAAATTTTAATCAAGTGTATTAAAAGCAACGGATATACCACAATAGATCTGAAATGTATCTACGATATCAGTGATGATGAACTTTAGTGTTAAGTCAACACATGAATTATGATGTGCTTTTAATTTTATTTTTCATATTTCATATATATATTTTATCAAACACCATTGTGAAAACGGAGTGTACATGCAATGACCATGCTTTTTAAAATTATTAATTTGACAGCATTGAAAAAATTCTACTACAACTGATACACATTGATATATGTCACTTTTCTGTAATATTCAGGAGATGGACGAAGAGCTGATACCTCTACATATCTACAGTTCGCCAAATATCGCAGTTCTTGTGAGGAAAATCATTTCACTTATCCACTTCTCCATTCTGTCAATCCAGTTAAACTTTGTAACCTATCTCTTGAGCCAGGAGTAGACGTTTTGGTTGGTGTTTATAGACAGACACTATACATAGACAATTTAGAGAAAACAGGTAATAGATCGGGTGAAACAGAGTATTGACGAGTTGAAGATTGTATGTTGATTTAATGTTACATACTCGAAGAACATGCATTTAGAAACGATTCTGGTAAACTCATCGATTCATTAAATAAACTTATTCTAAAAGGTTACTAATTCAACACTGAAATATATCACTGAATATTGTTTTTATTGGTATCAATATTGATTTTGTTATCAGTAAATTAAAAGCAAACAAAATATTATTGTTATATACATATACACATTCATGGATCTTCAATCTGTCGATACCTGTATCTGGGCATTGCAGAGGTCAAGTTTTTCTATGACTGTTTATGACGTCTTTACACTAAATCCATTGGAAGTTTGATGTGTACTGACTGAGAACTTAGTCTTAAAAGCATGATTTTTTTTAGTTGTTAATGGCTTTGAACTAGCTGTCAGTAACTGCGAGTACTCTCAGATCTGTACTTATTGTCATTTTGTTGTTGGGATATACAAATACCCGGCCACGCCCACTCTGTGTAGTATTTGTATTTGTATCCATCTGATATGTTATGCCTTTTCAACTGATTTTTATAGTTCGTTCTTATGTTGTACTGTTACACCACTGTCCCAGGTTAGGGGGAGGGTTATGATCCCGCTTACATGTTTAATCCCGCCACATTCTGTATGTATGTCGCTGTCCCAAGTCAGGAGCCTGTAATTCAGTGGTTGTCGTTTGTTTATGTGTTACATATTTGTTTTTCGTTCATTTTTTGTACATAAATTTGGCCGTTAGTTTTCTCGTTTGAATTGTTTTACATCATCATTTCGGGGCCTTCTATAGCTGACTATGCGGTATGTGCTTTGCTCATTGTGGAAAGCCGTACGGTGACCTATAGTTAATAATTTCTGTGTCAGTTGGTCTCTTGTGGAGAGTTGTCTCATTGGCAATCATACCACATCTTCTTTTTTATATTGTGAGTACAAGTAGACATGCTATGATAAAAGTAGTGTTGTCAACGGTTAACCGTTGGAAGGACCAACTATCGAATACCAAAAACGCTAACCGGTTAACCAGACTTTTTCAATTTTAATAGATTTGATATATAAGAATGTGTATAATTTTGTTCTATTTAAAAAGAATATAGTCGTGGTAATTAATTAGACAGATGAATTGTCCAGTATATTGATTGCTATTGTCAATCCAAAAAACATAAAATTAATAACAACTTAGACAATTTGTCTATCACATCGAGGCAAGATCTTAGTTAAACATAATTAACATACATGGTTTTTTTTTAAACAGTAACTTTAAATCAGTAATCCGATTTAATTTTACGACTTACTTCATTATATTTGTGATCTAATATTGCGTGGACCTTCATCTGAATGTGCAACCTCCATCGTGCAAGACTTTGTCATACTTTAAAGGAAATGACAACTTTAAAATTGTGAGATGCAAATCAACGTGAACGTAATTAATGTATACTTGATGGTACGAGTAACACAATTAATCATTTCAAATTAAAACACTCCACATTATTGTTTGTGACATCAAGAGAAAATGAAAAAATCATCGGTTTCAGACATTTTCAAGAAGTTTGTTTATCTTTTCAATCAGAAGTTATTACAAACCCCATATTAGAAGGGTTATAAGTCAAACTCCACCAGGAATCATCACAGACAAGTCTGAAAATGCCACAGAACAAACTTCAATTTATCTTATTATTTAAAACGTACATTTGTAGGGTACAATAGATAAGGTCTTCAAACATCAACTTAAACTATCGGTTAACCGGTTAATCGGTCGAACGATTATCCGAGTAACCGGTATGTCAAAACTGTTCGATTTGACAACACTAATAAAAGGCCTTCTGCCTATGTATATAGTTATATATTTCAGTTTAGAAATATTGTATCATGTATTAGACTTTAAAAAAAAAAAAAAAAAAGGTTAAATGATTTTTGTAATGCTATTGCCAAAATTACTATAACTATGATTATATATGATTATTAAAATGCGCTTTTTTCTATAACTTTTATAAAAAAGCTGCCGAGTATCATTAAAAAAAAACAGCTCTTAAATGTGAATAATTTCCGAACTGACAGACATGTTGACACTCCTTTAAAAGTTATCAAATGTTTATCTCTTACAATTATGTCTGGGCTACTTATATTGGACGGGCATTCCCGATAGATAAACTGGATAACAGTTCCTTATGATCATGCAATGTTTTGGTATTGTAAATATCGAGTAGATAATATGGGACATGATAGTTGTGCATTATCTCAGTAGTCGTGGTGATCTCAATAATTACAATGTACCTATAGCTAGTGTACATATAATTATCATAGTTTGGTGTACTTACAACAACTTAATATGACGATAATGTTCCAAATTAATCTTTAACGCTAGATCACGTTGATTGTAGCTGAATTTTGAGTATAGGTCTAATATCTCTAAGTTGATATTATATTCAAGAGCTTGCATATCCTGTAAGAACTTACCCAAAGAGTCACATTGTATGAAGTTTGCATATGGTCTTTTTACAAAAAGCAAAAATACAAATCAACCACAGGCTGTAAGAAGTAAAGTTATACTCCGACTTAATCTGCGTAACTTGGTGGCCTTTGGCTGTTACATTTGTATCTGGTCTTTGGTCAGGTTGTTATCTCGTTGACATATTTCCAATTTCCATTCTCAATTTAAGTCAGTATGCGTTTCAATGAAAAACATTTGAGTTGTCTACCACTTGTTTTTTGTTCATAATGTGAGTTCAAAATATGTCGAACTCGTCTTAAAATGTGTCCATAAATGATCCATAACTATGGGGCTTCATATATATTTATATTACTTCCGTTTGTTTTGTAGTGCTAAAAGACTTCAACCAAATTGAGCAGTACATTACAAGCTGTGATTATTTGTAAACGACTTATGTCTTGGTGACAACATACAACTGCAGCGTTAAGCAATATTACAAATGTACTTCAGGTAAATACATTAAATGTAATAACAAAAAACGATATCAAGTCCAATGTGACTGTTTTTCACATGTTTCAGACTATTACCTTAATATTTACATTCTTCTGTATGTTTCATATGACGTAAATTTAATGTATTTTCTTCTGTTTTTGGGTACGTATGTAAGTCAAATTTACATTAGGCTAACATAATCTTGCATGAGAGTTTGTTTCGCCATGATTTTTTGTATCTATTAATTAATTCAATATATACACAATGATGTATTCAATCGATCTAATCTGACTCATTACTGTGTGTTGTACCATTGTGGTAATTATCTCAATCAGCGTAAATTTACAATGTTTTCCAGTAGTTTAACTTTGCTATTTGATATTTTCAATTTTCAGTTTACAGGTTATTCTTTTAAGTAAATGCATTGCGTACCCAGATATTAGCGATTATCTTACATAGATTTTTAAACTCTTCAGGACCTAGCTAAGTGATTTCACTTTGTATAATCAACTATAAGAACTGATAAAATAATATAATGTATACCATTGAATACACAAGTAAGAGGGACATTTTGAGTCAATTTGGCAGCATGGTCGATTGCTTACAAATTAGTTTACATTTTGCAAAGTTTGTTTAAAAACGAAACATTTTTTATTGTTCGAAGTTCCAAAACATTCCAAATGTGTGCAAATAAACCAACCATAGAAAACAGGATTCAAATTTAGTATGCAGGTTTCAAAAGACCTACCAATGAGGATAGAATAAAACAAGTTTTAAAGACAAAGTATTTTTTATAATTCTACAGACACCTCGATGACGATTCAGAAGGAAACAAACAGCAGTTCCACTTCAACACTTATGTGTTGCTCTGAATGTAAGATACGTATATAATAACATTAGTCAAGGTAATGAGACGTTGTCATTGTTTTTCATCCATCTTCCTGTATAGATATCGATTTCTGCAATCAAACCGGTAAAATAATTGTTGCGATAATAGTAGAAACATATTTAGACAGAATATGTAAATCATATAAATAGATAATTTGATTGAACAAATATGACTAAAATATGATTAAACACTATTTTATATAAAAGTACTTTGAAACTAAAGTATTCAGTGACATCTATCAAACTTTAAAAAACCTTGGATCAACCGAAAATACGTTGATTGATCTATTTTTGTTTGATTAATGTCTATGCGTAATACAAGAATAAAGAATAGCTTGCTTCCATATATCTGTACTAAGATCCTACGATATTTCACGTAAAAAAATCTATCTACTAATAAACTAAAATTCGTTAACTTATTTTATTCAGACTTTTTTTATTTTCCCGCATCTGCGCAGAATTTTTTTTCCAGTATCGTTATAGACTTGGGACTTGAGTAAAATGGTATAGGGACGTAACTTAAAACATTCAACAAATCAACAAAACGACTTATTATTAAAAAAAATCAATGTACTAATAAAATCATAATGATTTATCGTAAACGTTTTTTCTAATTATTTTCCAAATGTTGCATTGCCCTATTCCGGTTATTTAAGTCATACAATTTCCCGAAAATTTATATACCTGATTAATAAAAAGAATACAGACAACCATATAATAGCATTACAATTTGTATCCTTTTGATGTCCTTTGTTAATTAAGGTAGACTTTGTTTTAATTTGATTTTTCGTTCGTTACTTTTGCAAAAAAACACGGAATTTCAAAGTTGTATGAATTCATAAAACATTTGTCAATTGGTCATGGCCATGATTGGTGATCATTTGAACACTTGTCGGTAATTGAATTGTATGCGACTGTCATACAAGTGAGAGGTTTAGCTAGATATAAATCAGGTTTAATCTACCATTTTCTACATAAGAAAATGCCTGTACTAAGAACAGGAATATGACAGTTGTTGTCCATTTGTTTGATGTGTTTGAACTTTTGATTTTGGCATTTGATTAGATACTTTCTATTTTGAATGTTCCTAGGAGTTCAGTATTTTTGTGATTTTGCTTTTTATGATACAGAATCGCTTCTTAACAACTCGGAACGAGACGATGCGTCAAAGCAACGCGTCTTCTTGATTACATATAAATAACAGAGTGTCCTCTCCTTTTTACCATTTTAATGCACATATTTTTAAATCATATTTAAGGGGGCTCGCGGGTATAAATCAAATTTTGTTTTTACCTATAGGATTTCGCTATATTTTTCTATAAATGAACTTTATCATATACTTAATAGACAAATGCGCCACAATTTAAATTCCATAACAATAGGGCAAACATCGAAAACGTTTTCGTATTTCCATTTATTTTCAAAAAGATTCAGATGTTAAACTATTTCTTTAATTATCTGGGAACTCACCGCTGATCATTCAGGCAGATGTTTGCATCTGTACAAAAATCAATAATAAGCCGTAAGTAATCATAAAAAATCAAAAGGATTACTGAATACAATAAAAAAAAGTCGACTTCGTATGTTCTGTTATCCGAATGTACAGTTTTTTTTTTTTTTTAAACCAGTGATCTCTTTTATGGTGTATAATCTTTAGGAAAATTAACTCAAAATAGATCTTAATTTTCAGTTATATTTTATTTCTGCTACCATGAAATTATTGTTCAGATAATCCTAAAAAGTAACATTAAAGGTAACTTTTCAATGTTCCAGAGACCGCATCATGAATTGTCCTACCAACAGAGATTATAAAATTCAAAATAATATGACTATGTTTCACTAGTCGTATTCACATGTTCTATTTCTGTTGTTTTTGCATCATCAAATGTGACGTTTAACAATTAATACTTTAGTAGCACGACAGTTGAAGCAGAGGCTGCTTTACCATTAATAGTATATATATAAACTTCTAGTTTGATGGGGATCATTTTGCTGAATCTTTGGTTTTAAGTTGTGTTTTAGTAACTTATGTTTGTCTCTTCGTCTTCTTTCAATAGTGTTGTCGTGTTTTCCATATACATGATATACTTAAGATTCAATACCTGTCCCTCAATTTCCTATTCACTCTGTGTGATTTACAATCTGATCCTGGCATAGAAGATAGATATAACTAGAACTCATGTAAAAAGTAAAATCACAAAATTTTGTTAAGAAATGAAATGAATATTTTAAAGATATTGACTTTTCTATAGATATTTGCATGACGAGTGAATAATTTTTATTTAAAAAGATACTGTATAATGTGTATATTTATTTGATTGTTATAATTTTCAAGAATGTAGTTGATTTTTTTGATGGCACATCCCTAGCAAGGGTTTGGGTTGGAATTGAGTTCTTGACTATAAATCGAGCCAAAACAAAAAATAATAAGCAATTATTCATACCGCTGCTCCTCTTGTTGTATTCCAAACGTTTATAATTTTACATCACACAGAATATTCTAGAGAAGCTATCATTCCGCATAAAGACACAGTGTATGCGTATCATGCTTTCTGGGTGCGCGAGGAATACAAATTTTTCCCGTAAATACCTTCACATGCGTAATGTGTCTCAAAATGGATAAAGACGATTAAAGCATCTTTTTAAGCAAAACAAAGAAGAGAGTGATGTCGTAATACGTGATTGTGTTGTACTAAAATCAAATATGCATTGAAATATATTCGATTTCAGTGCGGACACCGAAGATGATATAGTTATATTAGCTAATAATTGCAAGTCTTATATATCTATATATTAAAATGTAGTCCTCTCCTATTGCTTGCTTATTTCTTCTGGCGTTTTTTTCTTGTTAGGTGATTGAGAAAAAAACCAGGTTCAAACCGAGTGCACCGCAGTCGATAATATTTCAAATATAAGACGATGAAATATAATGAATGAGCACAAATGAAGAGATAAAAAGCGTGCAATCAATTAAATTTCTTTCATCTTTCCAATCTTATTTTGTTTTAAAGAATTTTAAGATTATTATGATCCAGATAGTATATCTTTGATTTATAAAAATTATTTAACATAGTTATAATATCTAAATTAATCGCCATGAAATGTCCGGAGATCAATAAATCGCTCAGACCTATTCACTTACCATACATGAAAATATATTCACAATTTTCCCGTATAGCAGTACGACCCAGGCCCCTCCTTCCTTCCTCGTTTACTAAAAAGTATCTGGACTCGATGGTTGTCTTGCAAGAGACGGTTTTTGGTACCCAAACGATAACACATAAATATCCCTCCTTTTTCTGTTTTATTTTGCAAGATCGTGTCGCTTTTTTGCGAATACTTGCGTTTTGATGTCCCTTGTGTTTTTGTTCATGTTACTGAAATATAATATTGTCTCTCGATTTCACTTTGCAAATATTTTCTTTTAAAACAAATCATTGTAGGTCTACAGATCTGTTTTCCGGTGAATAATGTACAATTATTGCATTCATTCAATTTTGCATCTGAGATCTAAACTTAAGTGAAGTTTCTGAAACTGTTTGGAAATATATTTGGAGGAAAGACATAAATGTGATTTGTATTTTGACAAACAATGTTTGATGTTATATATAGTAAAAGTATTTTTATGAGTCCCCCTTTTTCAATCAATGCCATGCAGATGACGGTGCTATGTTCAAATTTATATAACACAATCACAAACCATTTAAAACTTATTGAACAAACATATGATTAAATCAAACACCTACGTTTGTCTAATTTTAAGAGAGTATACCGGTGAAAAGAACAAATCACTACGAAGTGCGTATCGGACAAATGATAAATCGGCTTAACTGATAACCTGCGATAACGTATTCTGTTATTCTGCTTCCCATATTCGTCGTCGTTGATGCACAAAAATTTGCTTGATATTCCTATAGACTTTCAGGTAATGATATCAGATTTAAAAAAAATGTAAATCAACTCGGAAACCTGAAAAATATAAAACAAAAACTATTGTAGTCCCCAAGTCCATGAAACAAGTTCTCGATATGCACTTTGTACACAGGTTGATGACTATTGTTTATCAAATTCTTGATTAAGAAACGTGTCCAAGGAACTTCATAAGAACAATGGCATGATCCATCAAGCATTGTTTTGTTTTCCCTTTTAATTGTAGTTACAAATGATGTTAGGAAGAATTAGAGCAACATCAGAGGTAAAACAAATACCTGAAAGCAACACACACAAAACTAACAACGAGCATTATCAACCACATTGGTGTATAAGGAGTCAACACAAACCAATAGAAAAAGGAGGGTTATTCTCTAAAATATAAGACATATTTCATGTCAAAACTATATCTCGTCCTGACTTGTGCTATACCAAATCCTGTTCTCTTTTCCTCGAATGAGACTGCTCCGAATTAGACTTATCGTCGAATTAGTGCTGACATGAGCAACACTACGCGTGTCACATATTCAGCAGGATATCCTTATATTTCAGGAGCACCTTAAATCTTCCCGAATGTGTTATTATTATAATCATTTATGTAATTTTGATCATTTTTACCTTTGTGATGAATATTAACATGATTAACGTCTTCATTATACCTGTTTGTATTAATCTATTGGCTTAATCTAACTAACAAGTCCACAATTGATATATCAGAAGTATAGAGTAAGTTGCCATATTGAATTGCTGGAATCAGTAAATGTTAGATTAATACAATATATTTTACTGAGCCAAAAATGTTTTGCAACACAATTATAAAATTAAATTTTATATCAAAACTTTCACAAACTATGATTTTAATAATAACAAACTGGAATTATGACAGGACAGAAGCAACGTGAATGTTTATCACTCACATTCACTAGGAATTTCCTTGCATGGAGTGCAGTATGATAAAAATGTGGAAATTGGTATAATCTTATTCAAAATCAATATCTCGTCCATGCTCCACGTGCACGTCTAAGTGGAAACACGCACTCCAGTAGCTGCCCGTAGTCTATGCACTACTCGTGTGGCCGGGGAAAAAATGTCACGTGTTGACGTAAAGCGAAGGTAGCCCTCCTCCCTTGGCGTCAGTATGGTTGGGTCTTCCAGATTTCGGTCTATCCTGTGCAGTTGCAATTTGACTGTAAATGTTGACCTATCCACTTGAATTGAGCCGCGACGTCGACAAAACTCATTCTGGCATCAACCATCCGAATAGCTTTCTAGCGGTTATTTTCAGGAAGGCCTGGTTGACGCCACACGCAGAAACGAAAATAAAAAATGAAAAACATGTGTTAATAAACTTTTTTGGCTCAGTATACCTTCCCAGAGTTCATTGCAACCTTTCGTCTAGGTTCGTTATGTTCATTATAAAAGAAGGGGAACATAGAAAAAAACAAGAACATGGATTTTAACAACTATAGGTCACCATACGACTTTCATTAATTTGCATAATATAACAAAAGAAAACCGCAAATGCTTGGTTTATGCTAAAACAAGCAACAAACAACATATACAACAAAATGAAGAAAACATAATGACATGATTGTACTGGATGCTTCTGATTTTTGACATGCACACCAAGAATGTGAGCTTTAATTTCTCTTCTCTGCTTTGATGTGATGTGACGGCATAACATAAGAAGACTGTAAACAATTAGTTGAAAGTTGATATATTCATTGTTGAGCCTTAGGACATAATTCCTGTGAATAATTAAATGCTTTGCAGTATGTCGACCCCCTCTAAAAAAAGAACACCCCAAACAAATGTCGTAGAACTGATTCCTACAAAAAAGGGAATATAATACTGGTTACCTGTAGAAGTTAGAATTTTTAGATCAGATGTAAGAATCGTCTTTCAAAGATGTCAGAATTAGTAGATATTTGAAATTTGATTTGCACTACAGGCTCCTTGATCCTATTGAATTTCAATTTGCGCTGTTATAAATATAAAAATATATACGACTTATATATCATGTGCTGTGTTACGACGCTAGATAAAAAAAAATGACGAGAAAAGGTCACACCCAGCCTCCTACAACTTGATTTTTGTCGAGCATATGTGGTCAACCGTTTTTTTTTTTTTTACTGTGGGTGGGGGTCACAAAAAGAAAGATTAGCATTATAATCACATTTAATGGAATTGAAAAAAAAAATAGATGTAGTCTCATAAAATCAGCCTTGTTTCACCACCACTATATAATTTCGTAGAGTTGGCATTGGTTGAGACGTATCTTATAATATAATTATTTCTGTGACTGCATCCTAGATTGATTTGTAAGATCCTCTACGATAGGTAATTCAGCTAATCTGTTATATTCCATCTTCATGTCTTATATATCATGTCTTGTATTACGACGTTAGATAAAAACTAACGGGCAAAGGTAACTCCGGCTACCGAAAGCTTGATTTTTATCGTGCCGAGGTGGTCTCGTGGTCTAGCGCGCCGGGCATAGTGCAAGGCGATTTTGTACCACGATATCTCAGTATCATGAGTTTGAATCCCTGCCAGAGAACTACAAAAATTGTGCTTCCACAAATGTTCAGATCTTACATCGTTGGGCTGTAATTTAGACGAACTATATACTACGCTAAAAAAGAAACGTTACATTGGTTTTTGATTTGAAAAAATTGTGTCGAACACGATAGTTAACAAAAGGTCGCAATAAAAATTTGAAAAAAGTTACAAGTAAGTCAATACCCCGTCTACGCCAAATGAGAGAGAACGAGCTATTGGGATGGTGGAAGCAGGAATGACTCAAGTGCAGGTTGAAGATCATTTTAATGTCTCTAGAATGACTATTGCAAGGCTTAAGACTCGTCTAAGAGACACTGGCACGACAAAAATGATCACCCCGTAGTAGCAGGCCACATAAAACGACGTTACGTCAAGACAGGCACATCCGCATCATTCATAGCTACAGAATCGATTTGTATACGCGTCACAAACTGCACAACAAACCCACGGAAGACATAATAACAGAATAACTGCTAAAACAGTTCGTAACCGATTGCATCAAGTTTGTCTAAGAGCTCGTCGTCCATTGAAGGGACCTATCCTTACCCAGCGTCATACAATGGCGCGACTTCAATGGACCAGGGTACGGATTCGATAAAATATATGTAGGCAAACATGGAGACAGGTTATTTTTACCGATGAATCTTAATTCAACATGAAATTTATCGACGGCAGAGCCAGGGTCTACCGGAGGCGCAATGAACGATTTTCTGATGCGTGCGTACAGGAAACAGATCGGTTTTGGTGGTGGCGAAATTATGGTATGGGGCGGAATAACCTACCAGGAACGCACAGAGCTCAAAATCATCGTTGGTAACCTAAATGCAACACAAGGTATAGGGACGAAATTCTGGTTCCAGTTGTTCTCCCGTTTCTCCGAAGACATCGTTTTAACCCATTTTTCAGCAGGACAACGCCCTTTGTCACGTGGCACACATTTCAATGACCTTTTTGGAGAATAACCATATTCGTGAGCTGCCATGGCCAGCAATGTCTCCAGATTTATCGCCAATTGAACATCTTCGGGACGAACTTGGACGACGTATCAGAAATAGCCAAAATCCAGCGGAAACGCTCGCCCAGCTCAGAACAGCACTTTTCAGGGAATGGAACAACATCCCTCAAGACTTTATGACTTTATTGGACGTTTTATTGATACAACGCGACGGAGGTGTTAGGCGTTCATAAATGCAAGAGGTGGTCATACAAGGTTTGACATGTTAACCTGAATTATGTACTCGTCCTGTTAAAATTGTCCGAAAATGTGCAATATTGTTTTAAATAGAAAAACTTGTTATTGTTCTCTTTAAAATGATGTTAGCGAACTATTCCATTCACTTATTGTTATCAATTTTTTGTTATAAAAATATAAATGATCTTACAAGCATGTAAAGTTTCTTTGTTTTGCCTAGTATATATACGCTTACCTCATTTTAATAACAATTTGGAAAACAAAATATCTTTTCAGATTTTCCGGATGCAACGACTAGTAGATCAACTACAAAACATATCAATGATGCTGGTAAGTAACATGAAATAACAAAGTCGAGTGTTAATGCCAGAAAAGATTGCAAAACATTGCCGATGGTAAAATACGAATGTATATGACTACCAAACTGAATGCAAATCCTCCCCTCAAAGACAGAAATACATTTTTTTTCGCAGTGTTGGATGTAAAAAGTGGTATAAGTAACTACTTGTACCAAAAACAATAAATTTATACACTTTTTGCTACCTTCTGAGCAAATAATTGGAAATGAAATAATCTCTGCAATGCTATACTCTTTTTATACACAGTTTTGCAGGGATTGAATTTAAAAAAAAATTCGATTTATGGTAATGTATATGGATTTGGGTGATATTTCGATTTTGGTGAAATTTTATATTCTTGTCATGAATATCGAAAAAATACATATATAGCTGTTAGAATTCCAGTAAGACAGCTGATCACAGTTTTTTGAAATAGGTCTTAACCGAATGTGCGTTGAAATCGGCAAAAAAGTTTTTGTTTGTGCTTCATAATTGTTTAAACGTAAGAACCAAACATTGTGATGAAAAAACTGTACTTATTTTCAGGTTTGATATTTGGAATAGTGATATCAATATCTGTGAGAAAACCGACAATATTAGTGATACTAGCAATTATGCGAAGGTAAGCATTTCCGTAAAAAAAATTGCAGTCTATTGATCGCATGGTTATAAACAGTGCAAATATTTATGAATAGATGCGTAATGGGCTCAGAAAAAAAAAATGCTATAGTTGTCGTAGTCATAATACAATCCTTTTTCCTCTGATTTGGCATAACCAATTATGACTCATTATCGAATGTGCATCATCCTTAAAATTGTTATAGCCATGAGTAACACGACGGGTGACACATATGGTGGATAATCTACATTTGTACTTACCTTTCAGAGAACAATGAGATTACCCTAGATTCTGATGAGGTTCTTGTTGCCCAATCTTAAACTTTTATCTAGCGTTTTGTAAACTTGTTTGGCTTAACATCGTCTTTCGTTTTTTGCAATGATATTTTCAGATGTCTTGACTTTGTTCTGAAAGTCCCCATGTCTATGGTATCAGCTGTACTTTTTTCTATATTTTTTTTTGTTTTCTTTGCGAAATTTAGGTTTAGATTCGTCCGACAAATTCACGTTTCTAAACCATGGAGTTGATAGCATCTGCTTTTTTTTTTGTACCACCAATATTTGAAAAAGCAAAATTTAAAACGTTATCTCAATGATGATCAACTTCATACATGTTGGATCATTTTTACTAATGCAGGAGATATCCAAAAGTCCAGTTATTACTGACAACAGCTGGTATAAAAGATCGTAACACGAACAAAATGAAAAATTATAGAGTAATTTCTGACTACCAACAATTAGATAATGTTAATGACGTACAAACAAAAACAATAGCTTATGATCAGTTGCACGTTACACGTAATGTAGACACTAACCCGACTGAAGACCAGTCAAATACATCAAGAGAAAAAAAAAAAGCAAATATGAATCAATCGAAGACACGAACGAGATGAATAATATTACAGTTACTTCGGAATACGAACAGTTAGATAATGCCGAAATATTAAAAAGCACGAAACCATATGATCAGTTGCATGTTACACACGTGATAAACATTAGCTCGCCTAACGACCACTCCAACAGACACACATAGCAAGTATGAACTAATCGAAGAAACTACTGCAATGGACAATAATACAGTTACTTCAGAATACGAACAGTAAGATAATGCCGAAAAAAGATAAAAGCGTGAACGTTTATTATCAATTGCATGTTACAGACGTGATGGACACTGACCCGACTAACTACAAATCCAAGACCATGATTTCATGAGAAGAACAAAGCAATTATGAACCCATAGAAGAAATAACTGAACTGGATTATAAGACAGTTACTTCGGAATATGATGAAATAGATACTGCTAAAAAAGACAACAGCATGAACGTGTATGATAAATTACATGCTGAACACGTGGATGACCTTGACCAAACAAACGAACACTAGAGAAGAACATAGCAAATATGACATTTTATTCATCATAAAAAAAACTTTAATTGATGTTTTATTCATCGTTAATTAAGCAATATACGCATATGTTTTAACCCTTATCTAAATAATATTTATGAATAATAGAGGTCAGTTTATTTGACAGCAATGCATTAACAGGGAAGTAAATGTGGTATAAGTAGAGCGTTAACTGTTTTATTTTGATTATTTTTTGTATAATATCAGCCAATATATCGACAATTATGTATCTTCAACATGTAGGTATATGTTGACAACAGACAAAGTATGCTCCTAGATATCGCTTGGTATGTTATGCCTATTGTCTGTGAAACTAGTGTATTATTTCAATTTCATTAATTTAACAATTAATAACGATACCTGTGCAACGACGTCGTCTTTTCAGAATATCTAGACGATACAAGTATTGGGTTTGAAAGATTAACCGCTGGAAAGTCCAGAATAAGATCATGACTCAATAATGCAACGATCTCTTATTTTTTATGTTTTGACATACTGCATAAATACACTCGAATGATAGATATACATCAGGTCATAACTTTATTTCATCGAAGATATCGTAATTTTTTTAATAATTAGAAAATATGTTATTGAGAAATACTTATTAAAAGATTTATTCTTTTACTTACAAGAAGCAGAAAAAGAAGAGAAAAACATTATGACAGACGGGAACAACCAACTCAAATACAGGAGCATCATTCTTGTTGAAAACAGACAAATACGGCATGTGACAAGGTTGTGCAACTGTAACGCTATACGGGACAGACAATGTGGCATTAATAGAAACTGTAAAAGAAAATTAGAAGGGATGGACTCAGTAGATCTGTTATATTCAAACACAATTATTAATAAGATTAACGACAGAAATAGTACGGTGACCAGACTCAATATTTTCAAAATTTAATCGTCACACATACTATAAGGCTATATAATAAATCATTCGATTCGTCAAAATAAGTACTGTCTAAATATCAATGTCGTCAAACAAAAATATGGTAACAGTTTTTCATAAAATAAGGCCAAAGATGAATTACAATGTTAATTTCTTTCTTCTATACGTTTTTAACATTTGAAGATAAATGTAGCAATTTATGTTAAATTTCAGATATAGACAGCCTTTAACACCAATTAGCAATGAATTTTCATGAAAATGTAAATAAAACTTTTAAGACGTCGATTTATATGCATATTGACGTTTTTTAAACACTTATTCTATTATACAAGAAAACACATATTATATTAATGTTACAATAGTCCCCTTGCCAGGTGACATTCAAACTCTGGAAAAAATGACAAATATTTTTGTATATCTTGAAGCCTACTACCTTGAACGCGTATTCAGCAAAAAAACTCATGCATGTCATCCATAAAAACCAACACCAATAAAAACCTCGCAAACAAATACAATTAAGCCAATACCATCGAAGAGGTCCAAACAACAGAATTCAGCATGGAGTTTATTCTGTTTCATCTGTCAAGGAATATGATTGGAAATTTCTGCATAATTCTGACCCCTGACAGGAGCCCAGCTCCGTACATGTTAGGTTTTGTTGTGAACAAACACATGATTTTTTACATTGAAATATCCCCTTACATGAACACATAAGATATTGCAAGAAATCTGTTGACATATGCTTATCAAAATACACGGGGTAAAATGTATTATTATGCCCTCGCCATCAGTATACTCTAACGATGATGGAATATAGTTTTAGCAATGTGTTATGATGTCCAAATAAAAGTGAGAAAAGAAGCACGTAAACACGCTTCACAAGGATGCAACCTGACTATACTTCCATTGTTACAGATGGCAGGCTTGATGCGTATTTTATAATATCCTAGTGAAATAAAATATTTTTGACTGATCATAAAACTTTGAAACTTATTTTTTCACACATACATAGGCTTCTAGATAACATTTTTGTTCGCTTTGGAGATTCCGTATATCGTCAGGTTATCGGAATTCCAATGGGGACTAACTGTGCACCACTTATTGCGGACCTTTTTTTGTATTGCTATGAGTTACAATTTATGACAAAAATCAGCAAAGACACATCGAAGCAACATCTGATATAGAAATTTAATAATACTTTTAGATATTTGGATGATATTTTGGCTCTCAATAATAACAACTTCAGTATGTATACTAAAGAAATTTATCCTGTTGAACTTACTTTAAATAAAGCTAATACTAACAATGACCACTGCCCTTTCCTCGATCTTGATATCTATATCATTAACGGAAAGCCTAATAAAAAAAAATATATGATAAAAGAGATGATTTTTCATTTCCTATCGTTAATTATCCATTTTTAGATGGTGACGTTCCCTTGTCACCATCTTACGGTGTTTATATATCTCAAATTGTACGATTCGCTCGTGTATGTAACAATGTTTTAGATTTTAACGAGAGAAATTTATGTATTACTGAAAAATTATTACACCAGGGTTTTCGATATCACAAACTAGTTAAAACATTTACTAAATTTTATCATCGGTATAAGGACATCATTCGTAAATATAGCTCAACATGCAGACTTCTTATACGTTCAGGTATTTCACATCCAATTTTTTATGGAAAAATTCTTTATAAAGGACAAAAATGTCAGTATTCACCTCAGAAGCTAACAAAACCTTTAAATAGACTTATTAAGAAGGGATATAGTTACGATACTGTTGTCAGGTCATTAAAGAATGCATATTTTGGCGTTAATATTGATTCACTTATAGGGTCTTTGCATCGGAACTAAACACATTTATTTAAAAACCAGTTGTTGGCATGACACGGGTTTTGTTCTTCTCATATATGTTATGATGGTATGATACTAAACCCCTAATGGGAAGGGTTGTGCCTGATATTCATATGATGAAGACATTATCTTTCAATCAGTTTAATTGAAGTCTGGAGCTGGCATGTCAGTTAACTGCTAGTAGTCTGTTGTTATCTATATATTATTGTCATTTTGTTTATTTTCTTTGGTTACATCTTCTGACATCAGACTCGGACTTCTCTTGAACTGAATTTTAATGTGCGTATTGTTATGCGTTTACTTTTCTACATTCGCTAGAGGTATAGGGGGAGGGTTGAGATCTCATAAACATGTTTAACCCCGCCGCATTTTTGCGCCTGTCCCAAGTCAGGAGCCTCTAGCCTTTGTTAGTCTTGTATTATTTTTAATTTTAGTTTCTTGTGTACAATTTGGAGTTTAGTATGGCGTTTATTATCACGGAACTAGTATATATATTTGTTTAGGGGCCAGCTGAAGGACGCCTCCGGGTGCGGGAATTTCTCGCTTCATTGAAGACCTGTTGGTGCCCTTCTGCTGTTGTCTGTTCTATGGTCAGGTTGTTGTCTCTTTGACACATTCCCCATTTCCATTCTCAATTTTATTCATCTTTTTCATGAGTCCCGAACCTCTGCAAACCACTGATATCATTGTGCGTATCCTTCAAAGTCCTTTACACTAAATTCTTACCTACTCCAAACAGAGAATAAGTTGTATTGCATCCAGTAAGAGCTTGTACAAACTGTTTATAATAGTTAGAAAAAGGCAGCTACATAGTTATTAAATAGCCATATGAATTATTCACCGGTCCTTTACACATGTTACACTGCTAATTTTTCCCGTCTGCACCCACAACTGGTCTGTTTGTGTCATCTGTTTATTAGTATTTGTGTATCAGAGTCATTAACGACAGTCATTAACAATCACGTAGAACCATAGGGGAGTTGTCAAAGTTTTGAAGAAAAAAAAACTACCAAAGAAAGTAAGTAAAGGAGAGCTTAATTGTTTTCTTTATCAGACAGGAACTTCTTCCAATCAAGAACACTTCTGCTTTTATAACCTGTCTTTGTGTGGCGTTCCCTTTCAGCAGACTTTAAAGAGTTTTTTTATGTTGAAGTGGTCAACAACGTCTGCTGCTGTGTGTCCAACAGTAAAACATTGAGACATATTTTTATAATGGTCAGCTGTAAGGTAACCGAATGTTTTATTTTTCTTAGCATCAATACATTGAATCAATGGAATGTATAACATGTGGAAAAGAGACTTTATATTCGAGTTGGTTCAATAAATCAGACTTTCATGATTTTCTCATGTTGCCTTCTTCGCGAAAAGGAGAAACTCGAAGGGGACCGACAAGTTGAGACAGCACACTTTCTATCTACTATAACATCTTGTCTGCAGTTTGCCAAAACCAATTTACGTCAAACTACAAATTCTAGATTTTTGCAACCTGAGACTATTTCCCCCCGATTTACATTTTGATAAGGCTTGTTTTGGAGGTTATATATCCAAACGCCTTTACTTTTGACTTTGATATTGTACTTTAAACACTCCTTGGTTGACCTTCATAAAGAGTACTAGCTATGAAATGTTAAGGGCATGTGAACTCCTTCTTCGACTGCACGAACATGCATTCCGGATGGGATATTGATAAGACATATAGGAGGGGATTCGACATCAACAGGATAAGTCTTGATCTAATTCAGATGGTTCACAATGGCAAGAAAATGTTCTTCGCCTCTTGTCATTTCTGTTGGTCTTGTGTCCTCATGTTAATTTGCATTATGTGCAGCAATCATACCTCTTAGCACAGCATCACTAAGGGATGCTAGGAAATATCTTGTAAGTGTTAATCTAATTGATGCAGACTTTTGTTTTGTTTTTTTTTTTTTTTTATTCAAACAATGCCACCTGATCCCTTTGAATCTTTTCAAATGTTTTTTCTGTCTGTTGCCATGTCGGTCTACATACAGTTGATATGTCCCGGAGTCTATATAACAAGGAAAATCGCGTCCTGATGCTGATTGAATTGTATCTGGAAGTTGAAGCATTTCGAGTATGTAAATGGCAGCCACCTAGAGTTAGTTACAATAAAATAAAGTAACATTTGAAATGACGATCTCAAATGAAGTGACCAATTACCCTCACGTTCTGCTCTTACATTGGACAACAAAATTTCTACAGCTTCAGGAAACATATATCAGTATTTGAATGTCGTTTCTGCTGCAAATACCATTTGCTTATACTTTTCTGTAAGATAAACTATGTGAACGTTAATAAACTCTATAAAATTAGGCGTTAGGCCTTGTTTCTGGCTTGCATTGTTAGCAATGTCAATGTGAAACTGAAAAAAAAAGCATTTCAAGTCTATTAAATGCAAAATATTCGTAGTGTAAAAATTTTGCAAAAAAGCTTCAAAAAGGATAAATTTTGTCAAATTTAACTTGTAATTATGAAAATAAGGTTGAACACAAATGTATATAATAACAGAAGGCATATAACGAATGTTATTTAGGAATGCTTACCTAAATACTTTTCCATTTCAATTCAGTTTCTTTAAACATTGTTAAAGTGAGATAACGTACTTTAAAGCTTATTTTACAAAAAATGCACCATACTCTTTTTGACGACAAGTCAAAATGTAAAGTTTAGTCTTTTAACTACAAATAATATGATTTATAGCCATAGTACCTACTATTTAAAATATACTTATTGCCCCCCTTTATTTGAAAGAAGGATCAGTAATGGTCCTACAATAGTGCAATAACTTACCCAGGATTATCGAACAAATTGATTTGCTTGTAGTCTCCTTGTATGATACAATGTATCATACGCTTTGTAGATAAAGGCAACAGTAGTATACCGTTGTTAGAAAGTCATAAATCGATTGAGAGAAAACAAATCATGGTTACAAACCAAAACCGAGGGAAACACATCAAATATGAGAGGAAAACAACGAAACAACAGAAACACTAAAGTGCAACAAAAAACCAAATGACAATGCAACACACACAGACACGAACTATAAGATAACAATTGCCATTTTCCTGACTTGGTACAGGCCATTTCAAGAAAATGGTGGGTTGAACCTGGTTTTGTGGCTAGCCAAACCTCCCGCTTTTATGGCAATGTTAAATATAACACTAAAATGACAACATCACATGACAGGACTACACTACAAATAAATGGAAGAACATTCAGGCCAGTTTATTCGTTGTAAAAGTTAATATGTAAAAATAAAAATTACTTTAACTCTGCTGAATGTAAACGTTTGTGTCCAAAGTCAAACCTCGTTCAGATAATTTTGATAATTTTGTCATTTGGATAATTACGTAACGATACAATATCCGTTCTTTTATTTGGTTTGATTAAAAGCCAGAAAATTAGGTAGAGACACCTGTCTATTTTTGACTACTATATTAATTTGGTGTCGTTTATGGGTCGTTTGGACTTGTGTCATTGTTGTTTAGCTCACAACACCGTTTGTACAAATGTAGGCTTATTTATTTTTACAATTTGAACTACACTAATAATAAACGTTTTCGCAATACTCAGGTTTTCTTGCTTCTTTTTCAAAAACGCTTCAAACAGCAAAAATTCAATTGTCAGAACATAATATAACATAATTGGTACGGCTACTTATACAAAAATTGTATTTCTAACTATATCACCTTAAAGTGAAAGAAGATAATGCATTGTAGAATACCGGGCTACTCTGTATATTTTGTTTGATATAAGTATAATTCATCATACATCCTATACAATAAAACACATGTTATTTACATTATTACCGGATAATGTGTTATATTTTCGACTTGGTTAAGAACTGAATACAAGTAGATTGGAAGGGAGGTGGTTAAATAAGACATCAATCCAATGACATAAATTATAAGTATATTGATCCAATATCCACCCGTTTATAGTATGGATCACATTTCCGACCTTACATTGATTACGTGCTACGTGTACAATGTTTCGAGTTCTTTCGGAATTATATTCCAGGTAACTCTCTTCAGAGGTCGTCCGTTTTGTTTTTTATTCTCTAAATGTTTATTTGTTTATTATTTTGTACATTTTATTTATTATTGTACCTTTTATTTATTATTGTTCGTTTTATCAACGTATCGATCACTGGTTTGGGTTATTAGATTTAGTTTAAGATACGTTTCAATATGCATTTTTCATTGTCAGCGCACCTTCCTTTGGTTTTAGTGTAACTGTCTAATTAATTTCTATTGGGCGACATTGATTTATTTCAAGTGTTTCTTAACGATTTCCCCAATGTTCCTGTTTCTTTTGAATGCTATTGTAGGTTTTTTATCAAAGAGATTTTTGAACTGTGGGTTGTCTTGAATTAAATGCCAATGTTTTCTTATAATGGTTTGTAAATTTTCCGCATTAGCGTGGTATTGTGTTATGAAAGATATATTATAGTTATCTGTGTTTTTGTTTATGCTTGTTTCTTTGTTTGTTAATTTGTTTAATCTTTCTGTATGGGAAATATTTCTTAATATTTTATTTACAAAAGCGATTTTGTAACCTCTTTGTATTAATTTTCTGTAAATAAGTTTATTCTTTCATTAAAATGTCAGGATCAGAGGTATTTCTAAGAATTCTTATTCCTTCACCTTTAATAAAGGATTTAAAACAGCTTTAAGCGTGGTTAGAATTTTGGTGTAGATATTGGAAATTTTCAGTTGGTTTTGTGAAACATTTAATATCTAAGATATTTTCTTTTTGAAATCTCTGTCCTTTATACGTTTCTAAGTCTAGAAATTTCAAACTTTGTCTGTCAATTTCATAAGTAAATTGCAGTAGGTTGTGGTTTGTGTTTGCTATTTCGAAAAGAAGTTTAACTTCTTCCGTAGTACCTTGAAATAAGATATATCCATCATCTTTCATACGTTTATGAAATAATATTTTGTTTCTGTGTGGAAAATATTTAGAATTTTATTTATATGTTGGTATATGGCTATATCTGAGATTTGAGGACTTGCTACATGTCCTTGGCTAGCTCCTATAATTTGCCTATAACATTTTTGTTGAAGGTAAATTCATTATTAAGGAGAATTAAGTTTGTTATTTGTAGTAAATAGTCAAAACTAGGTTTTATTATATTATATTCTAGGTTTTCATATGTCCCCGTAACACTGTTTAAAGCGTCAATAATTTCGCTAAATCTTAGATTTGTGTAAAGGAATGTGATATCATACGTCACCTGTAAAGTATCGGTTTCTATCTTTGATTTTTCGAGTAGACGTATGAAGCTACCTGTATCAGATATGTACGTGGTTTGTGTTTTAACTATTGGTAATAGGAAGAAATCCAGATACCGCCCGATTCTTTCTAAAGGACCGTTGCATTGTGAAATGATAGGCCTTACTGGTACTTGTATTTTAATTTCAGTTTGTTTTTCATAAATATCTTTCAGTATTTCGTTATCCAGTTTATGGATTTTAGGCAGAAAGTAGGCAAAGGGTGTTTTTATATATTGGTTTTCGTATTTGATGTATTTAAATGTTATTTCGTCTAAGTAATTGTCTTTGTTCATGTTGTACGCAATTTCATTAATTTTATTCATGGTATTTTTTATGTTGATTTCTGGTATTTCAACATAGTGTATTCCGTCGTTTAATTGACGTTCACCCTCATCGGCGTAGTCGTTTTTATTTTGAACTACTGTTATGTTGTTTTTATCTGCTTTATGGATAGTAATTGTTTCAATGTGTCGTAAAGTACGTAGACATTGCGTTTCTTCTTTCGTCATGTTTTGGGTTTTATTTGGTTTATAATTTGAAAGTTCCATTTTTGTGTGGAATATGTACTGTTCTATAGGATTGTCGCCTATAATAGGAACGCTAAATTTAGACTTTTCTTTAAATGGATGATTTGATTTCGGAATAGTTTTGTATTCATGAAAGAAATGCTTTAATCTTAGTTTTCTTTCGAATTTTTTGAAATCTTTGAGGATATTTGTCCTAGAGATTTTTTCCGTAGGTATGAAGTTTAAGCCTTTTCCCAACGTTATAATTTCTGTATTTGTTAATTTTCTATTAGAGGTTTAAAACAAATTGTTTGGCAGTTTTTAGGTTGCTATTTTGTTTGGCAATATTTAATTGCTGTTTTTTGTTAATGAATTTATAAGCATTTTTTGCTTTTTTGCTTTTTCGGCTGAATCGTCTGTGTTTAGACATGTTTCACAGTTGGACTGTGTGGTATCATAGATGCTTGGTGGTATTAATTTACATCTGTAGAGATAACATAAGTTTAATTAGATAATTGTATAGCGATTATCTGATTGGTCAGTCTATTCCTCACAAATGAGAAGGCGTGATAATGTTTGAATGACATACAGTGTATCATGTAACGATATCTCTAGGTGTCCTGATTAGTCAGGGATCATTGGTTTTAGATTATCTTGTTTTACTCTATCAATTATGAATTTAATTCTATCAATAGTTTTATTAGCTAAGTGTGTTGCGTTTCTTCTATAATACATCTGTTAGAATGATTGTGTAAAGATAATTGTGTAGTTTGATTCGTTGATGTCCAATGGAAAATCAATAAAACTACCAATTCAAGATTTGCAATTTCATTGATTTGCCGTGTAAAATCATCAATAATCCAAACATCACAATTTCTTTATTTGACTCTATAATTTGAAACTATAATTTATGCAAAGAAACAAGCATAAACAAAAACACAGATAACTATAATATATCTTTCATAACACAATACCACGCTAATGCGGAAAATTTACAAACCATTATAAGAAAACATTGGCATTCAATTCAAGACAACCCACAGTTCAAAAATCTCTTTGATAAAAACCTACAATAGCATTCAAAAGAAACAGGAACATTGGGGAAATCGTTAAGAAACACTTGAAATAAATCAATGTCGCCCAATAGAAATTAATTAGACAGTTACACTAAAACCAAAGGAAGGTGCGCTGACAAAGAAAAATGCATATTGAAACGTATCTTATACTAAATCTAATAACCCAAACCAGTGATCGATACGTTGATAAAACGAACAATAATAAATAAAAGGTACAATAATAAATAAAATGTACAAAATAATAAACAAATAAACATTTAGAGAATAAAAAACAAAACGGACGACCTCTGAAGAGAGTTACCTGGAATATAATTCCGAAAGAACTCGAAACATTGTACACGTAGCACGTAATCAATGTAAGGTCGGAAATGTGATCCATACTATAAACGGGTGGATATTGGATCAATATACCTATAATTTATGCAACGGTCCTTTAGAAAGAATCGGGCGGTATCTGGATTTCTTCCTATTACCAATAGTTAAAACACAAACCACGTACATATCTGATACAGGTAGCTTCATACGTCTACTCGAAAAATCAAAGATAGAAACCGATACTTTACTGGTGACGTATGATATCACATCCCTTTACACAAATCTAAGATTTAGCGAAATTATTGACGCTTTAAACAGTGTTACGGGGACATATGAAAACCTAGAATATAATATAATAAAACCTAGTTTTGACTATTTACTACAAATAACAAACTTAATTCTCCTTAATAATGAATTTACCTTCAACAAAAAATGTTAAAGGCAAATTATAGGAGCTAGCCAAGGACATGTAGCAAGTCCTCAAATCTCAGATATAGCCATATACCAACATATAAATAAAATTTTAAATATTTTTCCACACAGAAACAAAATATTATTTCATAAACGTATGAAAGATGATGGATATATCTTATTTCAAGGTACTACGGAAGAAGTTAAACTTCTTTTCGAAATAGCAAACACAAACCACAACCTACTGCAATTTACTTATGAAATTGACAGACAAAGTTTGAAATTTCTAGACTTAGAAACGTATAAAGGACAGAGATTTCAAAAAGAAAATATCTTAGATATTAAATGTTTCACAAAACCAACTTAAAAATTCCAATATCTACACCAAAATTCTAACCACGCTAAAAGCTGTTTTAAATCCTTTATTAAAGGTGAAGGAATAAGAATTCGTAGAAATACCTCTGATCCTGAGATTTTTAATGAAAGAATAAACTTATTTACAGAAAAATTAATACAAAGAGGTTACAAAATCGCTTTTGTAAATAAAATATTAAGAAATATTTCCCATACAGAAAGATTAAACAAATTAACAAACAAAGAAACAAGCATAAACAAAAACACAGATAACTATAATATATCTTTCATAACACAATACCACGCTAATGCGGAAAATTTACAAACCATTATAAGAAAACATTGGCATTTAATTCAAGACAACCCACAGTTCAAAAATCTCTTTGATAAAAAACCTACAATAGCATTCAAAAGAAACAGGAACATTGGGGAAATCGTTAAGAAACACTTGAAATAAATCAATGTCGCCCAATAGAAATTAATTAGACAGTTACACTAAAACCAAAGGAAGGTGCGCTGACAATGAAAAATGCATATTGAAACGTATCTTAAACTAAATCTAATAACCCAAACCAGTGATCGATACGTTGATAAAACGAACAATAATAAATAAAAGGTACAATAATAAATAAAATGTACAAAATAATAAACAAATAAACATTTAGAGAATGAAAAACAAAACGGACGACCTCTGAAGAGAGTTACCTGGAATATAATTCCGAAAGAACTCGAAACATTGTACACGTAGCACGTAATCAATGTAAGGTCGGAAATGTGATCCATACTATAAACGGGTGGATATTGGATCAATATACCTATAACTAAACGATAACAAGAGGGAAAACCATTATATAGTAAACGTCAATATACACTATTGACTGAAAACATTTAAAAAACACTGCCATCTTCCTTCAATGCCCATGTGAAATACAATTTCTTGTACGCTAAGATATAAATACACACTTAAAATTTCCAATAGATTTGTTTCCTTATGGTTTATTTTCAAATTATGTTGTACACAAAAGGACATCTGAATATCAATTGTTTTCTTTGTAATTAGATATAACAATAACTTCCTTTTTTCAGATAAAACACCTAACATAATATGAAGTTTAAGAATGGGATTTGAATATTTCGTTTTGTTCTCATGGTTCTCTGTTTCTACAAAAGGCGAACAAGGTAATAAATGATCACAAGTTCATTGTGAAATATTTTGTTTATTGTATCTGATCTATATAGCCAGAAGAGAGGCGAAAGACATTCAAGCTCATAAGTCGAAAACAAACTGAATTAGAAAGGAAACAAAATACATTAAACAATTATTAATTTTGTCAACACACATTAATTATTCATCGAATAGTTTAATTATGTTTGCTGATATCACCCAAATATATGTTTAATTGTGCGTTTCCAGCTGTTCAAACATAAACAATGAAAAAAGTACGATTGTTTACCACATAACTTACTTTCCAGATAGATGTCTGTTAAATGTTCCGAATAGTTATAAGTTTGTTCTATTCGTATGACCAAATAAAGAAAAACCCACAGTATAATGTTTCAAGACGACAACACAATTCATCTTATTCTTTGCTATATGTGAAGAGTTTGATTCTTATTTATTTAGAATACTATAATTTGCCACAGAATAAAAAGCAAAAGTTTTTTTTTATTTGCTTGAAAAAGAAACATTCAGTTAACACTCAAAGAATTTAACCAACAAAAAAATCACACGAAACACCGCTTTCCTCCCCACAATTGACAAAATAAAGAATAATGATCGGTGTCTCGTTTGATATTCTGTCTCTGTATCTTTCTATTCCCCATATTTCAGGAAATGCCGTAATTGCATCTTATATTTTTTCTCTTTTCTGTTGTCCGTCAACTCTCATTTACGAAGGTAGTTTATTGAAAGTTCATTTTATTGAACTTTCAACGGAATGACTTAATAAACAAACAAACCAAAAAGGACAATATTTACATTTTTTTTTAAATGCATTGGTCATCAACATTATTATTACATTAATTTAATTCCTGTAATAAGTTTTATAGATTTTATAAAATGCTTGTGCTTGTAGTCACTGGATACCCCGAAACATCAGTCACTGGATTTCCGGAAACAACAGTTACTAGAGGTCCTGAAACGTCAGTAACTGAATTCCCCGAAATTTCAGTCACTGAATTCCCCGAAATAACAGTCACTAATTTCCCCGAAACGTCTGTCACTGGATTCCCTGAAACATCAGTCACTGGATTCTCCCAAACGCCAGTCACTATATTCCCTGAAACAACAGTCACCGGATTCTCCCAAACGCCAATCACTATATTCCCCGAAAGGACAGTCACAGGATTCTCTGAAACGACAGTGACATGGATTGATGCGGCTTTACATTGATATGATCAGCATACTATTTTAGAAAACAATATAACGATACTTACTGACTACATCAGTGAAAGAAACAACGTAGAGAGCATATGGATTGGCAGCTTTGTAGCGTGGTTACCATGAATTGAAATGAGAGGTTTGTATGGAGAAGAAATTATAGACATACTAATGTTATGTTTATACTCAATTGGACAATAAATGATTGAAATGCACTTTACTAATTATATGTAATACTTTCTGCTTCAAAGTAAACAATTCGTTTGAATTGTTAGGTACCGTCAGTATATTGGTAGACACTTAATCATAATTCTCGGTTTTATATGTTCGGTAGAATATCAATCTGTCAATAAAAAAGAAAAAATGACATACTTTCAAACTTTTCATAAGGAGAAGACTAAGAAAACAATCTTCTTCATTGTTTTGTAAATATCGACGGTTCAGTGACATGATATATATGAATCAATGAAAATCAGAACTAAACATCTATATACGACAATGATGCAGCATCCCGATGCCAGAAAAATAAAAAAATAAAACACATCCACATATGACCGCTGATGATGAGAATCAATTCTATATAATAAGTTTTGTTTGCCACATGCTCGAACAGAATATTTTTCAGGTATCTGTACTCTACAACACAAACCATTTTATGACGCAATCGGTTTGATCAAACGATGCTGTCAATGTTTCACTTAGAAGAAAATACACATTTAGATTGCACTATAAGAGCCAATCAGGCAACATTTGCAATAATCGATGTAAGCAGAAACTTTTGAAACACATACAAATACATATGAGCATAATAATTGATATTTCGCTCTTCAAAGGACGTTATAACATATCTGCCGATATGGATACTGTAACTGATATATCAAATGTGGATGATCCAGCTCTGTGTCAAGTTAAGTACATGAAGACATGGAGAACAAACAGTCAATATTTTGGATTTAACCAACATGTGAGTACTAATTTCTATATAGATAAATGAATTCACAATGCTGGTTTTCGAATCATAACATAACTGATAAAGAGATTATCATCGAATACTATTCTGATTTTCTTGCGTTCAATCGACATATGTTTTTCAAATAATCAGTTAATATAACAATAAGGAGATGTGCTATGACTGTGTATAATACAACTATCCAAAAGGGAAAAAAAACTTGAATGCAGGTAATATAGGACTTGTTGACATAAAGTCCTCAACAATTGGCAATTTCCATACTGTGAGATAAGCTGCAAACCCTTAAAAAAGACAATGCATATACAATATATATTAAAATTCAGAATAGAAAACAGTAACCTTATTAATTATTAAACAATAAAGCAATGACAGATAGCAAACAACAACAACCACTTAATTACAAATAGTCCAGTGCAATCAATCAGTTCGATTACTGGAATTTATTTATTTCAATAAACCAATGCTGGTTGAAAGCTGAAAATAAAAATTCAAGATCATCGTTAATATTGTTATCAGTCCAAGAAAATATTTTCCAATCGAGTATACGGAAGTTTATATATCAATCAATCAATAGACAATATTGACATATCAATTTTAAACTGGTTTTCAAAAAGGTGTTGCCATTAACCACGTAATCTAAACATGTATACCAACAATAGTTTCGATTAGAAAACTATTAAAACACCAAACGTTTCATAACAATTTGTTTTCTGTCAAATTAAGCATTTGAAGAATTTAAGTTGATATTTGTTTATTTGTTACAAGATTAAAGCATATGAGTTAACTCGTAGCAATATAATGAAAAGATATGGTATGATTGACAATGAGACAACTATCCATCAAAGTTTAAAGAAAATTTTAGGACACCGCACGGCCTTCTACATTAGAAACCTACCGTATAGTCGACTACAAAAGGCCCCGATATACAGTTAAACAGTCAAGAGTTTGTGAGGAAATTGCCCATTTCGTGTACTGTGTCATCGTTACCTGTGATGTTTGTTGTATTCCCAGTCAATGTTTCCCTTTAAATGTGTTATCTGTTTGTGAAAATGTTTCCCCTTTTCTCTTACTGTATCTGTTGGACGACATATTTATCACTGTTGAAATTGTGCAATGCATTTGGATTTTCAACAAGCCTATGAAATAATTTTGATTATCATCTCTGTTGGGACAATTCCTCACCCTACTGATTACTATTTTGTTATCTTTTTGGGAAAATTTCCCCAGTCCATTGATTTCTTGTTGGTTACCATCTTTTTGGGGAAATTTCCCCAGTCTATTGATTTCTTGTTGGTTACCATCTTTTTATAGAAATTTCCCCATTCTATTGATTTCTTTTTCGTTATCATCTTGTTGGGGAAATTTCCCCAGTCTATTGATTTCTTGTTGGTTACCATCTTTTTGGGGAAATTTTCCCATTCTATTCATTTCTTTTTCGTTATAATCTTTTGGGGAAATTTCCCTAGTCTGCTGATTTCTTGTTGGTTATCATCTTTTTGGGGAAATTTCCCCAGTCTATTGATTTCTTGTTGGTTACCATCTTTTTGGGGAGATTACCCCATTCTATTGATTTCTTTTTCGTTATCATCTTTCTCGGGGAAATTTCCCCAGTCTATTGATTTTTTGTTAGTTATCATTTTTGGGGAAATTTCCCCAGTCTATTGATTTCTTGTCGGTTATCATAATTTTGGGGAGATTTCCCCATTCTATTGGTTTCTTTTTGGTTATCATCTTTTTAAGGAAATTTCCCCAGTCTATTGATATTCGTTTTTTTATAAACTTTGTGGGGAAATTTCCCCAATACTTGTTAACAAATAATTTTTAAGTTTCTTGTACAACTTCAGTGAAACGTGTTCATTTGTGGAGATTGTTGTCCAATTTTATTTTTGTAGAGTTATTTGATGCCATCATCAAATAAATTTGTAACAATCATGCCAGTTTAATGTTTGTTTCAATATTTTGGTCACACAAATAGTAAACATTGAAAAAAGAGAATAAAATAGAAATTCTCTTTTTCAAATAGATTCCGTTATTAAAACAAATTTTTATCATGCAAATTGTGATCATTAAAGCACTGTAACAACAATTAAAAATGTACGTTATAGGTTGTAACTTGCAAGTTTTAAGTATGATAAATATATTGCCGTGAATGTAGGGTATGTTAATCATGTTCTAAAAAGTTGAAAAAATAAACCCTGCTTGTTAGTTATTCCTCTCTCATAGTTTCTCTCTTTGTCTCTATTTTTTAAACCATAGATTGTAATGTTTTCAAAATTTCCTGTAACATGTGTAAGGTAAATCCATAAAAACGATAATTTCCTAGGGCCAATCAAATTAAATTAGATACACGGTCAAAACGTATCAAGTTCTTTTATATTGTATAAATTGATGTACAATACATTTTTTCGCTTGACACATTTGTTTCTTATGCATAAGAAAATACATTCTGAAGCATTGCTTACTTTTTCATGAATTGCAATTGTATGTAGACTTGGGACATGTAATGAACACCCAATGCATCAACCAATATCTTTTTCTATGCTAAATGGCATGAACATGAAATAAAATATCAAAATAAGATATGCTGATATTGTCAAAGAGACAACTATACCACAGAGTCAAAATGATGCGGATGAAATCAACTGTGGGTCACGGTACGGCCTTCAGCAATGAACACCAACCATACTGTATAGTAAGATTGTAAAATCCTTGAAAGGACGATAAAGGGGCGAACTATATCCTAATGCTTAATAAATGAACAAATCATTTCAAAATAACTTACAAACCAATTGCAAAACAAGACGGACGACCAAGAAAAACAAGACCACAAAACAATACATGATAACGGCGAACCTCACCAACATATAGGAGTGATCACAGATGATCCTGGTTTGAACATCAAATGTTGCTCCACAAGTTAACCGTTCTGTTGTTAATGGTAGGTACAAATTTGATATAATTTGCATTCGGTAATGAGAAAGGACAGGATTATGACGTACTTACATTTGTATCCGTATTTATCTGTGACAAAGACATTCAGCAACGGTCAACCAACTGATGATGGCAAATATCTAAATTATGAAGGGACGAATGCTATTGAAATACTCAGAATTTTTGGTTAATAGCTTCATTGTTATTATAAGCATCACCCCTCTATTATAGAAAAGTAAATATGATATACAAGTTCTGGATTAACTCAATATCTTGGAGATACATGTAAGTCCCCAATATTTAGGTGCTGATATAATGTTTCTCAATAAGAAAGAAAAATTTGAAATAGTGAAGTGGAAATCGTCCCTACAGTCATACAGTTGGGTTTTAACCGACTTTTGCTGTCAGTCTATAGAAATTCGTCAAGATATGAGACAGCCTTACAAGTATTTGTGTTGTCTTTGCTTTCAAGTTAAAAAAACGTCAAAATGAGTTCCCATACATGTAGTTGTACTATATATATATATATATATATATATTATAATTTCTTTATAAAATTGCAGTTTGATAAAGTTCAATCTATTTATCTATTAACCTGGTTTTATGGCTGGCCAAACCTCCCGCTAATATGGCAATGTTTAAAATAGCGCTAAATTGATAACACCACCTGACAGGATAACAGTACAAACGCAAGAATCATTAGCACAGAGAACTACAAAAATAAATAAAAGAAGTTTCAAATGAGTATGTTCGGTAATGGCCATATTTGGCCCCGATTATAAAGTTGAAAAATGTTTTAAGATGACTTTAAGACATGTGAGAAAGTTAAATAGAACTATTTTTGTCAAAGTTTTATTCTAAAGCTTTGATTTTTTCATCCAAAGTCGGTCAAGATAAGAGATTTTGGCAAAATTTGACAACATCGGCCAGATTTCAACAAAATTTAGGACCAGGAAACATGGAGCGCAGGCATTGACAAACTAAATATTTAAGTTAGACATGAAATATGTCTTAACAAACATTATTTGAGAAGATCTTTGTTGTCGAAGTATGCGCTCTATGTTTCCTGTGCAATGGTCGATGGAAATTTACCCATTTTCATTGACTTTTTCATGAAAACAAAATTAAGTACTATTTGTGACGTCATTAATAAAACGCAGGAACGTATATATTCAACAAAAGGGCTTATTTCCTATCTAGTCACTGTATAAGCTATGATTCATTGTGATGTTGGTCAATAATTCCTAATTTGAAATTCAATCTAAAAAAGGGGGCCAAACCTACTTTTTTTAAAATGAGTCATCAGACTCCTCACAAAATAACAGAAAAAATGAATTAAAGGACACTTAAATCTAAAAAATATAAAGAAAGGACAAAAATATTAACTCTGAATATGACAAGTATGGCATTTACTGTAGAAACAAGAATAAGTAAAAAGAAACATGTTACTCGTCTCCAAAACAAAACTCGATGAATCCATGAATAGTTTCAAAAAGAAAGAACTTTTGTTTAAATATCAAGTGCTTCGGGTAAATCATCAAACACATAATCGACAAAACAAATCAGCAATTTTCCTAGCATTAAGAAACATAACATCGCACTCAAGGACTCAGTATATGCTGAAACACGAGAGGAAAATTGGTTGACTTAAAGAATATTAACGGTTTATAAACAGAATTAAAGTAGTTTTTACATTACAAAAGTCGCACAAAGTGTTAAAGATGTTAGTTAATTATGCAGTATGAAGTGCACACATGTTAACAAATTAAAAAAAGGATGTGATATATAAATAATATGTCACGAATGAGAAACTATAGAATAGTAGAAAATGTCAATATTAGGGAAATATTGCACAAACTCCAAAATATTTAAAAGATAAAGGTAAAAAGATGAGACGGAATTAATCATGTTGTAAAATCATTCAAGTATTGCGAGACAGGAATTGAAGACTTACAACTGCGTACTAAATATAGCTTAATTATATAAGATTATTTCCATTTCTTGCTGGATAATGTAATTAACATATCATTTCGTATACATACATTATACAGTGGAACTCATTGAGGGGGTTTACATCTTTGACTTTGTTTAAACCCAGGGAAAACACTAATCCCGGTTTTCGAAAAATGTTGTGCACTTTGCATTTTAAGAACTCTTGCAGCAACTCTTTCTGAGGGAATCATAATAGGCTGCTGATGGCATTATTCCAGCCCATACAATGGCAATGTTCACAACAGAAAAGTATATGTTGACCTGTCAGTACTTCATTTTAACCATTTTATTCAGTTACTTAGGAAAATATTTGCCGCTTCCATCGCTTCCAACAACTATCTATTTAAACAGCTTGGCTCGACATTTTTAATCAAACAGACCTAGATGCATAATTCAAAAAACAGTACATAATTGATGCTATTTTGCGATGATTTTACTGTAATCTAACCTCGTGTCAAAATAGAAAAGAATATTGTTCCATGTGTCAGATTAAAAACTACAAATAATTTGATCTTTTTTTGCAGGAAGTGAAATAATTTGCCTGTAATCTAACCTCGTGTCGAAATAAAATCTTATAAAATTATCATGACCGATGAATCTCGCTGAAATTGAGACGGTGGACAACACCTGATTATGTAGACTTTAAAAATAAAAAGTGGGCGAAAACATCTGCAAAAATATTTCGTTCAGAAGTAACTCAAATCTGATTTGTAACTTTTATGTTATAACTGAGTATAAAAGTGCAAAAAATTAGATTTTATTCCAGTTTTTCCTTTTTGAAAACACCACAGCTAAATTCAGCAATTATTACAAAATAAAGAGGATGTGGTTTGATTGCAAAAGAAACAAAATGACACAGAAATTAGCAATTATAGTTCACCGTTCAGCCTCCAACAATGAGAAAAACCCATAACGCATAGTCAGATATAAAAGTCCCCAAAATGACAAAATAAATGTAAAACAATTCAATCGATAAATCTAACGGTCTAATTTATAAACACAATAATAGAGGAAAATCTATATGAAACACAGACACAAACCACAACCACTGATTTACAGGCCCCTGATCCTGACTTGATAAATGCACATACAGAATACAGGGTTAAACATATTAATGGCCGCTCAACCGTCCCCTAATCTGGAACAGTGATGTAACAGTAAAACATCAGAAAATCGGTTGACAAAGGCTTAACTTATCAGATGGATACACATAGAAATACATCTAACAAACACATAGTGGACGTGCTATGGTAATTATATATCCCACAACAAAAAGACACTAAGTATAAATCTGAAAATACTCGATCGAAATGAATTTAAAAAATCATGTATCTAAAACTAAAATAATGTATATTTTCCATAAGGCGGAAATGTGTCATAGAAATCAACATGTTTTTCTTTGGTGAATGCAACGAAATTTGTAATCTGACATCATGTCAAAATAGAACCTTTTAAAATCGATTTTGACTTATGAATCTCTCATAACTGGAGACAGTGGACAGTACTACCAAATGCAAACTCTTCTTATTTTATATATGTATACAGCACAAAACACATTTTCCGAAAGACACAAAAATGGAAAAGTATATTTCAACAAAATGCATTTGAATAACAGGTCGAACAACGGATGTTCGTAAACCTCGCTGACTGCCATTAACGATTGCCAAATAAATTGATCATCATATGTGGATCTTAATATTAATTTTCTACCAAACAGAAAACATTAAACTTGCGGAAAAGATGGTATACCACAAACATGAGATGCAAAAATATGTACACGATATCCGGATTTCGACAATGAATGTCTCTACTGCGATGTTAGGGATCAAAACGGTATTTGCAAGGCTAAATAATTTTCCTCAATTTAGGATAAACTCTTCAATTTTAAAGAGTCGAAATAGGATGAACAGATCATATAAATCCGAAGGAAAATATAATACAAGCCAAAACGAACAAATATATACAAGTCATAATTGAAGACAACTTTCAAACCTAGATAAAAATCGTTAGCTAAATATCGCAATTTTTATACGTGTGCATGTAAAACAAATTTCTTGTGGTCTAAATACAGCACAATAACATTTTCCAAAAGACCAAAAAAGTGAAAAAGTATATTTTAACAAAAATTGTTTGACTAACAGGTCGAACAACGGATGTTCTTAAAACCGGCTGACTGCAATTGGTTAGTTAAATGAGTTTTGTTAAGAAATACGCTTAAAAATTCAAACGTAGATAAAATTTGAAATATAAAAGTTTTGGAAACTGTTTGAGACAATTATCAACTGAAGACAAATGGTTATTCATGACTATATGTAGCTGATTAATTAAATGTTTGCTTACTGTCCAGTGGCAAATACGTCATGCATATTCTCGACGAGATGCAAAATAGATCAAACTGATGCAACTTATTACAATTTTAGAGTTGTACTTTTTACAATAAGGCAGAGCGTTCACTAAAGGTAAAACGCATGCCGTAATAGATTAACATTCAATAATGAGTGAAGTTCTAAGTTTTAGAAGCTATTCTCTTTCCCTCTTTTTTATCAACGGTAGACAAATGCCAAAATCAAAACATCATGCATTTACAATCAATAAATGCTCCTATAAGTACATGAGATATGGATTTTATGGGTAAATAAATTCCTATTGCAGCAAACATTTCCCGGTTGGGGACAGGTTAGTATTTCCAAAAAATATCATTTGATTATTGACTGGAGATCTTAATGCAACCAAAAAGCACTTCGAATCAAAGATTTTCAAAAAAATTGTTTTATTGGCTTCCCACCCATGTCTAGAAAAGGTTTGTAACATTTCTACATGCACCCTGACTTTTGATAGTATGATGTGGATTTGAACTTTCATGTTGAATGTAAATATAGAAAGCATAAGAACGCCAAAACATTGTCAATATATTTTCGTTCAACGCTTTGAATTTGAGATATTATACACGCAATTAGTTCGTAGGGGATAAAAGGAAAACAATAAGGACATGCATTGAATACTCTATAATACAGCAAAAGTGTTTATGAATTTCAGTCTCATGACTTGAGAAAACTGACCTTATAAGAGAATGAAAATCTTAGATGAAAAGAAGTCACAACAACTGGACAGGCAGAGTGTGATATGACTATATTTTAGAATAATTGCGACAAATATATGATTTGCAGAAGACAATATTGTCACTGAAATTAATACCTCAACCGTCAGTCCCATGAAAGATTTAAAAAAAATCATTCGTAAATAGATAATTCAATGTGACGTGTATACTTCTATCTGTGACTCGAATTACCAGTCATATGAATACGTCAAATCATCGATCACTTCGTTCATGTTCAATATTACATTTTTGTTTAAACATAGCTTTGAATATTTCCAAGGTAGAACAGACCAATCAACACATAATACGCATCGTATAAAGTCAGCCCATAGCAACCAGCTTAGTATTTAAAGCACAAACTATTGAGTAAATCATATTGGAATGCTTTGTGTACTGACAAGAATGAATATATCTTTCATATTTATATGTATGCAAACGATGTTTGTTGCTGTCCTAAGTGACTCATCAATTAGATTGATCTCAGCCCACCACAAACCTGAATATGACAACAAATATGAAGAAGAGAACGCCATTGGAGTCGATCATGTTAGATCTGTTGGGCTATGCGGTATAAAATGCGTATCAAATGCGCGTTGTTTATCATTCTTCTACAACAATCTTACAGGAATGTGTGTTTTACACTCAGATCCGTTCACCTATACTGTGTTGTCATCTTCAGCGACAGGGTGGAAATTTTACCTTTCACAGGAACGTACGTATCATACATATATTCATGAACTAGTAACTTCATATCTTGTCAGGTTTACAAAAGTTAATACCTAGTACCTATGATGAGTGTAATTACACTATGTCGATCCCACTACTGATAGAGGATTCCTTCCCGTGACTACCACGAACCAAATAGTATGTTTGTCTGTGTTGAGATGAATTATCTTTGTTAAGGTCATGTTATAATTAACTGTTGACAATCATTGATTTTTTATTTCGAAATATTAAGTATGTTTTACTGCAATGTTGGGCCGCTTTTCAAGGTTTTACTTTATATGGCCTTTTAAACGTTTATCATTCGAGTGTACACTTATATGTCTTTTGTAGGCAAAACGCACATCTGACCTAAAAATCATAATTCTGGTTTCTGATGAGTTTATCTATAACATGTTTAAAGGCTATAAATTTAGTACATGTAACAAAAAACAGACGGATTATCTCTAGATATTAATTTCTATTCACAATGTTTCTGTTCTGGACCATGTGAGTATATGGACCATACACATACTCATATTACCATATTATTATATAATTGTTCAGTGTTACGGACCGGGCCATAAGAGTATTTGGTTTTGTAAAATTATTCTTAGTAAATGCTTTTAATTCTAACTTCCTTCGCAGGAATACACAGCTCAGTTGTCTTACCAAAATCGACACAAGTTACTAACTTAAATTGTGTATATTTTACAAATTAGTTGAATCTTGAAATCTTATCAAAAATAAGGAGATGACTATCCAACAAAGTCAGTGCATCTGCTTTATTGCTTCGCTAGGGTCAATACCGAGGACATCTTGTCAATTACTTTATCCGAAATAATACAAGATATATATACATGCATACAAGTGTATTATATGTCTCTGATATTATGTTTTGTACTAAAAAATTGGTAATGAACTTGAAAAAAAAATGTTGAACTTTAATTAAATTAATTTAAATAAGATAAAATGAGTAAAATATGGTTTTATAATCTACAGTAAAAAAACTTTCAACATTTGTCTTATTATACACCCGGACCAAATAAGTATATACGCATACATGTATAATCACTACAATATTTGTATGGTCAAAATACCCGTATGGTTCGGAACATATATCAATTAAAGAAGGGAAATTGATGTGATAACTTCGGTATCGAATCTTGTTTAATAGCATATCTATGAACGAGAACTTAATGGTATATCAATACGAAATTGCTAACTAAAGACACAGTTTTTACTTTATTTATATTATAATGTGCGAAAAATGTAAACACAGCCTTATATCTGAATCATCATTTTTGGGTTTTTGGTTTCTTTATACACTTTCTTTTTATTTAAAAAAATACTCTAGTCTTGATGTGTCAATAGTCACGTGAATGACATATATACTAGAATTGAATTAACTAATTAACACTTTTGCATAATGAGGATGATCTCACAATTAAACCATACCGTGTTCTCGCTCTTACGGTACATTCAGCAGCTTTCATTCAACCAGCAGTGACATTGGTAAAAAATAGAAATACTATATCTTCCCTCATTAGTAACTGAAAACTTTTCTTTACTAAATAAATTAAGGTGGTACCTAACACTACAGGGAGATAACTCTGTAAAATCAGCTAAACGTTTGAATCACGTTGTATTGTTAAGGAAATATTAAGCTTCTCAATGATCAAAATTAGTATTTGTCAAATTGCTATATATCCAACCATTTTTCCCAAGAAAGTGATTGGTTCAAGTTTTTTGAAATGTTTATATTTTTTTCAAAGGGTCAAAGTAAATATTTTGTCAATATTTTATAAAAATTAAACGAGACAAATTAATTTTAGTCAAGGTGTTGGGTACCACCTTAACTTTCAAAATTCTGAAGTCATCCCTACCAATCAGTGTATCTGTGAAAAATTAGGTGAATCTTTGTGAATCTGTTAAATTTGTGTCTTGATTCGTTAGGGTCAATATCCGGCGCATCACAATCCGTAAACAATACAAGACATAGATCAATTCATATCGGAAAATTTAATACAGATTGAATACAACTTCTTCAATTAAGTAATAGCTATAACATTAATATTTAGTTATACATTTTTATATGTGGTTTCTGCTTTGCCTTGTACATGATATTGTATGTGTGTTGCCGTCATAGAAGTATTAAAAATGTCACATGTAACAAAAAAAGAGAGATTGTTTTGTATGTACAAATGCAAAAACCAACACATCTATATCTTTTCAAATCATAGAACAATGAACAAAATTGAAAGGCCATGCAGTGAAGGCATTTTATTTTTATTTAAGACAGCTTCGCGTTATAAATATTAACGTTTAAAAAAAAAGAATTTTAAAATTGATACTGTAATGTTTCGGGAATTTTCCTGCTAGGATTTCCGGATAAGTTACTTCTGTGTGCCTCAAACATTATTTGAGAAGATCTTTGTTGTCGAAGTATGCGCTCTATGTTTCCTGTGCAATGGTCGATGGAAATTTACCCATTTTTATTGACTTTTTCATGAAAACAAAATTAAGTACTATTTGTGACGTCATTAATAAAACGCAGGAACGTATATATTCAACAAAAGGGCTTATTTCCTATCTAGTCACTGTATAAGCTATGATTCATTGTGATGTTGGTCAATAATTCCTAATTTGAAATTCAATCTAAAAAAGGGGGGCATTTAAGGACCTGACCAAACCTACTTTTTTTAAAATGAGTCATCAGACTCCTCACAAAATAACAGAAAAAATGAATTAAAGGACACTTAAATCTAAAAAATATAAAGAAAGGACAAAAATATTAACTCTGAATATGACAAGTATGGCATTTACTGTAGAAACAAGAATAAGTAAAAAGAAACATGTTACTCATCTCCAAAGCAAAACTCGATGAATCCATGAATAGTTTCAAAAAGAAAGAACTTTTGTTTAAATATCAAGTGCTTCGGGTAAATTATCAAACACATAATCGACAAAACAAATCAGCAATTTTCCTAGCATTAAGAAACATAACATCGCACCCAAGGACTCAGTATATGCTGAAACACGAGAGGAAAATTGGTTGACTTAAAGAATATTAACGGTTTATAAACAGAATTAAAGTAGTTTTTACATTACAAAAGTCGCACAAAGTGTTAAAGATGTTAGTTAATTATGCAGTATGAAGTGCACACATGTTAACAAATTAAAAAAAGGATGTGATATATAAATAATATGTCACGAATGAGAAACTATAGAATAGTAGAAAATGTCAATATTAGGGAAATATTGCACAAACTCCAAAATATTTAAAAGATAAAGGTAAAAACATGAAACGGAATTAATCATCATGTAAAATCATTCAAGTATTGCGAGACAGGAATTGAAGACTTACAACTGCGTACTAAGTATAGCTTAATTATATAAGATTATTTGCATTTCTTGCTGGATAATGTAATTAAAATATCATTTCGTATACATACATTATATACTACAGTGGAACTCATTGAGGGGTTTACATCTTTGACTTTGTTTAAACCCAGGGAAAACACTAATCCCGGTTTTCGAAAAATGTTGTGCACTTTGCATTTTAAGAACTCTTGCAGCAACTCTTTCTGAGGGAATCATAATAGGCTGCTGATGGCATTATTTCAGCCCATACAATGGCAATGTTCACAACAGAAAAATATATGTTGACCTGTCAGTAATTCAATTTAACCATTTTATTCAGTTACTTAGGGAAAATATTTGCCGCTTCCAACCGCTTCCAACAACTACCTATTTAAACAGCTTGGCTCGACATTTTTAATCAAACAGACCTAGATGCATAATTAAAAAAACAGTACATAATTGATGCTATTTTGCGATGATTTTACTGTAATCTAACCTCGTGTCAAAATAGAAAAGAATATTGTTCTATGTGTCAGATTAAAAACTACAAATAATTTGATCTTTTTTTGCAGGAAGTGAAATAATTTGCCTGTAATCTAACCTCGTGTCAAAATAAAATCTTATAAAATTATCATGACCGATGAATCTCGCTGAAATTGAGACGGTGGACAGCACCTGATTATGTAGACTTTAAAAATAAAAAGTGGGCGAAAACATCTGCAAAAATATTTCGTTCAGAAGTAACTCTAATCTGATTTGTAACTTATATGTTATAACTGAGTATAAAAGTGCAAAAAATAAGATTTTATTCCAGTTTTCCTTTTTTGAAAACACCACAGCTAAATTCAGCAATTATTACAAAATAAAGAAGATGTGGTTTGATTGCAAAAGAAACAAAATGACACAGAAATTAACTTCACCATCTGGGACAGTGATGTAACAGTAAAACATCAGAAAATCGGTTGACAAAGGCTTAACTTATCAGATGGATACACATAGAAATACATCTAACAAACACATAGTGGACGTGCTATGGTAATTATATATCCCACAACAAAAAGACACTAAGTATAAATCTGAAAATACTCGATCGAAATGAATTTAAAAAATCATGTATCTAAGACTAAATTAATGTATATTTTCCATAAGGCGGAAATGTGTCATAGAAATCAACATGTTTTTCTTTGGTGAATGCAACGAAATTTGTAATCTGACATCATGTGAAAATAGAACCTTTTAAAATCGATTTTGACTTATGAATCTCTCATAACTGGAGACAGTAGACAGTACTACCAAATGCAAACTCTTCTTATTTTATATATGTATACAGCACAAAACACATTTTCCGAAAGACACAAAAAGTGAAAAGTATATTTCAACAAAATGCATTTGAAAAACAGGTCGAACAACGGATGTTCGTAAACCTTGCTGACTGCCATTAACGATTGCCAAATAAATTGATCATCATATGTGGATCTTAATATTAATTTTCTACCAAACAGAAAACATTAAACTTGCGGAAAGATGTATACCACAAACATGAGATGCAAAAATGTGTACACGATATCCGGATTTCGACAATGAATGTCTCTACTGCGATGCTAGGGATCAAAACGGTATTTGCAAGGCTAAATAATTTTCCTCAATTTAGGATAAACTCTTCAATTTTAAAGAGTCGAAATAGGATGAACAGATCATATAAACCCGAAGGAAAATATAATACAAGCCAAAACGAACAAATATATACAAGTCATAATTGAAGACAACTTTCAAACCTAGATAAAAATCGTTAGATAAATATCGCAATTTTTATAAGTGTGCATGTAAAACAAATTTCTTGTGGTCTAAATACAGCACAATAACATTTTCCAAAAGACCAAAAAAGTGAAAAAGTATATTTTAACAAAAATTGTTTGACTAACAGGTCGAACAACGGATGTTCTTAAAACCGGCTGACTGCAATTGGTTAGTTAAATGAGTTTTGTTAAGAAATACGCTTAAAAATTCAAACGTAAATAAAATTTGAAATATAAAAGTTTTGGAAACTGTTTGAGACAATTATCAACTGAAGACAAATGGTTATTTATGACTATATGTAGCTGATTAATTAAATGTTTGCTTACTGTCCAGTGGCAAATACGTCATGCATATTCTCGACGAGATGCAAAATAGATCAAACTGATGCAACTTATTACAATTTTAGAGTTGTACTTTTTACAATAAGGCAGAGCGTTCACTAAAGGTAAAACGCATGCCGTAATAGATTAACATTCAATAATGATTGAAGTTCTAAGTTTTAGAAGCTATTCTCTTTCCCTCTTTTTTATCAACGGTAGACGAATGCCAAAATCAAAACATCATGCATTTACAATCAATAAATGCTCCTATAAGTACATGAGATATGGATTTTATGGGTAAATAAATTCCTATTTCAGCAAACATTTCCCGGTTGGGGACAGCTCAGTATTTCCAAAAAATATCATTTGATTATTGACTGGAGATCTTAATGCAACCAAAAAGCACTTCGAATCAAAGATTTAAAAAAAAAATTGTTTTATTGGCTTCCCACCCATGTCTAGAAAAGGTTTGTAACATTTCTACATGCACCCTGACTTTTGATAGTATGATGTGGATTTGAACTTTCATGTTGAATGTAAATATAGAAAGCATAAGAACGCCAAAACATTGTCAATATATTTTCGTTCAACGTTTGAATTTGAGATATTATACACGCAATTAGTTCGTAGGGGATAAAAGGAAAACAATAAGGACATGCATTGAATACTCTATAAGACAGCAAAAGTGTTTATGAATTTCAGTCTCATGACTTGAGAAAACTGACCTTATAAGAGAATGAAAATCTTAGATGAAAAGAAGTCACAACAACTGGACAGGCAGAGTGTGATATTACAAGGCAGATTTTTGTTTAACAGAGATCGCCTTTATAGCAGATTTGCCTATATTTTAGAATAATTGCGACAAATATATGATTTGCAGAAGACAATATTGTCACTGAAATTAATACCTCAACCGTCAGTCCCATGAAAGATTTAAAAAAAATCATTCGTAAATAGATAATTCAATGTGACGTGTATACTTCTATCTGTGACTCGAATTACCAGTCATATGAATACGTCAAATCATCGATCACTTCGTTCATGTTCAATATTACATTTTTGTTTAAACATAGCTTTGAATATTTCCAAGGTAGAACAGACCAATCAACACATAATACGCATCGTATAAAGTCAGCCCATAGTAACCAGCTTAGTATTTAAAGCACAAACTATTGAGTCAATCATATTGGAATGCTTTGTGTACTGACAAGAATGAATATATCTTTCATATTTATATGTATGCACACGATGTTTGTTGCTGTCCTAAGTGAATCATCAATTAGATTGATCTCAGCCCACCACAAACCTGAATATGACAACAAATATGAAGAAGAGAACGCCATTGGAGCCGATCATGTTAGATCTGTTGGGCTATGCGGTATAAAATGCGTATCAAATGCGCGTTGTTTATCATTCTTCTACAACAATCTTACAGGAATGTGTGTTTTACACTCAGATCCGTTCACCTATACTGTGTTGTCATCTTCAGCGACAGGGTGGAAATTTTACCTTTCACAGGAACGTAAGTTTCATACATATATTCATGAACTAGTAACTTCATATCTTGTCAGGTTTACAAAAGTTAATACCTAGTACCTATGATGAGTGTTATTACACTATGTCGATCCCACTACTGATAGAGGTTTCCTTCCCGTGACTACCACGAACCAAATAGTATGTTTGTCTGTGTTGACATGAATAATCTTTGTTAAGTTCTTGTTATAATTAACTGTTGACAATCATTGATTTTTTATTTCGAAATATTAAGTATGTTTTACTGCAATGTTGGGCCACTTTTCAAGGTTTTACTTTATATGGCCTTTTAAACGTTTATCATTCGAGTGTACACTTATATGTCTTTTGTAGGCAAAACGCACATCTGACCTAAAAATCATAATTCTGGTTTATGATGAGTTTATCTATAACATGTTTAAAGGCTATCAATTTAGTACATGTAACAAAAAACAGACGGATTATCTCTAGATATTAATTTCTATTCCCAATGTTTCTGTTCTGGACCATGTGAGTATATGGACCATACTCATATGACCCGACCATACGCGTATGTCGACCATATTATTATATAATTGTTCAGTGTTACGGGCCGGGCCATAAGAGTATTTGGTTTTGTAAAATTATTCTTAGTAAATGCTTTTAATTCTAACTTCCTTCGCAGGAATACACAGCTCACTCGTCTTACCAAAATCGACACAAGTTACTAACTTAAATTGTGTATATTTTACAAATTAGTTGAATCTTGAAATCTTATCAAAAATAAGGAGATGACTATCCAACAAAGTCAGTGCATCTGCTTTATTGCTTCGCTAGGGTCAATACCGAGGACATCTTGTCAATTACTGTATCCGAAATAATACAAGATATATATACATGCATACAAGTGTATTATATGTCTCTGATATTATGTTTTGTACTAAAAAATTGGTAATGAACTTGAAAAAAAAAATGTTGAACTTTAATTAAATTAATTTAAATAAGATAAAATGAGTAAAATATGGTTTTATAATCTACAGTAAAAAAACTTTCAACATTTGTCTTATTATTTACCCGGACCAAATAAGTATATACGCATACATGTATAATCACTACAATATTCGTACGGTCAAAATACCCATATGGTTCGGAACATATATCAATTAAAAGAAGGGAAATTGATGTGATAACTTCGGTATCGAATCTTGTTTAATAGCATATCTATGAACGAGAACTTAATGGTATATAAATACGAAATTGCTAACTAAAGACACAGTTTTTACTTTATTTATATTATAATGTGCGAAAAATGTAAACACAGCCTTATATCTGAATCATCATTTTTTGGGTTTTTGGTTTCTTTATACACTTTCTTTTTATTTAAAAAAAAAATACTCTAGTCTTGATGTGTCAATAGTCACGCGAATGACATATATACTAGAATTGAATTAACTAGTTAACACTTTTGCATAATGAGGATGATCTCACAATTAAACCATACCGTGTTCTCGCTCTTACGGTACATTCAGCAGCTTTCATTCAACCAACAGTGACATTGGTAAAAAATAGAAATACTATATCTTCCCTCATTAGTAACTGAAAACTTTTCTTTACTAAATAAATTAAGGTGGTACCTAACACTACAGGGAGATAACTCTGTAAAGTCAGCTAAACGTTTGAATCACGTTGTATTGTTAAGGAAATATTAAGCTTCTCAATGATCAAAATTAGTGTTTGTCAAACTGCTATATATCCAACCATTTTTTCCCAAGAAAGTGATTGGTTCAAGTTTTTTGAAATGTTTATATTTTTTTCAAAGGGTCAAAGTAAATATTTCGTCAAAATTTTATGAAAATTAAACGAGACAAATTAATTTTAGTCAAGGTGTTGGGTACCACCTTAACTTTCAAAATTCTGAAGTCATCCCTACCAATCAGTGTATCTGTGAAAAATTAGGTGAATCTTTGTGAATCTGTTAAATTTGTGTCTTGATTTGTTAGGGTCAATATCCGGCGCATCACAATCCGTAAACAATACAAGACATAGATCAATTCATATCGGAAAATTTAATACAGATTGAATACAACTTCTTCAATAAAGTAATAGCTATAACATTAATATTTAGTTATACATTTTTATATGTGGTTTCTGCTTTGCCTTGTACATGATATTGTATGTGTGTTGCCGTCATAGAAGTATTAAAAATGTCACATGTAACAAAAAAGAAAAGATTGTTTTGTATGTACAAATGCGAAAACCAACACATCTATATCTTTTCAAATCATAGAACAATGAACAAAATTGAAAGGCCATGCAGTGAAGGCATTTTATTTTTATTTAAGACAGCTTCGCGTTATAAATATTAACGTTTGAAAAAAAAAAAGAATTTTAAAATTGATACTGTAATGTTTCGGGAATTTTCCTGCTAGGATTTCCGGATAAGTTACTTCTGTGTGCCTCAGGTAAGATAATTAATAATACAAATTTAAATGGAAGTTCATACATTGTACTATTGGCCACTTCAACAATGTTCAATATAACAAGTACAGCGGTTCCTCAAATAATCGCATGAAGAAAAAAAAATATTAAGATAAATATAGGTACATGTAAAACAAAATCTGCTTACTTTTCCGCAGCGCTTGAAATTACCATATTATTATGAGGTCTGTGTTACTCAGTCTTTAGTTTTATGTACTTGTGTCTGTTTTGTTTGCCTTTTTGTTTGTCTTTTTTAGCCATGGCGTTGTCAGTTTATTTTATATTTTGAAGGTTCCTTTGATATTTTTGGCCTCTCTTTTTCGAACATACTTGATAATAGTTTCCTCAGTCTTCTGTCGTGTAAAACAATCTACTTGTCGCACTGCATTCTAATACTCTGCATACTCGGTAGATACATTCAATATGCAAACCAATGGGTACTAACTGTGCTACATTTCTAGCCGATTTGACGCAAAATTCATTTAGACCCTTCTAGAAGACAAAAAGAAAAAAAAAACAACTTGCAAAATTCGTTAAGTTTACTTTACGATATATTGATGATGTCCCATCACTGAATATTCCTTATTATTCTTTGGTTTACATGTTAGTAAGGTACTGTTCTGACTTTTATTGCGTTTGTTTGTACGGTTATCCTGTTACGCAATGTTGTCATTTTAGCGATATTTTTAACATATCCATATAAGCGGGAAGTTTGGCATGCCATAAAACCAGGTTAACACACTTGTTTTTTTTTCTTAAAATTTCCTGTACTATGTCAGATATATGGAAGTTGTTATCAAGTAGTCCGTTTATATGTATGTTGGTGTTTGTTTTGTGTTGCACTTCAGTGTTTATGTTGTTCCGTTATTTTCCTCTTACAGTTGATGTGTTTCCCTTGGTTTTAGTTTGTAACCCGGTATTGTTTTCTCTCTATCAATTTATGCTTTTTTGAACAGCGGTATACTACTTGTGCCTGTGTTTACCAAGCTGATATTGCCCTATTCTGTTGATATATATAATATAGATATATGATTAATAGAAAGTTTTGCAACCACTTAATAGTTTGTTGTACATAATATGACGATAAGTCGTGTATACAAATTGTAAACATGTATTCGAGAGTCATTCTTTGATTTCCAATTTGAAATATTCTGTGTTTATTATCTTTATCACTGTATATATTGGTTGTTTTACATACCCTCACCTTGAATAAATAGAGGGTTGATGATTAAAAGGGAGCGATTAAACAAAGAGTTTCTATTCTATTAGTGAAGCTGAAATCACCCATTCGAAATATAATGGACATCACCAAAGTTGTAAGATGACCGTTTTTGCTTACCTCTCATGAAAATCTATTATAATCCCCGTTTTGGTGGGATTTGTGTTGCTAAGGGTATAGTTTACTATAGTGTGTTTTGGTAAATGTTTACCTTTTGAAAATCTTTCATTCTTTGTTTTGCCATGTTTTGTTAGTTTGTTTTCATCTAATGAGTTTAGTTATCCTTTTGTTATCTGTCAACTCTCTTTTTAATCATTTGACATACATGTAATAGTAATATTTTATTATAATTCATTTAAAGATTTTAAAAATCAATATATTCGCAGGTCCCATTTTAGGGAAAATACATTAAATTTCTTCAGGATGGTTTGTTGTACTTAACATTATCTTTTACTTCATGGACAGGTAGAAAACACAATTATATGCAAAGATAGGAAAATATAAATTTAACTCGGGTCTCTCTGAGTGGTTAGTGGTACAAAATTGAATCTCCTCCAACGTGAACAGTCAAGATAGCTTGGGTCTCGAAGATTGGTTGGTGGTACACAGTTGAATTTTTTCCCACGTTAACAGTCAGGACAATATTGTTTTAATTTACTCTGTAAGATCAAATTTCACCTTGTTGTTTTTATATGAAACCTGTAAAAATTGTTCGTTTTTATAACCGTCAATACTTTTTCTTAATCTTAAAATTGTTTGACCTTAGCAAATTTACACTGGCAAAATATTGTTCTGCAAAACAGTGTGTTGTTTTGGGGCGTTTCCGTCGATGAACAAATCTTTTTTTTTTTTTTTTTGTTACGGAACTTTTTCAGCTATCAGTATTGGGTTAGGGGAGGGTTGGGATCCCGCTAACATGTTTAACCCCGCCACATTCTGTATGTATGTCCCTGTCCCAAGTCAGGACCTGTAATTCAGTGGTTGTCGTTTGTTTATGTGTTAAATATTTGTTTTCGTTCAATTTTTGTACATAAATTAGGCCGTTAGTTTTCTCGTTTGAATTGTTTTACATTGTCATTTCGGGGCTTTGCTCATTGTTGAAGGCTGTACGGTGACCTATAGTTGTTAATTTCTGTGTTATTTTGGTCTCTTGTGGAGAGTTGTCTCATTGGCAATCATATCACAGCTTCTTTTTTTTATATTCCATAATAAGATAACGACCGTAAATTACTATTTTGACAGGTTGTGGTCGCTGTTTGGTCAACTTCTTCTACTACAGAGAACTGGACTTGTGTTATAAATTAGAACCGCCAATTAAAGCATCCAAAGTTGATGAAGATTCCGTGTGTCCAGGAAATGAGATCATGCGTATCGATTCTGATGAAAGACACGATTATATCAAGCTTGTTACAGGTTATAACAAAATAAAAATATAAAACCTATACGCTATAAATTGTAATGCGTCTAAAACACTATTCTGCATTTACCTTCACCAGGAACGCTCAGCACTGAATATGTAAAAGCCAAATATTAACAATACCAAAAAGTTACTTAAGGATGTTCGCTTGTCATGTTCTGAAATTTTTGTCAGATTTTCGGAATCCTCTGGTTTTATCCATGTGAATGCCTTAAAAAATTTTGCTCATTGACCCCGATTTTTCTTTTTATAAATCTTTTACATGTATAATTATAAGCCATCGGTAAAAGTCTTATAAAATCTTTGTTATTTTTTAATAGTTTTTGAGAACTTGAACTTTGAAGCATATTTTAAAAAACTATTTTCTCATACATGTCATATTCTATCTTACAATTTTATGGCGTAGTTCTTCTTTTTATCACACAATATTGGGGTTTCCTTGTATAATCTATGCAAAATCTGCCAATTTCGCACAGCATGATGCGTGAATAAATACCCGGTGACCAACAATTTTATTATAATTTGAAGAAAAAAAAACAAAAAAAAAAACTGCACTTTGACAAATTCTCAAAAAAATTAGTTTCAGATAATTATATTCATTCAACATGTTTAAAAAAACTTTGTAAAAGGTCAAGATGACAACAGCAATTATTCAACTGAAATAGTAAAATATAACGGCTTTTTCTTCAATATCATGAAGACAGGACGTTGGATTATGTAACCATGGTGCTTCTGTGGTAATGTAATTTTGGTCAATATAACTTTTACTTTCTTGAAGTTCTTACTAAATCCGGGGAAACACATTTTCACAAGAAGCAAGGCAGGAGGATCAAACGTGTTCAAACAAGGGAGACAATAATTTCTTTGACGGGAAAACCGGCAGGAACATATTTTAACGTGCATCCACTGAATAAAGTCCTGCATGGATTTTTCAATACGTTTTGAAGGATTTCTATCCCCATTCTCTAACTATTACAGATATGCATTTATTTCAGCTGACATCGGAAGAGTGTACCCTGCTGGAATCTGTATACAAGGTAAAAAGACACAAGGTAAATGGACGTACAACGATGGATCTACGATGGAATATTTCAGGTGGCTGCCAAATGAACCGACTGGGGTATCTGACGTTATCCGGATGGTTCGGTTTGAAAACTACGGGTGGGATGTTGCTTATCTTGGACGAAATTGTACCTATATGTGTGAATATCGATCATAGAATTACAGACAGTGACGCTTAAATTATAAAGAAAAAGGTTTACTTCTTTTTTAACGTTAACTTTTCTACTTTTCTTTTTGATACTTGTCATGAAAATTAATTCAGAAAATAATGGTGTGTAAAGTTTGTCTATAATTCCATATTCCTATGCTAAAACAATCAAGCTGGTATCGTTGGTACATCTTGTACTTGTACGAGTGCACATGTCACCACAAGATTACCGAGACGTTTATATCTGAATAATACTGTTACTCATTAATTCTTGCAAGCCATAAATTTGCTTGAGATTTTTACACTGGTCCAGGCCATTTTCTATAATACCCTCCGAGAAAAAAAATAAAGTTAAAAAAAATCATAAGTATATATAAAAGTTTATGGTTTACATGAATTATATATAAAAACCTCTAGAAAAAAATGTGTTAAATTCGTATAATTCCTACAAACATTGCAATTTATAATTTATGGTTTATATTCACTGTGTCCAATTTACTGTCGAATAGTTGACTTAACGTAACTAAGGATTGACCCACCATGTTTACTTGTTCATATCCATCATTGTGCGAATAATGCAATAGAACAAAATAAAAATAAAAACTATATCAAAACTTCATTTTAAAGATAGATTTTTCAAATATGCAGCATACAAGTAACTGGCCAACCTTCAGCTTGGGAGATTTTATTCGTATGACATCATATTTTGCAATGAAATTAATACATACCAAACTATGTTAGACACCACGTGACTAAAGATGATAAAAATTGCACTGGCCCTTCAATAAACTCTAATTTTTCCGTTTGCCTGCTTTTGATGATCTTTCCTTTGGCTTCTTACATATATATTTCTGAACATATTGAACCTGATAGTTTTAATTCAGATAAAATTACGTCACTGATCAATTGTAAATAAGGCTCTTTTTCCACTTCTGCCTATTGTCTGTATTGTAAAATTAACAGACTTTAGCCTTCAATTTCACAAATTCCTAAAACAAAAGTATAAATTTGCTGCTACATTGTAATATCTGAACTATTTGTTATGAACAGCATTCTATTTTTGACAGTTTAATTCGTTAGAAAATGCCGTATCTATTCGATTAAAAACTATGAATTTTTCGACCATGTTGGAATTTTCAAAGTGGCGGCTTGGTCATTTAATGTGTTCATACTTAAAATGAATTTGCCTTTCTCGTTTTTTTCCATATAGTTTTAATAGTAGTTTTTTCGATGCAAAAAACATGTTTGTTATAATCCATGAATATTATGACATCTGCATTAAAATACACAAAGGCACATACATAAATATTTATACATGTGTATTTATTTTTCTGAGGAAGGTAAAACACCAGGGAAGCCTGACAAGTTACAGCCAGGTAGATAGAAGTCTACATTACACAATTATTCAGGTATTACATAGGAAACGTTTCCAAAACCAAATTATAAAAACTTGTTATAATCATTATTGAACAAAGTTAATTCCAGAGTTTGAAAACAATGTATAATGAAATACAATCAATATCTTGATAGTCAGCTTCTTAATTTTTTGACAAAGTTATTTTTCTTATAGATAATATATCAATTAAAAAAATACATCGTTTTTGTATTTTCTGTAAAGCTTAAAATCAATGGAAATAATTTGGCAAATATTTTATGTTAAGTTCTCTGTTGTACGACTCAAGGGCATTGACGAGTGGCTTGTAGTCATGTATAGAACTGTGTACATGCCATTAGAGGTCCAAAGGTTGTTTTTCCCGTATGATCATACACCATTGCGCTTTATATGCACTGTATAATTTTAATTATGGTGGTCGAAAGTTGCTATTAAAATTTTCAATTTTACAGACTGAATAAAATGTATACAGGAATCGACATCCCCGAAATTCTTAAGGTGTAACAACTGTAAGGATGGTTTACGCTACAATATTGAATGAGCATGAATTTCGGAAATTAGCAATCAGTTTTATATATATTTCAATCGTACAAGAGCATAAAGTTTTGTTATAAACTTCCGTCTGATAACTCTAAAATATGTTTCTCTTCTGCAATTGGAATTTGTACAAACCCTTTTTTGTACAAATTGTAATTTGTACAAAAAGTCAAAATAAAATATTAATTGGTACGATTAGTTCTGTATAAATTATAATTTTTACAAAAATAACTTGTAAACAAAATATGTACATATGTTAATAAAAACGTCAGCTTATTGAACTTTATTTTATCATGATTTTCTCAAGGAGCGTGATTGTTGACTTGAAAAGCTTGATTTTATTTTTGAATAATTGTATTATTCTATAATTTTTATAACTCATATATAATAAAAATATCTATCTATATATTTTGTTCTCAATCTACCACCTAAATGTAGATATATGTGTAAAACATACCTCATTGACTCTTTTTTTATATTCTTAATAAAGGTCTTTGTTTCACTATAAGAAAAGAACGTACTGTATTTCTTATGATTATTGTTGTTATTATAAATTTGGTCGGTCCGGTGTTAACTGCCCGAAACCTAAAAATCTTGTTATCATTCAAACACCGTAACCGTAATAGGTAGGGAAAAAACGGAGGGTGGAATTTGTAAAGGACCAGACCCTGGTTCTTCGGAACGTTTTCAACGAAAATCTTCAACAGCTCATTGGTAGGGTTATGCACCATTGAAAACTAACCGATGTCGGTTGGCGACTTAAACTCAGAAACTGTAAGTCGCAGCCACCTAGGATCTTCACCAATAATCATCAATTTATGTGACTTTAAAAATGCTTCAAAGTCAAATTTGTATGTTGAACTTGACCTTTGACCTACCACCTTGATGTGGGATAATCTCAGAAACTATTATACATAGAGAAGTTTTGAATAGTGGGATATGTTTGGGGACCACGCTATGGTAGGTATTGATTAAAAAATCGCAACTTTAAGATTTCTGCAGTAATTAACAGCCATGCATTTGTTGTAAACCGAACACGAGAAACGTAAACAAACGAACTTAAGGTATTCTGTTGATATGTAGATTTTCATAGATCAGTATGTTTCATGTTATCCATTATCGATAGCTTGCTTGATTGATTGATTGGTTGGTTGGTTGATTGAATGATTGTTTAAACACAGGGACTGGGCCTTAAGGAACAAACAAAAAAGAAATTGAGAGACTGGATTCCCTGCTAAACACTATGGACCGGGCCTTTAGGAACAACTGAAAAGGAAACTGAGTGCCTAGATTGCCTGTTAAAGCATGGGAACAGGAATTTAGGAACAAGAGAAAAAGGAATTGAGAGCCTAGATCCCTTATTACACACATGGTCAATTGATTGGTTGATCCACTGAATGATTGAGTGGAGGGAGGGGGAGGACGGACCTTTGTTGGTTCGTTGATTGATTGATTGATTGATTAATTTATTGAGATAAGACACATGCACATAGTTTAAAGTTATGGTTAGTCGATTTGTTGATTTTATCATTTCAGGGACATTGACCTCTCAAACAAGTGACGCGTACCGTTTCGAAAACATTTTCCAGTTACGTTTTTGTCTTTATCTGTTACTCCTTCGGAGAAGAAGCGATATGAAGTAAATGTCAAAACTCCGAACATGATGTTGGCCTCATTTTCTTTCAGGTGGACCAAAGACTTCGAATCAAAAGACATCAGGTCTCTATCTATTTAGGTTTACCAGTTACAAATACATATCACTTACCTGAAATCGTAAGGATATTTGTCGGTTTTATCTACGGTTGCAAAGGATTAGAGAAAAGAAGAAAAACAGTTTTCGGGGATATAACTCTTACAAAGAAGTGTTCAGTTAAGCAGTGTCAGTTTCAAGAGCGCATAACATGTAACTGTTTGATATCATATACCAAACACACACGTGACATCTTGCGAAAGAAATAATTGGGGCAGAAGAAAACAAATTCAAAACAATATCAATAGATCTTTCCACGGAAATAACGGTAATAAAATGAATCGTTAACACTATTTCTATTGTTTTCAGATATATTGACTTCGTTCCCTTCACTTCGTTGTTTGAAACTAGACAAAAGTGGAGAGATCAAATTTTATGCCGAATGCGATAGGGAGACTGTTGTGTTACCATTCTTTTTTAAAATTGGTAAGCGTTTCTGTTATGTTATGCACAGAATAACATGTATTGGTGCACTTTATATACATTCTGTATGAATTTGAGGTTTATGTGCTTTTAATTTGATATTGAAACATTATCGTGCTAGGTATCTTCCTGCTGTGGACCTTTCACAGGGTATCTTTTACCCTATTGTTTGTTGTCCAGTTTAGTCGAGTATTGGTTTTTGTCTGATACAGTTAATTATAGAGAATGGACGACTTTTGTTTTCGGTTGTGTGTGTTTTTTTTTTTTTTTTTTTCTATTGATCATTTGTAGAAAATAAAAGGATATGGAGTAAATGTATAGGGGACAAAATCGCACACAATACATAGAAAATATAAAAAAATATCAATGAACAGGGCTTTTATTCCTGTTCTTCATCTTGACAGTTGATGTAGGGTCTCCAACAATAAACGAATCATTCATACCCTACAACAAGGTCAAGACGGCCCCTAGCGTTGACTTAAGCGGTACTATTGATAAAAATAAACCACAGTTCACCTTCTTGCCTCTTGTGTTTGTGTTTGTTTTTTGGTTTTTTTTTTAATATTTTTTTTTCTTGCACTGTCCACCTTCAGAATCAGTCAAGGCAACCTCATAACCTATGCATGATAGGTAATCAAGAATTCTTCTCGTTATATGAAGTATTTTGTTGAGTAATGTTGTGCAAAAAATAATGATAAAGCAGATTATTGTAAGTCATAAAAATGTATTCTTTAATTCTTTAACAGATAACAAGCAAACAGATCGAGAGATAAAAGACAACAATATCACAGGTAAAAATCTTGTCATTGGCACCGTTTTGATAACACTTATTGGTGAATAACCTTGGAGGAATTTTACCAAATTTAATCCATACAACAGCATGAGTATAGTTTAAAAATTCAAATTAGAGTTTCTGTACATATTTTATTTGTACTTTAAGTTATGGCCAATTGTAATTCGCCAATTATTCTTTTAAAAGAAAAACTGCTGTAAAACCACAAGGAAGCGGAAGTCTGAACTACTACCTCTGTTGCATAGCGGTTTATTTTCACGTTGGTCACATTCATCTGTTGTCAAACATTATGGTTTTTATCAACACGTTGACATAAACGTTGCACCGATACGCAGTTTGAACGCACAGAAAACGATAAAATCCTTTTCTACATTTTTTTCATTCAAGGTCAATGTTCTTATCACAATAGTAGAATTTTAGAAATATATAAAATTGAGAATGGAAATGGGGAATGTTTCGAAGAGACAATAACCCAACCAAAGAGTAGAAAACAGCCCAAGGTCAACTATGGGTCTAAAACACGGCGAGAAAATCCCGCACCCGGATGCTGGCTTCAACTGGCAACTTAACAAAATTGTGTACTAGTTCAGTGAAAATGGACGTCACAGTAAACTCCGAAACATATAAATGAACTAAAATTAAAAAAGCATACAAGACTAACAAACGTTAGATGCTTCTGACTTGGGACGAGCGAAAACATGCGGCAGGGTTAAACATGTTTTGTGAGATCTCAACCCTCCCCCTATTCTTCTATCTTATGTAGAATAGACAAACACACAGCAATACGAACAATAAAATTCAGTAAGTCCGAGTCCGATGTCAGAACAGGTAACAAAAGAAACTAAGCAAAATGACAATGCTACATACATTTACAAAGGACTACTAGCAGTTACTGACATGTCAGCTCCAGACCTCAATTAGACTGATTGAACGATTATGTCTTCATCATATCAAAATCAAGCACGATCCCTCACGTTAGGGATTTAGTATCATACCATGATAGAATATTTGAGAAGAACATAACCCGTATCATGCCAACAACTGGTTTTAGAATAAATGTGTTTCCGATGCAAAGACTCTTTGAGTTAATCAATATCAATTCCAAAATATGCCATATTTAACGACCGCACAATAGTATCGTAACCATATCTCTTCTGAATAAGTCTGAAAAAGGTTTGTTAGCTTTTGAGGTGAACGAGGACATTTTTTGTTTTTTGTATAGAATATTATCGTAAATGATTGGATGTGAAATACCTGAACGGATGAGATGTCTGCATGTTGATTTATATTTATGAATGATGTCATTGTACCGATGATAGAATTTAGTAAATGTTTTGACTAGTTTGTGTTATCGAAAACCCTAGTGTAATAATTTTTTAGTAATAACGAGATTTCAGTCATAGTCAATTTATTACTTAACAATATTTTCGGTCGATAGTTAAATGAATGCTATATGTTAATTAATTGATGGATGATTGTTCTGAGCCGCATCAGCGCAAGAAGACAATAACGCTGTAAGGCCTTATCTTAAATACATTGTGATCATCTCTAATATACAAATATCCTTCTCACTATTTCGTCTGTCATGCACATGACAAAACATGTGTCCATATGGCATATTAGTATTGTAAATGTTATTTGAAAAGTGCATATTGATGTGCAAGCTCAGTTCCATCAATCTTTAACTTCCCCTGATGTTAACATTGTGAGCGAAAGGTCCAGTTAGCATATCAATTACAACAGTAGAATATTCAATATTTCTTTAATTTCACTTATTGTAACACATGTTATGCTAAGATAACACAAATCACCGACACATGCAGACCTATGTTTTCGTGTCGGAATTCATACTCAGATGCAATGAAACAGGTTTTTTCGTTGTATATGCATTAACCAAACTCATTGGGTATTCAAGAGCTTGCAGCTGCTACTCAGACTTTGTAAAACGTCACCAGTGTCTGAGCAGAAAATTGATGAACCAGGGTTATATCAAAGAAAGTCTCGTCCTTTTTGTAAAAAAGTTCATCGGAAGATACCAAGACCTTGTTGATAAATATTCCGTATCAGCTTCACTAATAATACACGATGGTCTTGAAGTATAGATTCTATGTAATGACGTTGTTTATCATCTTAATTGCGTGTTTTAGTGTTCTTTGATTTGTCCTTGTAAATAATTACTTTTACTGTTTATTCATTGTATATCCATTTGACGTGGCTCGGTACTTATACATCCCGTCATAGTGTTATTGTGCTATGGTAAATTTTTGTATTCTCGTCTTTCGTTTTTGCTGATGTGCTTTGTCTACATACATTTTTGTTTTTCTTTGTTCACATATTTGTTTCGTTTTATAGTGATTAAGATTATAACACAATGTTGACTGCTGTACCCTTATTTTTGACATTTTTAGCTATTATGTCTGTTTGTTTTGTTCATACATTGGTGTCAATATAAAGGAATTTTATGCGACTCTCATACAAGTGAGAGGTTTAGCTAGCTATAAAACCAGGTTCAATCCACCATTTTCTCCATAAGAAAAATGCCTGTGCCAAGTCAGGAATATGACAGTTGTTATCCATTCGTTTGGTGTGTTTGAGCTTTTGATTTTGCCATTTGATTTGGGACTTTCCGTTTTGAATTTTCCTAAGAGTTCGGTATTTTTTTATTATACTTTTTTTGTGATCACCATGCACTAAAATGAAAAACGTTCCTACATGAAATTGGAGTAATTACTGTTTTGTTTGTTTTTTTTTTCTTGGGAAGTTGAATTACACCAATGTTGCACCTGTTAAATATCATATATTTTAACTAAGTAACAAATGTATACTGTTCTTGAATATTGCATATTTTATCTCTTATACTGATTAATTTCCACGATTACTGCAAATTATACATTATTCGTTCGATATGGTTCAATATGATTAGTTTTTTTTTTTTTTTTTTTTAAGATGTGTATTTCCATTGTCAAATCACGAAAAACCAACTTAGCTTTTAAATCCAATGAAGTGAGGCGTTAACATCACTGTTATATTTTATTAAATGGTATTATAGTAAAAGGGAAATGAAAGTATTCGGTGATTTAAGCGGGGTCGTTGTTAGAAAATAGGATGATAAAACAGGGCTATCTTATTTATTTAATTACATTATAGTTTGTTTAATTTACAATATATTGTTTGAAATGTATCTGATAGTGGGATACACGTGATTTGATATGGAATTTCTACATTTTCTATCAATATACTTAGTATAATTAATATTTGTGATTGCCAAATGTTGTCCATCAAATCTAGCGATATAATAATGACGAGTCATGGTCCCTTGTTAAAATGAAAGTGACTCGTTATCAAATGAGTTCAATGCGGTTTTGTCTGGTTGAACCACAAGGAACTCTCAAACTAAAAATAGAAATCCAACTTGTATGAAGGATTGAATATGTGAACAGCTTCATGATCATACAAAACAGAATAACAACATTCATATAACCATAAATGTCTAAGTCCAGTATAATTTCATACTTTATAAAAGACGAATTATTTAAATATGTGTTATGAACTATGTCAGTACCGAAGCACTGATTACTTACCAGAACTTTTGGATTTGTTGTAAAACATATATGAATTGTAATATTTTTTGTATATTCAGGTACAATTGTTGGATCAGTATTACCAGTCTTGCTCATAACTGCCTTAGCTGTATTAGGATTTTTCTTGTACAAGAAAAGGTATATGTATAAACACTAATGAATAATTAGTATGGCCAGTTATCCATACACTTAATCATAAGTTCGGCGACAATTACAAACAAACGTGACAAACAGGATCAACATGAAATAGTAGTTCAGTTGCAAATACATCAATATTATAACACCAAAGATCTGTTCCAAATTACTTTTGGTCAATTATATAAATTTTACTGCATGTTGTTATAAAACCAGATACGTCAAGTGATTGTTTTTGTGTACATTTTAATGAAAAGTAGTTCATAATTGCCCACAATAATCGATAAAAACTAACAATTGGATTCAAGCGCCGTTGATTTAAAAAAAAAAAAAAAAAAAACATTAAGATAAATCATATTATGGCATAATAATATCGTAACGTCGTGCATTTGAAGGTGATGAATGTTCATGAAACAGTCATTACAATGTTTTAGCCAAATTATGCCTGTGGGTAAATGTTTTGATTTTAATTCACAGATTTCGTCCAAATATTGATTTGGCTAGAAATAAATAACGAGTGATTTTGAAAATGGTTCTAATATTCAGGTAGCAAATTTATCTCAAGGTCGTTTAATGATAGTTATTTTTCCTAGTCTGTATTTTGAGATGAACTGCTTTGTTTACTATTAGTTTACGTAACTTGTCAAAAACGACAATGCATTACAACTGTTATTGTTTAAGTGTGCAATATATGCATGTACACATCATTCGTAATAGTTAGAGTTTAAAAGGGATATTCCTGATACCACAATCTCCTTTGGGATAATCTTCCAACAATACATTTATTTTATAAAGTATTACAGACAAGATTCTAAAAGCAATCAGAATGAAAGTCTAAATCGAGATCCAACAAAGATAGCGTTTACAACAGAAAACAATTCAGGTGAACATGAAATTAATGTAGGAGCAAGTAAAAGGCCGTTACCAATACCAATACCTTTAGCAGGAAAACAGGATGACAAGCCAGATGAAGATGAAAATACTTATAGTAGGATAGCATCTGTATTTTTCGACGAACCAAGAAACAATTTTTCAAATCAGTGTTATAATGATATTGATTTTGAAGGTGACAATAATTCCTTAGCAACCCTCAACATAGAAAATAAACAACTCGGTGATAAAACAGAACATGACGAAAATTTTTACTCTAGGATAGCATCTGCAGTTTTCAATGAACCAAGAGAGAACATTGCAAATCCGGGATGTAATGATTTTCAAATAGAGGATGAAAACAAATCAAATCATTAAGAAATCATACTAGGTACAAATTTTAAGATGGCTAACAGCGAATCCAGTGAATGTGGAAGATATCAATCATGACCATTTGCGCAATTAAGAAAATTGAAATTTACATGTAGTCACTTAAAGTGAAATAAAGATTATTATCCTTCCCAGGCTCTTTTGTTTTTTTGTTTTTTTTTTTGGCGGTACATTTAAGACGATACACTGTCAATTATTTCAAAAATAAGGAGACTTGGTATGTTTGCAAATGAGACAGCTATCCACTAGAGTTCAAATGAAGTGGATGTAAGCAATTATAAGCAACCATACGAACTTCAGCAATGAGTAAATCCATACCGTATAGTCGGCTATAGATGGCTCTGATATAAAAGCTGTGAAACATTAAAAATGAGAAAAGTAACGGCCTAATTAACAACAAAACAATTTACGAAACACAAATATGACAGACATGTGCATTGTGTTGTTAAAATGTTAAAACTAATCCTCGTTTGTATATATATATTCACTTATTGTTTTACTTTATGGAGGAAGCGCATATACTATATAAGATATGTACTATCAACGACACAAACTGTGTTTGTTTACGTCAAATTTGAAATTTACTAACTTCTATACATTTTGTGTTGGCATCTTTCATGTCTATGTTATATTAATTTGATTGTTTGATTGAATTTTTGAATCAGTTGAGTTGTATGTTTGTGATGTATGTTTACACAGTTTTGGCTGCTGGGTCCCAGTTATTGTCACACAAACCTATTATGTCTGTTATATGTAACGGAACTATACACAACTGTCATACAAGGGTGGGGTGGGGTGGGGGTGGTGGGTATAAGCTGGCTATAAAATCATGTTCAACCCACCATTTTCTTCGGGATATGCCTGTACTAAGTAAGGAATATGTCTTCAACACAGAGAGAAAATTCTGCAGTCGGAGACGGGCTTCAGCTTGCCCATAAACAATAATGTATACTGGTCCAGTGAAGTGGACGCTGCGCTAAACTCCGCAACATACAAATGAACTAAAATAAAAATAAATTAACACACAAAACTATCAAAGGCTAAAGGTTTCGGACTTGGGACAGGTCTAAAAGTGCGACAGGATTAATCATGTATTGTTAGATCTCAACCCTTCCCATATACCTCTAGCCAATGTGGAATAAAAAAAATACAAAGCAATATGTATATGTAAATGGAAATAATCACATATTTGCAATTAAATCATACGAACCAAGATTGACACAACAACCGATATGTCGGGACTCTGTTGGCACTACGGAATTTTGCATTTACAACGGTTAAGTAACTGATGAAAAAAAAAATACCCTTTTCTTTAACTGATTATAATAATAAATGGAGCTTGTTAAACGACAGTATCTGTTCCTTTGATCTTCAGAAATACACTTATATTCTATATTATATTAACGCAATCAGCAAAGCTTTAACTTTAACTCTCGTAACAGAGGAATGCACTCCCTGCTCCGCTTCCTTCGTCGTGATATCAAAAGAAAGTTAATCGGACGACACAAATGCAGACAAGTACTAGGAATCTCATTTTGTATGTATATCATGCAAAAATTAGGAAGATAGTATTTTAACTACAACATGTACAATGTATGAGATTTTTTGCAAAAAAAAATATGTTAATTTTTAAAATTTACCAAGGGATCCATAGTTGTACTACTTGTTTATATATTCTTCATAAAATTTAGTCGGATAAGGTTCAGTCTGGTAAAATAAGATAGCAAGGCTTCACCGTTGTTATGAAAACATGTTTCGTCTAAGAAAAGACAAATCAACATAACAATGAACTATACAACGTTACACAAAACAGGCGTAATATTTAACCCCTCGTTCAGATAAGATCATCTATTAACTTATTTATGATACAAAAAAATGTCTCCTGATTTCATCTGTGTGACACCTGTGTTCTATAAAACATTTTAACTCAATTAGGGTTTTGATTTATAAAAAATTAAAAAATATGTACAACAAGAAAAAGAACCAAAAAAAAAAAAAACAAGTTAGCCAAAGCCAAACTGTGAAAGGAACTCTTATTGAAATTATGGAAAACTATAAGACATGGACATGTGAAAAAACAGTAAAACACAAATGAGCTACAAAATGTATTGAAATGAAAGGAAATTTTTGAGAAATAAAATTCAGCTAGTTGCCAAACATAAACATAAAAAGTATATAAAACAAAATCGTTAAAACAGAATTGTCGAAAAGAAACTAAGATTATACAAAATTTAAACCAACAATACCATTTAACAGCATCGATGTTACTACATAACAATAGATGTGCATTTATACATTAAATTGCTCTTCAATTATGCTCGAGGAAAAAATGATTGAAAATCCAGATCGAATATAAAGGAAATCATTCTATTAGACTCACCGCAGATTTGTACTAACCTTTAACAACGTTGAGAACGATCTACCTACAATTCCAGAGCACATTAAATCACCCTAGTTTAGTGAAGGAGTTTGTGGGGCTCATGCTTTAGTCAATTATTTACAGTCATGGACATTATTTAACAAGTAACTTTCAAAATTACCTAATAGATACAAGTTATTTTGAACACAAGGCTATTTTAATATAAGTTATATATTGAGTGAGTTTGTAAAAAGCATATTGTATAGGTGTCCATTCATACAGATTGTGTTAGGTTTAAAAAATTTTTGAAAAAAACATCTGTTTTTTTCCCCCATGAAATTTATAAACTAAACCCCGAACCCCTTATTGCTTTTCTGACGCACTTGCATTTCATAACAACGCTTTAGTGTCAAATATTGGTACTATAAAAATCTTATAGGTAGACAGATGTAAATAGATGAAAACTTGTCATTTAATTAAGACTTGAAGTTATTCATAATATGTAACCGAAAACAATAACATATGTTCCTAAAAAATGTTATCACTAAATTGCTCAAAGATGTACAAAATAATCTATACAAGTAATATTTTTGTCAGTATTTTTAAAGTAACCTCTTATCTCTAAACTTCTCTCAAATTTAATAAATTCTTAATTTTATGTAATCAAAAAATCATGATGATGTAAAAATTCATGAAAGCTGTATTTAGTCCATGGTTCATTTGAAATTTAACAAAACTCTATAGAGTGATTTAATGATTTTAAAAACAAAAAATAGCTATATAAGTAACTAGAGAAAATATACCTTGTTTAACATGTTTTAGTAACGCCCTGACTGAGAAATGTATAGTTCTACGAACTTAATTGTCTGTTTGTCGTTTTTCAGTTTTTGCCATGGCGTTGTCAGTGTCCCTTCGACATGTTTGACTTATAAGTTTGGATGACGTACCCTTGATATTTTCAGGGTCTTTTTCGGAGAGTAGATATAACTTAAAAGCCGAACTGCACAAGGAAAAAGAATTTTGCCAGAGGGAGATATATTCTTTTTTGTCAAACAATTTCCGATCCTGGACGTATAAACAATAAATTGAGTTCAAAAGATATCCATATTTCTTCCAGTATCGATTACTCTCTAACACAATCAAGGAACTCTTATCTAGAATAAGTACATCTAAACGTACACAAACAGACTAACCCATCGATAAGCCGAATAACTTCCTTAACAATATCTGTACAAGTGTTGCATTTTATTAGACGTGTTACGAAATGGTATATACTCGACGCTGAGGTTGACAAATTAGACTTTAAATGTGGGTATCGTATCAAAACACAAACGTGAATGAAAGATTTAAATTACCTGTGTAGCAATTGAATCTTGTGTTTAAAATGCATAGTACTGATGTCCACGTATATTTGTTCTTTATAACAGACGTCCAATTGAAAACTTTTTTTATATAATTACATTATAAATATTCCTTATGGATATATTCAAAAGAGGGTATTACAGAAAGGATATAAATCTAGAAGAAAAAGGAGAAGGAAAGCCGGGAAAGAGGAGTATTGGATGAGAGAAACAAATCCCCGCCAATCCGTATAAAGTAAAGCAATATGTACTTTATTAATTTTTAAATGTTATCACTAAATTGCTCAAAGATGTACAAAATAATTTATACAAGAAATATTTTTGTCATTATTTTTAAAGTAACCTTTTATCTCTAAACTTCTCACAAATTTGATAAATTCTTAATTTTATGTAATATAATGACCATGAGGATGTAAAAATTCATGGAAGCTGCATTTAGTCCATGCTTCTTTTGAAATTGTACAAAAACTCTATAGAGTGATTTAATAATTTTTAAAAACAAAAAATAGCTATATAAGTAACTAGAGAAAAATATACCTTGTTTAACATGTTTTAGTAACGCCCTGACTGAAAAATGTATAGTTCTGTGAACTTAATTGTCTGTTTGTCGTTTTTCAATTTTTGCCAGGTAGTTGTCAGTGTCCCTTCGACTCATAAGTTCTGAATGTCCCCTGATATCTTCCGCGGCTTCTTTTAAGAGTACATATATTTTAAAAGCCGAACTGGACAAGGAAACAGAATTTTGCCTGAGGGAGATATATTCTCTTTAGCCAAATCATTTTCTTGACGTAGAAACAATAAATTGAGTTAAAAAGATATCCATATTTTTTCCAGTATCGATTAATCTCTAGCACAATCCACGGAATCTTGTCTAGCTTGACTACATCTAAACGTACTACAACGGACTTACCCATCGATAAGCCGAATAACGAATAACATTATCTGTACAATGTTACATTTCATGAAATGTGTAGTCTTTTATTTAGTCTTTATGAGACCAAAACTACGCAAGTTGGCTTATAAATCTTTCTTGACGAAACGACCTACAATTATATATTGTAAATAATACGCCAAATATGCTATACATTTAAAAATCAAAATCTTGAATGTGTAAACAGTCATCCTTGAAAACTTTAATTTCTTATCAGTTTATAACGTGTTTTTCTAATAAGTGAATGTTTGTGTTTTTTCCTTCTCGTGTTATGTTATTAGTTCATGAATATGAATAGAGTTGTCAATATATGAAAGTTAAAGCTTAATAATCGGAGGAACTAATCATTTTAGCGAATTCAGTGATAAAAACAATTAAGCTTGTCGAACATCATTGACCTTTTCTTAAACTTATCGTGGGAAATCGTCAAATTTTGAACCATCATTATGCAATGTTAAAACCATATGAAGAATTGGCAAATCATCATTACGAAATAACGAAACCACATTATGTAATGAAACAAATACATAATCTTAAGCTACATACACATCAAGTAATGTTAAAATCACATTGCATAATGACACAACCACATTAAATAATGATGAAATCACATCGAGTTATGACAAAACCATATTAAGTAATGAAAAAAACATATTAGATCAATACGAAACCATATCACGTAAAATCGAAATATCATTAAGTAATGACTATTCCATATTGAGTTATATCAAAACATCATTACGTAATGTCAAAACCATATTATGTAAAGACAAAATATCATCAAGTAATAAGAAAACAACATAACATAATATCAGAGTACCACATACTCTTGACTTCATCAATATAAAAGATTACAGCAAGAGTAACTTACAATGCTGACGTTATATACTTTCGTTTTGGATGCTATGTTGTACGTTGTTTTTAATCACCGTCTTAGATACTAACATATAGTTTTTAAATAGTATAATGTAATAGTTTAACAAATAGCTTTTAACAAATAAATATCTTATAATTATGTATCGGTCTGCATTGAGTATACCCATCAGGGAAAATAGCTATGCTTTTCGTATTGTATTTGTAATGACTAAAGGTGTATATTAATAACATAGACATCATTGATATAAAATAGTGTGAATAAAACGTATCGTGTTATACAGATAACATCACTAGCTTCTGTGCGGTTCGTATTGCTCTTTGTTGTGTTCTGTAGTATGTTGGATGTCTTTCGACCTTTTTTCAACTGATAATAATTGGTTCACATCGTCACACGAAACTATTGTTCTACATATATAACATAGACGGTCGAAACATTTGACCCGTAATAACAATACATATTTGTTTTGTAAAAGGTGTTCGGTCTGTGTAGTAATTGTGCACAAATCTTGCTAGTTAAACTTGTGTTTCCTTCAAGACTTTCTTATTCAATATTAATAAACATGATGAAGTTACAGTTCAATATACCTACCGTCGTGCTGTCCTAGTCATAGTATAATATATCCATCGGTATATACAATATATGGACCAGCTGATTTTTAAAAGATAACTAAGAACAATATATGCACTACATGTAAAAGTAATACATAGATATGTTAAATAAAACGTTTGAAAGCAGACTCGTTGTAAACAAAATTTATCTAGTTCATTTTCCATTTGACTATAGAATGTATGTATTATTTGGAAGACATGTGTTTTTCATTGAAATTGTTTTCATGTTGCTATGTCATATAATCCTTTATGATAAATAGTGATTCAAACAACTTTTTGCATCGGTAATATTGTCTTATACATGTGTATTTTAAAAATGTAAACTGGTAGTATTTCCACCAGTTATATAGATTATAATCGTATTCTCGCTTTGTATATGTTGTAGATGTAAAGGCTTGATTATTGTTATTATCTTTTTAATACACTTATCCATTTAACTTAACTTTGTCGCAATTTAAACTATATGGTGTAATGATCATGTATACACCTAACTTGATTTACCTGGACTTTTTCTATCAAGTTAAAATTGTTAACCACATACAGGTACACGTCGGAAAGATATATGCAAATACATATTTATATCAATGATTAGAATAACTTTCTTATTTCTAAAGACTATGATATTGTTTATGAGTTTTATTATTGGAGTCGATACAGATAAAGCTTTACCACCACAAACGTGCTTCGATCAGACCAAATTTATGAAACAATATGTTTATCAAAATTAATATCATATATTAATATAAATGCTAAATTTTGAGGGAGAAATTAGGTAGCAATCAAGGTCACAAGTCGACGGAAAAAAAAAAAACAGAAAACAGTAGTTAACAAAATATTACAAACAATGTAAGTCCGTATGGTGACCCATCATGCCTATAGTTGCTTACTTCTACGTCATTGGGTTTCTGGTGAAGAGTTGTCTCATTAGCACCCCTATCACATCTTCCTATTTGTATATATAATACTGTTCACATCGGAACCCATATGGAATTTCCCGATGCTATGAAAGGGCCCAATATCATTTCATATCGCACATTACTCTTTCAGACAAAGTTGACCTAAGATATATTGTGCTAGTATTTTTTGTCCCTTTTTGATCAGATAAAACTTTAGCAGTTTTGGTTCTTATACATCCTTGGCTTTCAAATATTTGGCTTTGAGCATTCCTGATCAAGTAAAATCAAGACAAGCAATTCAGATGCATAGCATTTACAAGGCATTTTACTTCAATTTCTTTTTACATAATTATAAACTTTCAGTTTTAAGACGATCCCATTCGATGAAGTAAAAAATGACAAAATCAGGATGGGATTGTGAACAGTTAAAAACAAGCCGGCTTTTTCAAAAGATGGCTTAGACTTCAGTAGAAAGATATTTCGCTTCACCCGTATACTTAGTTTTTTGGTACTGTAAATATTTTTATATCAATATGTAGCCTAAATATATTAAAATATAGAATCTGAAGCGAGATGATGTATCAAATATTTTTGCATTCTACGTTTTCAAGACAAAACAGTAAACTCAAACACGTCTGAACATAAAACGGTGTACGCAACTTATACTTTTCGATAAGACTATTGCCCATTTTTTTTATTTCTTCCAAAAAAAAAAAAAATCTGTTTCCAGGGAAACAGACGCAAATTAAGAAATTCTTTTTTTTTGTTGTATCATTCTGTGATTTGTTTTCGTTGGACTTCATGCTTATGCATATTTTAAAAAGATTCAAAGATATTTGCACCTACCACAATCTACTGTTTTGTGAACATTTGACTTTGATTCAAAAGTTTACAAACACCTCGAAGCTCAATGTCATAATTTGAGTATAAACCCGTATGTGCGAGTTTTCCATTGAAGATTAACTGGTTTTTGGAATGCTTTTTTATTCGTGTCTTTACATTTCTGTATTTCCTAAAAACAACGTTGCAAAGTTGCTATTGTAACGCAGCTGTCCGTCCGTCCATAACACACTTGCAGACTCTGTAGACCTTGTGTTTCTCAAATCGATATTTACATGTACCACATTTAATGCACATATTCAATAATGGGAGGGCTAGATGCCTATAGCTATTGCCAATAAGGGTCAAAGGACAAAGTCACACCTCTATTTTTTGTTGCGAGGGTATGCTTCGCTTTATGGTTCCTTTGTTAGTTTTGAGGGGTTTCCCTAATATATTTTAAACAATATATTGTAGAGTTTCAAGTGTGATTAACGATTAATTTTGTATTTGATTAACGTTTGTATACAGTTCTATTCATTAATATAAATTTGGAGAGAAAACAAATTGCAGCTTAGCCTATTTACTGATAGTGCTGAAGATTCTGAAATTGGATGTGGGTTTTTTCCTCGTCACTACAAATTATTACATAGACCGTTTAGGTTGAATTGGGAATATCTTTCTCGTTTCGTTGAAGCAATATTACAACGCCACCTGCATGCGTATGAATTTAATATCTCTCAATTAATACGTTTCTACATTGCTTACATCCACTTTATTCGAACTTTGGTGGATACTTGTCTTGTTGGCAATCATACCATATCTCCTTATTCTTATCTAGATAGCATGTTGCTATTACATTATGGAAAAGGCCAAACTGTTGAAGCAAACAGTGGTTTGTTGTCCCGCGATAGAGTACTAGTAATCCCTTCGTTAATTACATGGTCAACATCACTAACTGATTGACTGTTGACCAAAATGTTTACACATGAACAATTAATATACCATGACTACGGCACCACCAAAATTATGCGGAATAAATCACAGGCCTGCACGTATGTTGTGTTTTGTGTACTATTGTTTTTCTGTTTGTTTTCTTCTTGTTTAGCCATGGCGTTGTCAGTTTATTCTCGACTTATGAGTTTGAATGTCCCTTTGGTATCTTTCGCCTCTCTTTTTTCGGCCTACAAAGAATTAATTGTTTTTCTTCCATGTACGTTTTTTGTTGTTTTTCACAGAAGAATTATTCAAGAATTGAATGCTTCTTTTTGTAAATTTATTGGGGTATAAAAGCGTTGACCTAAGTACATTTTGTATGAAACGCTTTTACAACCCTATAAAATTACTAAAAGAAGCTTTCAATACTTATAATTACATTTTTTTTGCTAGGATCATGAAAACATGATTTATATCAAGTTTTTCTTTTATTTACCTGTGCACTTTATTGTGGAAGCTCGTGTCATCCTCGTGTCAATGAATGTTACATTCTTAATTCTTAATTTTGAAATGAAGTATAATTTCAGAATGACATAAGATTGCTGTTAGCCAATCAAAATTACGTATTATAATGAAACATACGAGTAATGTAAATATATGGTCGCAATACTTTATTAAGAAGCACAGGAAACTTGTAAAAATGATATTACAGAGAACGGCCAATTCGCAAATTAGATTAGCATGCAGCATAATTTGCATGTGAATGTTTTCTTATATAAACACGTGTCGCTCCGAGGTCTTTAATGATGAAAATAGTGCACACAGGGTCACTTGGATTGACTGCAGGTCCTCGATTTGGAACATTCTGAAAAAGCAACTTAAGTGTTTAGGAATAACAATTACATGTAATTGCTTCTCCGTCAGTGGCAACAGTTGTGCTAATTTCTAGGTTAATTTATTTATTTATTTCTGTATCATTGTAAAGCTGCATGCAAAGAAGAAACTCGTTTATCTTATTAAATGAACAAAAAACACCCCCCTTTCCCCCTTCCCCCATCTCTCTTCCAAAATTTTATAGCCTCAGTAAAACAAAAGAAATAACAGACAGAATATCTTTATCTACATTTAAAAATACAGTATTCTTTATTGTCATATCAAATGAAGTAGTGATGATATACTTTCTAGTGATATTCAAATTAATCTATCTTTACATACTCGACAACATTCGTATTATATGGTTTGATGAACAGGAAAATTAATTCACATTTACAACGTTTATAGATATTAATAAGCCATGTAAAAAAGTAATTCGTTTACTACATCAGCAGAAACAGTGACTTGCAGTTAAATATCCTGTGACGATAATTAGCTACAAGCACTGTCGAAATAGATAAAAGTGGTGATATCAATATTAAGTTTATATTCCTATGAAACACACACACACACACACATATAAATATATACACACATGCTGTCTTCTGAAACCTTAGCAATTGCAATCAATCAGGACACCTTATGTAACCAGATAAAAGTTAATTATATGAAAATAAGGAGATGTGGTATGATAACCATGAGATAACTATTCACATGAGACCAAAGGACGCAGATGTGAGAAAATAAAGCTCACCATAGGCCCCAACAAGGATAAAAACAATACCACAAGGGTCCAGCATGACAAAATATGAAGCAATCCAACAAGTCAAACTAAAAATAACAAGTTTAAGGACATCGCTTATGACAGTAATAAAATGTTAGTTAAAAGTAAGTCGCGTTCTTCTGTTCCCTACTCTTTGTTGTTCTGGAAAACTTGAACACTTGATCTGAAACTAGCTGACGCCTCCCTTATTCACACCTTAACGCGTTCGCATAATTCTCCGTCATGTCCTTCAAATTGTCAATGGAACTTATTTACGTTATTTCATAGATACTTGTAATGGCATCCACGATAAAAATATCCTCTGACCCTCTTAAAGATCATTTACTTTTGAGAAAAATTTCCTATAAAAAATAAAAAATCTCAAGACAAGTAATTATGATAAAAATACGTTACCAGAAACAACAATTAAAAACCCAAGCACAAAAAGCTAATAATTGCACAATAAGAAATCTGCCAAAACCGGAAGAAAACCAGAGCCAGTGTCTTGGAATTGCAAAAGGGTTCATAAGTATATGTCATTTTTTAAAACATTGCATTCCTAGTCACGGTGACAATGAAACGTTACAAAAAGAAAGACAGAAAATATAACAAAAGATATATCTTAAATACGAACATGACGAAAAAAAAACCAACTTTAAAGTTTACAGTAAAATACGATACATTTTGCTTAGAAAACAAGCATGCAAACGTGCACTTTGAATGTCAATTTCCCTTTTTACTGTTTGCCACTAGCTTTTTGGCAGTATTAAATGTAAGAAGACTACATTTGTTTTAAATAAAAATGCATCTTTCTTGGAATTGGATGAATAACTGTTTGATTTCGAGCAATAATACAACACAGTTCCTTATTTATTCAATGGCATACTATTATAATTACTTCTGTTTATACAAAAAAAAAGTAAAATCACAAAAATACTGAACTCCGAAGAAAATTCAAAAAGGAAAGTCCCTAATCAAATGGCAAAATCAAAAGCTCAAACACATCAAACGAATGGATAACAACTGTCATATTCCTGTCTTGGTACAGGCATTTCCTTATGTGGAAAATGGCGGATTGAACCTGATCAAAAGATCATATGTCAACATACTTTTCTCGATACATGCAACTCTTTCTTTGTGAAATTTACCCGCGTTTCCTTCCGTTACCCCTTGTCTAATTTAGTTCTTTTTTACGCAGAGGTAATAATACCATAAATGGTTTATATTGTGCATAAATAATACAATATATTTTATTGGCGGATAAAATTAAAATGGATAACACTTCAAACTTCCTTGTTACAGAGAGCTCTTCAGTGAAAACGAATCTGCAATAAAATGAATGATCAACAGCTTCTTCTTTCGGTATTTATTGCTTTATTGCCGTATGACGAAGGTGAGACATAATAAGATATACAAGTAAATTGTTTCAAATGTAGCAGTTATGAAAATAAATTCGGTATATATGATTGTTATCTATTCAATCTGTTGTTTTACACTGGTGTCATTCGGTATATCAAGCAAAATGATCGTGAAAGAATAACTAAGGTGGTCAAGCATTGCGATCGGATCGTAAAAGATCTGGTATCGGATTGTGAATGCAATTAGGGTAATTCTACTTCAAAATCTGTGAAAAAAGAAATATGTCTGTCAACTACCTTAATAATACTATGCACTACGTTAAAGAAAAAATGCAGTACGTAGGAAAACACAAAAGGCGGCATATAAACCTAAGAAAAAATCTCGTTTTGTACCTATAATGGTCACATTCCAATATATCATGATATATTTGAAACTCAATCTTTAGTATGTCAGATAGTCCAGTTAAATAAAAAACATGTTATTACTTGAAAAAGTTCATATTATATTTGAAAAGTATAATTTTGTTGATTTTAAATCAAAATTGATCGTGAAAGATCAGGAAACGCATTATTTAGACAATGAAAGACAAGGCGTAACCAGATTTAGTGATCAGAAAACAACATTTTGTTTACCAATTGGTATACTAGTCTTGTAATTGGTTGAAGTGTGTAATTATTTACTAAGAACGTAAATTAATGCTTTCAATTTTTTTGGTGATAGATATATACATATAGTTGAGACCTGTTTTCATTTAAGAGGCAATGCTAACTCGGCATCCAAGATAATAAGACCTCCAGGAGCGTAAATATTTTTTATATATCTTATAACCAGTTGTTGGCATGATACGAGTTATGTTCTTCACGTGTAATTTATGATGGCATGATACGCAACCCTTAACGGGAGGGATTCTGCTTGATTTTCATACAATGAAGACATTACCTTTTCGATCAGTTTAATTGAGGTCTGGAGCTGGCATGTCAGTAACTGCTAGTAGTCCCTCGTTAAGTATTTATGTTATTTTTTCTGTTATCTATTCTAACATAGGACTCGGATTTCTTTTAAACTGATGTTTACTGTGCGTATTGCTGTGTTTGTTTATTCCACATTGTCTAGAGGTATAGGGGAGGGGTTGAGATCTCACAAAACATGTTTAACACCTCCGTATTTATGCGCCTGTCCCAATTCAGGAACCTATAGCCTTTGTTAGTCTTGTGTGTTTTTAATTTTAGCTTATTTTATATGTTTCGGAGTTAAGTGTGGCGTCCACTTCGCTGAACTAGTATACATAAAAGTTAATGGGCCAGCTGAAGCTCGCCTCCGTATCCGAGTTCTCTCGCTGCGTTGAAGACCCATTGGTGACTGGGCTGTTTTCTGCTCTTTGGTCGGGTTGTTGTCTCTTTGACACATTTCCCGTTTCCATTCTAATTCTATCTTTGTATTTTTAATGCAAATGCATGCAAGAATCAGTGAAACGAGAGGGGTCTGGTAGTCTTCCCCGGACATATCTTAATGTGTACGTTTTGTTTTCGTAAGGGTTAGATCAAAGACGCAATATCATTTAATTTCACATACAGGTATTTTGAAGATGTTTTTCCATTAACAATACAAAATTTTCTGATTGGATCTCATTAACAGTCTTGAACAAGAGATTACAAACACCATATACACAGCTTCCTTAATCTCAATTTTAGACATAAACCCCGAACTTGACTACAGCGGTCATCTTAATACCAGAGTCTATGACAAGCGGGATCATTTCAATTTTGAAATTATATATTTTCCTCACCTAAGCAGCAATTAACCAACTTCATCCGCGTATGAAGTATACATTTCTCAACTCAAACGATATTCAGGAGCTTTGAGCTGCTACTCGGAATTTGTAAAACGTCATCAGTGTCTGAGCATACCAAAATAATGAGCTATAATTTTGTGAAAGAACGTCTCGTCCTTTTCTCAAAAAATCGTTGGAAATTACCAAGACCTAATAGATAGATATTTAGTGTCTACTTAACAAATGATACAGGATGTTCTTGAGAATAGATTCTAGGTGCTGACTCCGTGTAGAATATTATCAGTTTTACCTTTATTTGTCTTTGAACTATTATGTTCTATTTGGTCGTATGACTCTAGTCGTGGCTCTGTATATGTGCATCCAGCTTTCAGGTTTTTGGCTTTTGGCATTCCTTATCCGGGTGGCTCCAGAGATGCGATTTTGACACATGAGGTTTTATAGTGTTGTTTTTATTTTGTATGCCCTTGTATTTGTATTTTACTTATTTTGTTTTTAATCTTGAAAGTTTATATGACATTATGCTTTACTATACTGACTGCATTATCAAATACAAAAGCGTTTTTGTTGTTGTCTTTGTTTGATTGACTTGTAAGTGTTTTGAACGTTTAATTCAGATGTGTTGTATGTCTATGATGTATGATTTCACAGTTTTGATTGCTGGATCCTAGTTATGACCACGTTAATCAATTATGTATGTTTGGGTTGCGTACCGAATTTGGCAATGTTACGGAACATTTAACAACTATCATACAAGTGGGCGTTTTAGCTAGCTACAGAGAACCAAGTTCAAACCACCATTATCATAGGAAAATCCCTGTGCCATATGACAGTTGTTTTCCTGCGGGTTTTTTAAACTACATTTTTATTTCCAAATGCTTTGAAAGAAAAACAAGGACCTTCGTTTTATAGATCATGCAGATATGACTGTGTAAAAAAAACTAATCGATATCAGATGAAACAATCCTATCTTTTTGTACGACATGACACTTATGCAGGACGGACAGATTTGCTTATAGTGTTATAGGACAACTGTTCGGTGTGGAATTATCAAACAATCAGATCCACTGGCATGTATTCACAAACAAAACTGAAGCGGAAAAAAGTAATGAAAATCCAATCTGTTGATATACCAATTACAAATATAAATTAGCATGTGTTTAAAGAATGATTTAATCGTTTTCGTGGATTTTTGCAATAACAAATAAGCGGCAACAGATATTTCACGATCCTTTTCACGATCATCAAATAGCGGTACCCGATCTTTCACGATCCAAAATATTCCCATTTTTGCAAAGTTTCTGATTAAACTAAAACAAAATAACTTTAATTACCATTTTGAACGGTATTATGCAACGATATGTTCAAGAGACAAGTATTTAATGCATTCAAATATGAAAAAAATCATGTTTGCTTACATTTTATTTCTTTGAAATTTCGATGAGCAATCTGCCTTTTGTAGTTTTGTTACGGTGTGCATTTAAACCATGATTTTTCTTGAATACTGATCATAATGTTGAACTATTTTGACCGACACTGTTTTATTTTTCTAATATTTTCATAATAATTCATTAAATGAGATTATTTACTAACGTTGGATGTGTCTCCTGGATAAGATTTTCTTCACACGATCCTATACCAGATCTTTCAAGATCCAATCACAAACGATCCAATCACAACCACCGTTACTTATTCTTTCACGATCATTTATCTCGTTATTCCGAATGACAGTCTTGTTGTACGCACGGAAACAAATTATATATGTTGTTTTTTTTATGTCGTAATTGTCTTTATTTGCAAAACAATGATGACCTTAGTCTAATTGTAGGCTTAGTTGCGAATTACATCACACATCATAAAAATAACATTAACTATTGTAAGAGACTTTAACTTTGAAACTATTCGATTATCTTTGCGATGAAATATTTTCTGAAGTGATGAACGGCTAGCAAGAGTAATTTGCAAAATTATTTTTTATTCGAAAAAAAAATTGTAAAAAAGAGGAGATAGATACCAAAGGGATATTCAAATACAAAAGTCGAATACAAACTGACAATACAAAGACAAGACGAAAAACGACGGAAAGACAAACGACAGTGCACAGAACGTTGTTAAACGAAGAAAAAAAAAACTACATTTACTTGTAGGATGGGTGCGCATAATGAAATACTGTCATGACAACTAAAATAATAGTCCGTGTATCAATACTGTTTGTGTAGTATTGTCAATTTTGATGATCCAATACCTATTAAGTTTACTGGTTGGTAGATTCTTATAGACTCTATATATATATATATATATATATATATATATATAATGTATATATATATATTGGTCTGTGCTTTCTTTACAGCTAAATATTACCTGATCTTCAACATTAAATTAAGTGAAAAATTATTAACAAAATTACCGAACTCCAAGGTAAATTTACAAAGGCGAATTCCTTGAAGACTGACAAAATCAAACATTAGCCTCTATCAACCAACGGAACGAATGGCAAATTATGTTGGTTTCATCCGATGATATGATAGCGTTTCAAATCATTTGTTCCTTAATACGTTACCAGACAAATTGTGACATAGATTTGAGAACTTGATAGTTAGGTCAACTTCTGAAGGTACACAATTGTAAAGCTACAGAGTGTTTTAATGGTTTTAACTCAATTTTACAAGCCAAACACTTCAGTTTAGCACTTTCCGTCAAATATTTTATATTGTGTTTATGTTATTAACACATATATTAGCTGCATGAATAATATTTTTTTCTCATTCTACTAATTTTTTAACGGTCACATGTAAACATGCATTGATACTATGTACATGTATACTAATCAACAGAAATGTGCTCATCCACTAGATCTATTTAACTCTTTCAAAAGCAGTATCAAAAATTGAATACATGTAAGACAAATTAAAAGCATTGAGACAGATATAAACATATATGGAGACGTAAAGCTAAGAAATAACACTAAAGCTTTTGGAAAGACTAAATGATAATGCATAAGCTGATTTTCGTCTGACAAATGTAGCATTGCCACGTTGTCTAAAGTCAGGCATTGGTGAAGAGTGTCGGAAGCACTTACAGTCATATTTTTGATCATTTATTACACATTCACAAATTGTTGATGAGTAAATTTGTGATTTACAAACATTAAACTTCTGTATGTATAAAGTTACATTGTTGATATGAAATCTTTTTTATAGGACTGTCAACACTGAATTTGACATTATACCGACAAGAAATGTCATGGAAAAATGCATCTAACTTCTGCTCACAACACAATGGAGTCCTTGAAAGTAATACAACGCTAGTGATAAACCAATTTGAGATAGAAGGAAATGGTATTCAAAATGTATGGTTTGGTAAATACGAGGCATATTCCCAATGGGCGTATATACGAGGTTTGTGTGGACAAATTTAGTTTCAGCATTTAAATGTATATGTTATAGCATATAAATATAAACAATGGAGAAGGGAATATATATGAATGAAATGGGAAACTCACGTCAAAGAAACATTAAACCATCAACACAAGAAACCAATAGATAATAAAATGGTCTTCAACTATGTATTTCAATTTCTTAATAGATCCAAGTCTATACAGAAAAAAAAAAACAACATCTAAACAAAGACCACGAATGTCTCTTCATCAACATCCAGTTCTTAAAAATGCCTATAACGGAAGTCAAGATGTCTCACTCGTATTGCCAACTTCAGTATTCATTGTTTTAAAGCTGTTATTTTGGTGTTCATTACATTACCAGTCCAACATTTGCTCAGTAGATGATACAAAACCGAAACCTTTTATTTAATGTATTAATTTCGTCATGGTTTGTTGCTATGGCTTTGCAAATTAAGGATCATGTATAATCATGCATATATTAAGTGTTTAAATTACATTTGCACATTTGCACTGAATGTTGAGCCCTGTGTGATCATAGTGCTCCATTACCACACCAGTAGCCTGTTATTTAATGGTTGTCGTTGTTTGCTGCATATTTGATTTTCGTTTATCGTTTAAGCATAAATCATCCTGTTGCTATTCTCTGTTGAATTGTTTTTACATTTGTCCATTCGTAGCCTTTAATAGCAAACTTTACAGTATGGGTTTTGCATATGTTAAAGGCCGTACATTGCCCAATATTTGCTTAAATCCATGTAAGTTTGGTATGTAATCATTTATGGATAGTTGTCGTAATTGAATTTACTGTGTGATTAGTTTTTTTTTCAAGTAGTTTTTTTTTTTTCTATATAATTTTGTCAGTATGAACTCATCAGTATTTAGTAAAATATCACAGATGTATTGATACACTGTATCATAGTATTTAAAAGGAACCATCAAACAGAAAATTGTAATAATGTCCAGGATGTAGGTTTGCAATATACATATATCATGCTTAAAAGGTGTATTTGCCAAAAATACCTGTTGAAAGGTAAACAAATTTCAAGAGCCGTTAGGCGAGTGAAATTGTGTACCTCAAAACCAGTATTTTGGAAAAGACCCTGCAAGCATGATATAATTGTTTATTTCCACCGAATGCTCTTTGTATCCATCTCAACGAAAAGTCTAGAGGTCTTCGGAAGGCGCATTATTTTTAGACATGATATTTCTAGCTAGCAAATACCCTGGCACATATAATTCCCTAATGACAAATACAACGTCCTAGAAAAGAAAATTTCAATATAAAGAAAATTTGTGAAAATACCATTTTCTCATCCAATCAAAATGCAGCATTATTACATAAAGGTGGAATTATACAAGTAAGAAGATGTGGTATGATTGCATTTGAGACAACTCTCCACAAGAGACCGAATGACATAGAAGTTAACCAATATATATCACCGTACGGCCTTCAACAATGATCAAAACCCATACCGCATAGTCAGCTATTAAAGGCCTGAAATGACAAATGTTGACAATTCAAACAGACAAACGGTCTGATTTACAATTACGCACAAAACAATGAACGAAAAACATATATGATATACATCGACAAAAGGCAAACACTGAATTACAGGCTCCTGACTTTAGACAGGCACATATGGAATATGGCGGGGTTAAACACATTTGCTGGCGCCAACCCTCCCTAACTTGAGATAGGAATGTAACACTACAATATAAGATCAAACTATTCAAAACAATAAACGAAAAAACAAATATGATGAACAGTAAAAACGACAACGACTCAATAACAGGCTCCTGACTTGGGAAAGGCACATACATGTACATGTGGCTAGGTTAAACATGTTTGCTGGCGCCGAACACTCTCCCTTACCTATAATAGTGATTTAACAGTACAACACAAGAACAAAGTATAAAAATCAATTGAAAAGGGCTTGAATCATCATATCGATACAAATGTTATTCAGAATATTGTAAAGTTGTACACGTGCGACAACCAACATAAAAGTGTCTTTGTCAACTGATACTCCTGTATTCAACATGCTTAACGGTTTTATATTTCTGATGTAAGTACACTGTGGTACGTACTTGCAGGTTGTTTCTTCATCGATGGACATCTCAAACACTTTGTTGTACGGCATTTGGAAGAGCTCTACTGCCAAAAAATGTGCGAAAAATATAAATTTTATACAATTAAGGTAAGCATATATATATTTTTTTTTAAATATATTTTCAGAAATCACTGATTGTAACTGTTTATTCTATTAAAAGTATATTCAAACATAATGTCATTATCAACCTCTTACCTCTAATCTCGATACAAATGTGTTACTTTCCTAATTTTGAGGTATGAGGAAGTTGCTATAATAACCATCAAGCTTTTCTTCTTCAAATGGTTCATACCATTTTACTAATGTAACTAAGTAAAACAATGTAATTATTTGCACAGCATACAGTTATGACACGAATGAAATTTGTTTTGGATGAGCGTGTCAATTAAACAGCAACGACACAATAAGTACCAATTATCAAGTTGTCTGCATATTGATACTGTAAAATATCAACTGCGAGTCACAATATGAAGCTTTTTGTCTAGTGAGCGCAGCGAACAAGTTCAAAAAGCCTCCATATTGTGTCGATTAGCTGATAATTTACAATATAATATGCAGACAACCAGATAATCGAATTATCAGGTTGTATTTGCGTATTTTGCACGATAGAAACACGTGTTTCACAAGCTAACAGTAAGATGACTTCTCAGGTTCGGGTCAAATTTATCAACGTCTGTACATACATTATGACGTCGCTGATATGTACGGGTCAAAGTTATTAAGGTTGGGTCAACGTATTTGACGTCACAAATTTTGATATTCTATTTTATAAAGAGCTGAGCAAAGTGATACAGACAGTGGGACGACCGATAAGAAAAAAAATAAAGCTTAAGACATGTTAGTTAATTTAAAATGTATAAATTGGTGGAAAAAGTTTTCTGAGATATTATATTTTTAAATTTCGACGGGAGAAGGGTATGTGCCAAAAGCATTATGTTACACATATTAGTAAGAATCGCTGACGATGTCATTGACAATGCTTGGTAGTGCTCTCAAAGATCGTATACTTTATTATATAAAGTTTAAACATCTTCAACTCTCATATATCAAAATTGAACAGTGGTCCTAACTGATGAATCGATTTTAAGTAGAATTAACAACACAAATAATGCACAACATCTTACCATATATAAAATTATACCAATTTCATAATTACTTGTTTAGGGTACAAAGAAATCTAATATATATTAAGCAGAACCTTAAAAATAATGCAGAGTTTACATAGAAACCTTTATTTTAGTGGCGGTACTTAAAATTTCAATTTTAAAAGTAAAAATCAAAAGTCCGACACACATCAACATCAAACTGGTCTTTAAAAAGAGTTCGAACAATAAACTGAAAATCAAGGTCATTTTCGTTGTTTTCAGGTGAAAATATACGCACGACTTTAGTTTTGAAAGAATTCTATGGTTTTGTTAAAATGTGCTCCATGAGATTTCAAAATTAAGATTTAGAAAATTCTCATTTCTACCGACTTTGAAGTGTATGACTTCATAAACGTTGCTTTAAATTTCGACTCTTATCAATAACTTTTAAAAGAGTTCAATGCAATAGGAATTTTGATCTCATAGACATTGATGGGGATATTGCGCCTCTTTTGTTGATTAGTATATCTTATTCCAATGTTCATTCATTTAGTTCATTTAATTCACTTTATGAAGATAAACAAAACGAAATATTGTTTGCGACCCAATTGGTATACAATTTTACGAATTTCTTTCAAGGGAACTGATTGTTACTGCATGGATAGTATATCGTCGTTTAAAAGAAGTAATACTTGTAACTGTTCGGGTTGTTTTAAAGTTTGGGAACGTGAGTATTTAATGTCGAAGAAAAGAACATTTCGGTTGATGATGTCTTTTGTTTAAAAGCTCTGTAAAAATGAGAACTAAACATGAAGATATGCCTCAAAATGAAAATAACACTTATAAATGATCAACAATAGCGTCCATTTCACTGAGAGGAAAAAGAATTGTTGTGCACACATGTTGCTTTCTTTCGAAAAAAAAACAGCTTTCGAGATTAACCCGATTGACAAATTTATGTATGCATATAGATGCATGATTGAATTTCATTCTTTATGAGACATGTGGAAACTGAGAGGCAGTTATGTAACTGATGTGTAATGTTTAAAAGCAAAATGATTTATTTAAACGGACATTTTCTAAAAGAAATCTTTATTGAAGGATAACACAACATTATACAAAATATGAGACAACCACTGTTCATATTGACGTGCTGTTTTGTAAATTTAAAAAAATAGGCTGTGGTCAGCGTAACACTTTACTATTCCAAAACTCGCTAAAACGATACGCACTTTGCGCACTTGTCAGATTATAAATCTATAAGGCCCATATTTGATATGTTTGTTGTTTTCCATACCGAACCAAAATCATGGAATTTGCAATTATTGCTTCTTTTATGTGAAAAAGAAGGCTACAGACATCTGCCTTCATTTTGCCCAGAAAACTTAACAATCGTACAGAACATTTATATTGTATTTTAAATTCATCTTCCTGATATATCATACGTAACTAACAGTAACATATTTTACCCAACACTGAGTGTTCCTTTACCATGTCAGGAATATGGCAGTTGTTATCAAATAGTCCGTTTCTATGTATGTTGGCGTTTGTTTTTGTAGCAGTTCAGTGTTTCTGTTGTTCCGTTGTTTTCCTCTTATAGTTGATATGTTTCACTCGGTTTTGGTTTGTGACCCGAATTTGTTTCAGTTAAATCGATTTATGACTATTGGACAGCGGTATACTACTATTGCCTTTATTTATTTACCAAAATGAAAATACGTCAATAAGACAGAAACAAAATAAACTATAATATACACCATTGCTACCCTTTTTGAATATATAACAGGAACGGCTAAACAATTTATTTACTACCTTTTGGTATATTATAAAATAGCATAAGCATGAGGCAATTGAGTACCTTGACTTTTCTGGTGTAATTTATGGAATAAAAGTCTTAATTTAAAGACCACATGTAGTTCTTATTCTCTCGTGGCAGAGTACAGGGTTCCCAGGAATCACAATTCAAGTAAAGGTTGTTTCTCTCTCAATATACTCAATATTTGACGTACAGTGCAGTCAACCGGACTTGTCACAAACTACAAAGAAGGACCCGACATGGACATGATTATGGCAGTAGTATTCCTTTCATACTATATGTTGACTGGGGATATAATTCTGGTGTCAGGACTTATTTAAACAAAACATTCTTGTTGACTTATTTGATATGTTTAGACGATGAATAGTTTAGGTTCGAAACGTCCAACTATTTAAATGCTTGGACTAATTATTAAGGTAACAGACTAAAAGGATGTCGGACTATGGTAGTGTCGGACTATTGAGATGTCAAGCCATTAGCGTTTCCGACAAATGTGGTGTCGGCTTGAACAATGTGGTTTAGGAAGATCAGGACTGCCCATTGTTTTGAAACATACAGTTTTGTTGAATTAAGAGAAAATAAATGAAATTTTGATGTTGATGAATAAACGTATCATTTTATAATGATTTATGTAATTAACATGAAGCTAGAAAAAGGGGCCTATGTGAGGAGAAATGACAAATAAGGCAACGCCATTAAATTTGCAAAATGGCAACACGTTGGACAACATGTACTAGATCATTCATTTAAATGATTGTACGGCTTCCGAGATGTTTTCTTTTAAGTTGCCAGAATACAAAAGTTTACGCCGCTGTCACAATTTATGTTTTTGACCTAGGGCCTCTGCCACTGATAATAATAAGTCATCCGTGGCCTTTAGTCTGTCAACACTGAGATTGCGAATTCGACCCCCTTCCCCCTTTAGTGGCAGTTGCATTCGACTCCGATCTCAGTTAACTAGGATTGCGAGTTTTCGTGCTTAAGGTCGATGGTTCATTCCGGAAACTCTGGCTTTCCTTGCGAAAAATAAATGGCCGCCATGATTTAGCCAAAAGTGCTTTAAGTGGCGTTAATAGTCACTCAGTCTTTTGAAAAAAGATGCGAAAGATACATTTACAAAGGGACATTCAAACTCATAATTCGAAAAAAAAGTGACAACACCATGTCAAAAAGACAAAAGACCAAAGGACAAACAATTGTACACAAAATACATCATAGAAAACTAAAGAGCAACACGAACCTCACCAAAACCTAGGGTTGATATCAGGCGCTTCTGAAGGGTAAGCAAGTGCCACCCATAATATGATAGTATTTTTAGAAAGAGGAAGGTACTTGAAAAGATCTAGAAAAGCAATAATATCTCTTTTCATATGTTTTCCTCTTTAGCTCCCCTACAGGTGCATGTTTTGTTAATTTGTTTTGTCTGTAATTTGTAGTTTGTAGGTAATTTTGTCAATGAGGATAACATTTGTATCATTTTCTTATTATTTTTACGTTTCCAAGAAAGCACAACGAGACAGTGCAATAGCTACTTTTGAGATCGGATTTAATGTACTGCCGGTCTAAGCTCCTCCCATTCTTTGCTTTATCCATGACAGAGGTCAACGGGGAATGTGCAAGTGCAATAACATCAAAGCATTTTGTTATTGCACACTTCTTCAGATAACATCAGTTACTATTTCGAAGATCAAAGGAAAATTACCATTCATGTTAAAATTCCTTTTTGTCACAGATCAGCTGCAAAAATATGAAACAGGAGAAAATGACAACCCTGAAGATGCTGAATGTATTGCAGCAATTGACTGTGATGATGGTACTATCCATCGGCATTCTGATTATTGTAGACAAAACCATAATGTAACGTGTGGTAAGAAATTATGAAACTGGCAAATCAATTAAAAACTCGCAAGTCAAAAATAAACAAAATCATATGTATTTGAAGTAAGCGGTCGGTTCGTTATTCGTTATTCGAAATTCAAAATCCAACCGGCTAATAGCAGTCGGTTCGATATAAAAATTTTCTAAGCTGAAAGTGATAAAATTTAAATGTTCGATAACATTTAAAGCACGGTCATAGTTAAAAGGAGTAAAAGAGATGTAGTAAATCGTCTTGTGACCCCTTCCAGCTATCACTAAATTCACTATAAACCCTATGAAAATCGCTTATTTCTCTATGTAAATATAGATTTTTATCAATAAAATTGATCAAAGATGTACTTTTGAAACATGCTTATTCAAATTACAAAACAAACGAACACTCCTGTCACATTTTAAAGAAACAACTATGGAAAGCCCAAAAAAGAAAGATATTTTCGATTGAAATTTGAAATATTTAAAATATATTCATAAAATTTAATATCTCTAAGACTATGAATCTATGAAGCTTCCTGATCTCTCAATCTTCATAATATTATGCATGTAGTTAATTCATATAAAGATACAAATGACATAAAAGGCAAATTTGGAAAACTGTCTGTCTTCTAGTTCTACAGAGGGCTCAAAGTGTCAGTTTGATATTCAAATATATAGTGAAAACCTACCGGAGACGGCTTAACTCACTGTAAGACCCCTGGTCTTTCAATATCCATAAAAAGCAACATCTGTATGATAGTAACAAAGGGATTTCTAAGAAAATGTGATCTTTGATAGGAAGGGTTACAATTTAGATGCAATTACCCTCTTGTTACACAGGAAACGTATGCAAAACCAAATTACTAATACTGGTAGTCACCATCACGTGTACAAATTTATTTCCGGAGTTTTAGAGTAATAAACAATATATGAATGTATTAAATTATTTCACAAAACTGAAAAAATATCACAACAATAATATGGAAAAACCAATCCAATATTAATATTTCCTGTTTCTTAATGTTTTCCATAATTATTTTTATGAATATATTAATAGTGAAGTAGAGTGATTTCTGATTCTCTTTTCAAAAGATTTTATCCTGAACTCAACATGCTCAATTCAAATGATTTTTGTTATTATTTAATTTTTTCTTTTAAATTTGGCCAATTTTAGATGACAAATTCTTGTTCTAATGCATTTTATGTAACAATTGTTTTCGTTGGCTAAAAGTTACCATTAAATCCACAGTGTGCATGGCGTTACTAAGGAGCGACTCACTTTTTTAATTGCTTGGATCAACAAATGTTTGACTACTACTATTATCGAAAATATTCTGATGTGATTTTATCCAAAAAATAACGTAATAATCACTAGTTGGTAAGCTCTCATTTGTTTGAATTCACACTTAGTAATACCGACTATGCCCTGAAATCATTCATGAAGATTTGCGGAATATTTTTTATCAAATTTATACATTTTTCAAGCTCTAAAGAAATATTTTTATTGCTATGAATCGGCATACCAGTGCTGTAGATGAAGAGTTGCCGCCATCAATTTTAAATTGTTCGGTCGTTAATGTCCGTTTTACTGTCTGCTTTAAGGGTCGTTAGTAAAACTGCGTTTGTTACCATCAAATCGCCAAGTGACGGCGGCAACTCTTCAACTTCAGTATTGTTATTCCTTAAAACGATTTTAGACCAAGTGGACCAATTACATATAATTACATTAAGAACTAATCGACCCTTTATCTGTTGATCTGTAGCGACAGAGTTACCGAGTGACCCTAATTACGACTGATGAAAAAGTCAAAGAAAAAAAGTTACAGAAGAAATGTCATGGATAAAATGTCACAGAAAAAGTCAACTGAAAAAGGACTCAGAAAATAAAGTCATAATAATGAGAATAAACTGAAATATTTTAATACATATGTTTAATAGATTTACATTAACATGTAGGCAGTAACATATACACATGTATGTATTATGAACGGTGGAAAAGTCACTGGAAAAAATCACGTAACAAAATAAACGAAAAAAGTCACCGGAAAAAATTCACGATAATAATGAAAATAAAATGTTTAATTTGTCAAATTCATTTTGAATGTTTCTTTTATTTTTTATAAGATTTAAAATTGAATTCAGAGAATATCAATTGTTTTTATCTCTAATATATTTAGGAGTATAACCACCCTTGTTTTCCCTATTAGTCTTTGCACTTTTCAAACAATTGTGTAGAATTTATCTCTGTTTCAAATAAAGAAATACTTCGCATGAGTAAAGTTTTATCATGTCCAGTACTACCGACAAAATTTCACATAACATGCCATTGCATATAAGATAATACAGTCACTGGAAGTTAACCAACCAAATTTTCACCCTTTTTTCCCAGTGTACAAGCTTTAGTAACCGTGTAACCTCAAGTTTCCAAATTATTCTATAGAAACACCAAATAAAAAAGAATGGTGCTTTGTAACACGCAAGATATGTTCATGACTCAGAACTTTTACTGCAATGAAATGTAGGATTAATTTCCTTCAACTGTCAAATGCAAGGGAATATTTTTTCGACCCTTTTGTAAGCACCCGGATGTGACGTACTATGATTTGGTGGTAGTACACCTAAAGAAGACTTTTTGTTTGAATAAACTGAATGTGAGTTTTCCTTTGTAATACTGGTTATTACAGGCATTACTGTCAAGTTTTGTTATAACCAGTTCAATAGTTTGAGAAAAATCTAGTATAGTAAGACGACATCTACAGCGATTCGAGCAAAATTTCTTCGAAAACCAAATCAAGCCGCATCATGATAGAATATAGTGTGAACCAATAAATGATCAAATATGTATCTCAAGTGCCCACAAACAGTTGAATATGACACAAAAGATGACTCTAGAATGATGAATACCACTAATGGACCTCTTTGTCTTCATTATAAGGTCTCTTTTGGTCCATTTATACCTCGCATATCCTCAAAATTTCAAATTGTATTGCCAATTAATCCAAATTTTGGGTAACTTTTACACATTTTGCAAGAAATGTGATAATAAATGAGTAATTGAAGTATTCAAGCTGAATGAACTATCCATATAAAAGTTAACTGACTCAAGGAGGTTTCAATAAGTCCTTACGTAAGACTTAAATTTACGCCGCGCTCCATAAGACGGGACATAAAAAGCTTTCCTTTAAATGAATAATTTGTTGTTACTGCATCGTAATAAATTTCATTTACTTATAGCTGTATATTTATTAAAGTATTAGATAGGAAAAAGTTTTCTATCATAGCGAAATATAAGAATTAAGGAGTAAAGTCATAAAAGCTCCCCAAAACACTGAGTATGGCTTGCTATGTCTACTAATATTCATGGTACAGTCCTATTTTAAGGCAATTTTCTCTTAAAATGTGTTTTGAAACTCAATTCACTCAGAATATTTCATTTTGTGTAATATTTCTTTTAAATAGAATGACATTTTTGAGAGAACATGCAAGGTCAAAGGTGAATGTGCAGCTTCCAATAATAGGAGTAATACCACCATTGTTTTACCCTATCAGTTTTGTTAAATTTACACTTTTCAAAAAAACTGTGTAGAATTTATCTTTGTTTCAAATTAAAATATTCTTGGCATGAGTAAAGTTGTATCCTGTCTAGTACTAAAGACAAAATTTCACATAACATTTCATTGCATATAAGATAGTACCCATAACTGGAAGTTAACCAATCAAATTTTCACCTTTTTTTTCCTGTGTACAAACTTTAGTAACCATGTAACCTCAAGTTTCCAAATTATTCAATTAACACACCAAATAAAAAAAATGGTGCTTTGAAACACCAATATATATGTTTATGACTCTGTTAACTGCAATGAAATGTAGGATTAATGTCCTACAACTGCCAAGTTTCCAAATTATTCGATAGAAACACCAAATAAAAAAGGAATGGTGCTTTGAAACACAAAAGATATATGTTTATATAGGATTAATTTACTTAAACTGTCAAATTCAAGGAATATTTGTTTCGACCTTTTTCGTATGCAATTGGATGTGACGTACTATGATTTTGTGGTATTACATCTTTTAAGAAATTTATAATTGCCACCAGGGCTACATGTAAACATAGCATATGCATGCTACTAGAACGAATAATAAGTGACGGAAGTGTGTAAAGCGGTCTAGCACAGAAACTAATGTTCTAGTTTTACCACACTTCAGAATGAAAACCTAACTCCAGGACACCCACACAACCATGCCCCAAGTGACATCAGTATTAAATACAGCAAGGCTAGAAATGCCATAAAAACCAGGTCAATAACACAAGAGATAAGCCTTGCCAGATCTTTGCTCTGGAATGACCCTTTTCCTTGTGACGTTTTTTCCCTGTTTACCGAGTGATAAGGCTACGTATGATTGCAAATGACTTCAGAGTCGCTAAGATAAAATTCAGACTTTCCTGATCTTCCAATGTTTATAATATTTGAGTGACAGACCGACTTGGCAAAATTTCGTTTACAGTTTGGCTAGGAATAAATTCGAATACTATCAAAGGATGCCATTGAAGTTTTCACTATTGAAATGTTCGGTGGCATAAAAGTATCCTTTACTATTACAAAAGACACGAACAGAAAAGGGAAAAAGGAAAATGCGTTGGATTTAACTCGTTTATCATCCAGAAGTCATCAAATTTATCTTGCTTTCATTTGTATCTATATTTTAACTAAGTATATGTGTAATATTATTAAGATTGAGAGATTGGGAAATTCTACCTAACGCACTGTGTCTATTTCATGAATCGACGATTTTAGTTGTTAGATGTTTAGTTCATTTTCACTTTTGGTGGCCATTTTAAATTTTCCGCCATTTTGAACAGAAATGTCTAATACAACGTTATGATTTGCTAAAAAGTTGGATTACGTTTTATATGTTTTTAAAGAATTGGTTTGACTTTATTTGCTTTAATATATACATGATCAGGTAGGTCTAGCTATCGTCCTGTGCCTTTTACCTGAATTTTGCCGATTTTCAGCTGCAAAGTGACAATATCTTTTTCGTTGGCTTTCCATAATGATTTCTATCTATATTCTTAAATGTTTGTAGAGTGATCGTTTGTTTTGTTTCTATAAATATCATGTATAAAAGTACATCTTTGATTGCTTTTTCCCTAAAATTCTATATTTCATAAAGACAAATGTGCGATTTACATAAGGGTTATATTTGAGAATAACGAAAATTTACGACAGCTTGAAGGGTCATTAAACGATTTCCTATATATCTTTTTATTCCATTTAACTGTGACTATCATGCTTTTATATTTTCGAATATTACAATTTATACTATTTTCAACCAAGAAATTTAAATATGGAACCGACTGGTAGCAGTCGGTTGGATATTCAATACCGAATAACGAATAATGGACCGGCAGCTAACTTCACATGCATCAAACTCCCAAACTTTACAGGAACAGCACAAATGCAAATATTTTAACAACATTGTATAATTAATACAAGGCAAGGGTACATATTTTGAATACACATTATCTTTTTACAGTAGGTCATTTTGCTAAAACTATCGTTATAATACTATAATTCAAATTTGGTATACTTGTAAACCGATTTTGTTGTGACCCTCTGTCTTCTTAGATTTTGTACATGTACGCTCATTATCATTTTATTCGTTTTGGTTTTCAAATCATTTGGCGTCAGCAAATCCGTTGAACTCTTTTTCCAGAAATACGTGTTGTGCGCACTGAAACTTGTATCATATCTCGAGTCGCCTCATTAGTATAATTCTAATATTACGTTCCTCAAACGCTTTGAATACACACCGTGTTAAAATATAAATATATTGAACGTCAGCTAATCGGGCTGTTCCAATCACATTCCTACGGTGTATGCTTTTCATGAATGAGTAACCCGAGGTAAATTTTGTGTAAATGATATGATTGAAAGGTCAACTCTAACTGTGACGTAAGAACATAACCATTGTGCGGGAAAATGTAATGTGAAAGTCTACAAAACAAGGAAACATCAACAACGGAAGATACAAATTTGTTGAAAGCCCATTTTCTTAAATTTTCATAATCGTTTAACTTCATCCTAACCTATCTAGGTATGTAACTGTAATATGTGTAAATAGTTTAAGTATGTCACTTATTCAGTTTTCTTCGTCAATTACGTCAATATTTACAGTGTGTTAAAATAACGGGAACAGCAAATAATTGCTTTTACCTATAACGCTTTAATCCAAAAGAAATGCAAACCTTGTCTTATCAAAATATAAATAATTCATTGGGGTTTGAACATGTTGAATTTATATTGATTTTACCACAGGTTGACCCTTTATGGCGATATCGTTCGAGGTAAAATATTGATCATAAAAGGCCAACCCGTGGTAAAACCAGTATAAAGGCAAGCCCGTATGCACTATTTCTTAACTAGAGAGTATACAGAGGTGCAAAACATTCCATTTTCAATTAACCCAGAATCCCATCCATTTATTTACAGAATGATAAATGAACACAGAAATGAAACATTTTGAAAAAAATAAACAGGGATGATTTACTATCTGCATGTGTGCATGCCATATTTTGTGTATGTATATTAACGGTTATAAAACACGACCTTTTATAGTCTTTAAAGTCTTTCATTTCGCTTTCGTTTTCTTCGGAAAATGCCTATACTAAGCAGGGATAGTTATGCCATTTGTTTTCACTTATTTTGTTGATTGATAAAGTTTGATTTTATATGGACTTCCCGTTTTGAATTTCCTTGAGTTCGATATTTTGTTATACTTTTATCTTTACTGCTTAGATAACAACAAAATCCTTGGGTTTTCATTTGGAAATCACCTAGAATCATCTAAGGAATGCCAAAGACAAGGTTCCTTCATAAAGTGGTATCCAGATAATTTTTGCAGTTTCAATAAAATAGCTCATCCCCTTTGGACAAGTGGAAGACGTCAGCAACACATGTTCCATCAATACAAATCTTGTAAGTGTTGCATTAAACAAATATCAAACTTATTTTAATTTGTTATTGTTTGTTTTTGTTTGTGTTTTTTTTTTTTTTTTTTTTTCGTTATTGTTTTTAAATAAGCGATTGAGTGAACGTGTTTATAAATCGCATTAGAAGATAATATAGTCTGTTAATTGCATTGCAGTAAATGTTAGCTAATTTCAATGCGGCCAAGCTTAGCCATAATCAGTCAAACACACGTTATTAGATAAACTCGTTAAGGAACGAGTGTTGTCATTAGCCAATTCAAACCTTCGACCTCAAATAAACTCGGTCAAGCGAAGCCCAAGCACACCTGCAAAGAAAAAAAAACAAAACACGGGTACTATAAACGATCAAAGTTGAATGATCACGTACATGATTGTGTACTTGATTATCTCATGGCGTTCTATTTATATACATGTGCATGTGAAATTTATTTATATCATAATTGTGTGCAAAAGTTCAAGTAAGGTCCTTTTGTTTTAAATTTGATTGTTTTTAACAAAGACTTAACAGTTTTACGGTGAAATAAATTGAATTAAACTGTATCCTCTCAAGTAGTTCTTGACTAACTCCGTGCAGCTTTTCTATCTGTTAAGTTACATCATAGTGTGTTTGCAATGAGACCAAATTAGGAAATATGAATGAAATGACTCGAAGCTGTTGGATAAACGTAAATGACAACGTAATTAACTACACAAATAACCAAACTACATAATAAAGTTATTGCACTATTTTACAGTAAAAGGTTTGTGAAATATACTATTCAATATTCATATTCTATCGTCAGTATATCACAGCCTCCTCCTCGACTCGAACCTGAAACTAATATCGCGTATACTAAACCTTTTTTTTATAAATATGAAACTACACTGAAATATAAAAATAGAATCACAAATTAGAACTTCAATTTACATATCATTCCATGGCTTTTAAAAACAGGAAGTTTGGGACTTTATGGATTTGACTTGGAATAGTGTGTGTGTTTTTTTCTCTTTTTTTCCTTCAGATTCAGTTTACTCTGGGACATAATATATTTAAGTATAATAGTCCCAGGTTTACTTGATTGTGAAAAAATTCCGAATTCTAAGTAAATTCATAACTTAATAAATAACCATGCTTTCTTTAGAGAAAAACGGAGATGTCAAAACATTGGCCACAATGAAAGGAAATGTACTTTACCTATAATGGTTTACTTTTTACAAATTGTGACTTGGATGGAGAGTTGTCTCATTGGCACTCATACCACACCTTCTTATATCTATTTACACATGTATGTAACTCCGGCGATGTAGGTGATGAAAATATTTACATAGATTTCCATAGAAGACCAAGTATTATGTCAACAAAAGTGTGTTTATTCATTAAATGTATTAATAAAAGGTGGGTCTCTCCTTGTACATGTATTTTGTCATCCCTAATTTCTTAATATTTCGTTTATCAGTTTAATGTACATGTATTATTTTACCTCATTTAAAATAAGCATACTACATTTGTTTACCTTAAATTTTATGTTTCTCGGTTAATTCATACTTAGTTTTGGGAGAATGGAATGTCATGCTTTATGTACTACCAGTACCCTACATCTGAATTTTTTAAATTCTTTGTCTTGATAATATTGTTACTTGTACATTTTCACCACGGCGTATCAAAGAAATTTTATTTTACTAGCTTTTAACTACTTGCAGTCATTAAAAGAACATGTGGATTTTATATTTTATAATTTAAATTCATTCATAACAGAGGCATATATTCACGTGTATACATATGTCTCTGGTGTAACATTTCAACCTTTTTTACACAAACGTGCCTTTATTTCATTTTATTTTCATATTAACCATGATAGTACATTCCATAGTACGTCAATTGTGTGTTCATTCACTTGCACAATACGGTTATCGTTGTTTTGGTTTTATCTTTTGGTAAATGAAAGGGACAATTTGTTTCGTTTGTGATACCTTATTTCTGAATGTAAACAAAAGAGAAATGTGCAACCCATCATGAATTATTATTATTTTGAAATCTTTATTACATGTAGCTAAGACATTGTCAGGACAATAACGTGGGATATAATTGTATCCCGTCAGTGTGAAAGAAATTCTAAAGTGGTTCATGTAATTAACCGTTTAAATGGGGCACATGTATTTATCCTTATACTTTTCATAATCCGGTACATGATAATTGTGTTGTTGCAAAGGAACAATTATAAATAAAAATAATATCACAAAGATAATATTTCGACCCCGTTATCTGAAAATCAGGCGACGACACAGCAGTACATAACCCTGTTTACGTTCGTAGTAAAACATTGTACATTCCATTGTCGGTCACCTGTGTCAATTCACGTGCACACTACGATTGTTATATTTGAATCTTTCGGCCACTGAAATGGTACGTTAAAAGTTGTTTGTTTTGATACACAAGAATGTTATCAATGAATTATCAAACGCTAAACTTGACTGCAGTTCAGTGTATGTCATGGTCATCTTTTGTGAAAGTCTAACAAAATGATTACTGAATCGACAATTTATCATTTTACGGGAGTCAAAATAGCACACAGAATAGTTAAATTACCTTCATTGAGGTTTTCTATGAAGTTTTACAAAAGGCTGTTGCTGATACACTTGTAGAACAGAGGCATGATCTAAGTAAGGGATATTCAAACTCAAAATCAAAAGAAAACTGACAAGGCCATGACCATATAAACGATTAAAAGTTAAGCAACAGTATACAAAACACATAAGAGAAATTAAGACAGAGACCGGTGCTCTGGAACATCCTATTCAAATATAGCACTCGTCGTGTGCTCATGCAAATGTAAACCTGGCGAAATGTGCGCCTCTTCTTGTCCACCTTTTCCTATTTCCATATGAGTCGGAGTTTTTCAGACACCTGTCAAAAACAAGAAGATAAAAAATCCAGATCATTTAATTTCACATTCAGAAATATTGATTATGTTCTTTCCATTAACAATCCAAACTTTTCTGATTGGGTTCCATTAATACATCCTCCAGAACTAGAAATTAAAGTAACACCAGACACTGCTTCCTCTGCCTCATTTTATACATATGCCGTGAATTCGAAACAAGCGGTCATCTTAGTACCAGAATCTATGACAACTGAGACGATTTAAAATTGAAATTATCAAATTCCCCATCTTAGTAGCAATATACCGAACTTCATCTGGATATGGGATATACATTTCCCAACTCATTCAGTATTCAGGATCTTGCAGGTGCAACCCGGACTTTATAAAACGTCACCAGTTTCTAAGCAGAAAATTGTTATGTAATAGAATGTATCGTCCTTTTCCTTGAAAACAAGTTCATTGGACTTTGTTGATAAATATTCCGTATCAACTTCACAAATAGTACATGCTGGTCATGAAGTATAGATTCTAGGTACTGACGTTGTTTGTCGTCCTAATTACGTGTTAAAGTGTTCTTTTATTTGTCTTTGTATATCTTTAACCTTTATTGCTTAGTCCATTTTGGTAATATACTTTTGGCGTAGGTCGGTATTTATCCAGCCCGCCATTGTGTTATTGTGTTATGGTTATTTTTGTATTCTTGTCTTTCAATTTTGTTTATGTACTTTGTCTATAGAGTGTCTTTATGCCAATTTGATTTTCTTTGTTGAAATTGTTGTTAATGTTTATAGTGATTGAGATTATAACAGAATATTGATTGCTGTACCCAAATTTTGACAATTTTACCCATTATGTCTGTTTTGTTTTGCTCACACATTGTTGTCAATATAATGGAATTCTATGCGACTATCATCAAGTGAGAAGTTTAGCTAGCTATAAAACCAGGTTAAAAACACCATTTTCTACATAAGGAAATGCCTGAACCAAGTCAGGAATGTGACAGTTGTTTTCCATTCATTCGATGTGTTTGAGCTTTTATTTTGCCATTTGATAAAGGACTTCCGTTTTGAATTTTCTTGGAGTTCGGTATTTTGCTGTATTACTTTTTAATTCGGTATGTCACATTGGAGGAAAAGAGGACCTCTTTGTGGTTACGATAATTGGAACAAATATGTTGCCATATGTGAAACGGATATTCCATAACGGTCCATCGAATCATTATGGCGTCCGTAAAATTTTAAGAGTGATTATTTTATCTTTACAAATTGGAATTCTTGGTTTAATAATTTCCTTTTAGCAGCAACTCTTTCTCAAGGAAGTCATGATAGGAAATGCAAGCTCTGGAATATTCTATCAATAAGGATATATATACTTTATATGCATGCGCTGCTGTAATGTTGCCAACTAGAAATGAAAAATTCACATTTGGGAAGGTACAATCATCTATTGTGTTGTATGCTGTATTTTAAGTTCGATGGGATAGATACGTTCATAGTTAGTCCTAAGCGCTTTTGTTGAGAACAGCTTGATGACATAATTCATAACCTTACCACATTTTTATTTATTATAAATAACAGCTCAAATTTTACTATCTGAGAGGCAAGTATACACAGAACAACTCTGCAAAGTTTCATGGTGATATCTTTTATACTTTTAAAGATATGAATGTTTGAAATTAGCTCCGGAGGCGATTTTCGTATATTTTCAATTAGCCAAAAAGTGATAAATGTCCATTTTAAAACTTTATTCAACAAAAAAGTAAAACAGCAATCATACACCAAGTTACAGTTTTCTATACAAATATAAGCAAAGTGATGAAACAAAAGAAATTATGCTTGTGTGAATTAAAAGAAGGAAGATACATGATTCTAAATATGTAAGAAAAACAAATATCAACGTATTAAAAAAACGTTCATGTGTCCATATCAATTTTTTTATTTCAATAATATATAAGACATTATTGTTAAAATTATATCATATTTATCACCAAATAACAGAATCTTACAATACAAATCATTTCAATAATTGTATCTTATCTAAATTAGCAAAATATATTTTTTGATAATAGCAAAGGAGGTAATAAATATTACAAAATTTGTATAGAAACAATAGCAACTTTTGTATTTTATCTTTTCTGAAATTCTACAACTCTAAATTAAGGAAACAAAATTAAATATTAACGATAATTATTTCTACTTATTATTTGAAGTAAACGCTACAATTTAACATAAAGTTCAGAAAAAATTGCAAAGAGTTTGAAATATCTTCACCTTGAATTAATTACAGACTGAATAAAAATTTCGAAAAATATTTATATATTGATTCGATTGCAATTCTATTAATCACTTTTTAAATGAAAGCATTAATATGATAGTTTGTATTATTTTATATCTCATAAATTCCTTTTCAATAAATAAATGAAAACTTCTTAAAAGGAGAGATAATTCATTCCATCAGAATTCATCAAATTAAAACAAAATATGTTAAAGTTTTCTTTTCACAATACAAATTATGTAAATATATATTTCTTTTAAACCTGAGTTACATATAAACAATTATTACTAATTTAATGTAAAAACATATGGCATAAATGAAACATTTAGTGATACCCTGCCATGTTTTGGTTGAAAAAGTGGGGTGGCAAAAGTAAAAATATGGCATAACTTGAAAAATATTTTTGGATCTAGATTAAAATTGAACTTTACTTGCTATTTATTGTATTTAACATATGTACAAAGTTTTAAAATAAATCATTCATCCTTTCTTAAGTTATTTTCTGAAAACCACTGGGGACGGATGCACGGACAGACAGACGGACACAAAACTGAAATTTTGTTCGGAGGGTATCACAAAATATAACGCCACTACATGTGGCGGGGTAAAATAAAAGCACAAATAACAAACATCATGAATATAAATATTAAAATGTAAAATGCACAATGTCATTGACATCAAAACATAACTACCACTACACGTACATGTACTATAGACTAGATTTTACATTTAAAAATCAATAATAAAATGATAACCACTGATAACAATAACTTTGCTAAAATATAAATATTGCAAAGCTATTCATTAAAATCTAATATTCAGCATTCATTTTGTTCAATTTCATGAATACAAAAAAATAAATTTCAATACATCTGCATTTATGCAAAATAAAAGTGCTTGGACGGAGCATACTTAACAGACTGATTTACGCATAAAATAGATTGGCACTGAAATAAATAAACAAAAAAAAACCCAATTATTTGCAATTGGTTCTTTGGCACACATAAAATATAACTGACATGATTTATAACAAACTTTTCTAAAATTGTCCGTTTATAAATTTTTAAATTATAAAGAAACTAAGGTTTCAACTCCCTCAGGCAAAGTTGACCTTAGATGAATTTGGCTATTTTTTTAGGTATTTTTGTCATATAGTTCTTCAACTGTTTCGGTACTTATACATCCCTTGATTTCAAATGTTTGGCATTGAGCGTTCCTGATGAAGGTAAATCCAGAAAAGCGCTTCGGACGCATGAAATTATTAAACGTGTTGTTTTCACTTTTTACAGCACTGGGTCGATACCTCTGCTGGTGGACTATCAGTCCTCGAGGGTATCATCAGCTCAGAAGTCAGTACTTTGGTACTGGCATGATTTATAACAAACCTTTCTAAAATTGTCCGTTTATAAATTTGAAGTTATAAAGAAACTAAGGTTTCAACTCCCTCAGGTAAAGTTGATGTTAGATGGATTTGGCTATTTTTTTAGGTATTTTTGTCATTAGCTCTTCAACTGTTTCGGTACTTATACATCCCTCGGATTTCAAATGTTTGGCATTGAGCGTTCCTGATGAAGGTAAATCCAGAAAAGCGCTTCGGACGCATGAAATTATTAAACGTGTTGTTTTCAATTTTTTACATCACTGGGTCGATACCTCTGCTGGTGGACTATCAGTCCCCGAGGGTATCATCAGCTCAGTAGTCAGTACTTCGGTACTGACATGATTTATAACAAACTTTTCTAAAATTGTCTGTTTATAAATTTTTAAATTATAAAGAAACTAAGGTTTCAACTCTCTCAGGCAAAGTTGACCTTAGATGAATTTGGCTATTTTTTTTTAGGTATTTTTGTCATATAGCTCTTCAACTGTTTCGGTACTTATACATCCCTTGGATTTCAAATGTTTGGCATTGAGCGTTCCTGATGAAGGTAAATCCAGAAAAGCGCTTCGGACGCATGAAATTATTAAACGTGTTGTTTTCAATTTTTAAGTGGGAGAACGAAAAGTTAAGCTATTACAATAAAACAGTTACAAATGAACTAAAGCACATGCCATATCCAATGTTTCTTCATCTGAAGAACTCCACTCATCATTTTCGTGAAAGAGTCGTTTTGAGCTCCTTTACATTTGACAAAGTTTCTTCATCAGAAGATTCCCATTCCTGTATTATTAATTGTTTGTTAGCTATAATGATTGTTTTGAGATGAAGAACCTGTTTCGTAGGACTTAGTTTATTGAATTTTTCAAAACATCATTAGAATACACATGCTGAACCTCGGCTAAAGCTCTCCATAATTTAACCTGCTTTAACAGTTGTGTCTTGTTCATGTTGTTAGCAGATTTTTTTCTACGGCACAGGTGAAGCTTAGGTTCTTTCAGACTTTCATCAAGTCTACGCTTTCGTTCCTGTCTTATCTTCCTTCGTTTAGCTATTTTCAAGAAATCGCTTTTGATTTGTTCTGTTCGTGTTTCTTCTTTTTACGTTTTGTGATGCTTTTGTCATTGCTATTTCGCAAACATTCTGAATAGAGAGCTTTGAAGTCTTTAACCACTGTACAGGTTTATCTTGCTTTGCAGATATAAGTCTGTTAACATTTACTGGGTTTGAAGATGGAGCTAGTTTCATTTGCCTGAAAAATAAACATTTCTGAACAGTGTGTTCTTGACAATCAAATTTCACATATTATCATATAAAATCAGTTAAGATAGAAATGGCTGAATTTTGTTTACTGCTTGACACGAAATCACATGACTCAGCGGATGTTTTATGAAAAGCAGAGGAAGCTTACCCTACCAGTTCACCGGTCCATACTCTCAGTTTAAGTGGAGTCCGGTCGCTCATTTATTATTTTGGTTTAGTTTTTGTGTGTTATAATTTTGTTGTTTCGTGTTGTAGGTGTCTGTATGTCCCTAGACTTTCGATTTTGTCTAGCATAAGAATCTCATGTGAATACCAAATATATAGAGGCTAACATATGTAGTTGAGAAAAAATATATGAAAAAAATTGTTTCAAGTGGAAGGACTTGGTTTTCTTCTATTTTTTTTTTTTTTTTTACTTTTCAAATATTTATGTCATGCATATGTTTAACTCAAAATTCAAAACCATACCTGTCCAATATTCCAAACATACTCTCGATTCGGTCATTTGTTGCTTCACCAACAGTTCGTGCTGCCATAAACATATCTTGGGTTGGCTGTGCATACTCTCCACCAGGTAGGTGTTCAACTGCATGATCGTGAAGTTTATCTTTCCCAGCTCTTGCCATCACTGTAATAGACATTTTACATTTTAAATAATTTTGTGGTAGTTTAATAAAATTCAAAAGTACAATTCATATTCATTATGTGACTTTATATGTACACAGTTTAATATAAAAAAAGAAGATACATTGTATGGTGTAATTGCCAATTATAGGTCACCGTACGGCCTTCAACAATGAGCAAAGTCCATACCGCATTATGCCGCATAGTCAGCTATAAAAGGCCCCGAAATGACAAATTTAAAACAATTCAAACGAGAAAACTAACGGCCTAATTAATAAATGTACAAATAAATGAAGGAAAACATATATGTAAAACAGCAACAAACGACAATCACTGAATTAAAGGCTCCTGACTTGGGACAGGCACATACATACATAATGTGGTACACTTATTAATAATATTGTACAAATTGATAGCTCTTTTACCATGTTTACCCAAAGGGCCAGGTGAGCTAAAACTGTTATTAAATGAATATTTGAACTTTTATTTTGATTTACATATATACCTTTCAATGTATCAACAAGGATGCTGTTTTCTGATGTCATCTTGTGAATTTCTGTCATATGCGGGATGTAAACTTGCGGTCCTTTGCGTTTCCCCACAACAAATCATCTCCATTTATAAGTCCGCTTGGATCAATACTCCATTCCTGTGATTTCGCTATAAAATTGTCATTTCATAATAACCATTCATCTCTAAAGGAGACTTTGTAGATTTTGCTTTCTGCATTAAAGGTGAACAAACATAGACGTACATTAAGGCAAAGGCTATTTCCTCTGTCACCGTAGTTGTATTTAAACAACCTTGCTGTACTGAATACTCTAAACGGTTGAGTCCAGGGTTTCTTTAGCATCTTTTATGTCTTCCAGGTACATTAAAACAATTTCCCGAGCAGAAAGTGTTGGTATTGCATTTTGTAAAATATTAAATATCGACTTCCTACAATTGGTCAAAACAAATCAGAACCAGAGTTCTGGTCATTACACAATGTATAGGCCTTAACATCTACACCTAGACCGTACTCTTTTCTTGCATGTTCACAAAGGAGTTTATTACATTCATAGATGTGTTTTTAGCACCGTGCATCCCTCTCATCTTTTGTCTATCACATAAAGAGCATTTGCACTTGCATCGGTCATAGCTGATGCCATGTTGTTAATTTTGTGAGCAGCACAGGTAAATGTATATAGATTTCCATTGTCTTTTGTTTCCATAATGAGTTTGGAAACACGTTTTTGTTTGCAGCCCGATCAGACATTCTGACACCAATACGGGATATTGAAAACTATTCTCATCATTTTCTAACCCTAATTTATTTGCTAATCCACTCAGTTCCTCTAACTGATCTTGTAGTTGCTTAACAGTATCATCATCTTTTCCTGAACTTACTGGACTTACAGTTAAAGTAAAAATTTAGGATTATTTGGATCGTCATTTGGTAAGAGCTTTACTGCATGTGCACCCCAGTGTGTAAGATTTTTGTCGTTCCGTCAGACTGATGACACAGCATTGTTTTTCTTTAGACAATTCATATGCGGTTTTGATTTTACCAACTCCCTGCCTCGGAAACCATACGTTGCGCAGTTGATCGACTAGGTAGTTTAAGCTTTGTAGTATCATATTCCGTCATATTTTCCAATACAGAACGTACAACAGACCGGATTGTATTTGCAGAAACACCTTTGTTAGAAGATCATAATATAATAAACTGACCTGTCCTTTATATTTTCCACCAGATTGTGTTTCTAAATTTTCATTTCTTCAATTTTCATTTTTGCATTTCACTATTAAGCTGATTTTGATTTTTGAGGTTTTCAACTATACCATTGTAGTACAGTTTCATTGATTCTGTGTCTGTTTCAAATTTTTCGTATGCTTCGTGCAGTTTAGACTTATATTTTGGTTTCTCCTTTGGACTTTCTTTTTAGTACTTTTTAAAAGTTTATTAACCGAATGCATTTTTTCTCAACTTCTGATGTTTAATTTTCCTTTCATCTGCAAGATCAAGTGATTCGCTCACAACATTTGATAAACGGCCAATTTCTTTTTCATCGTCAGTAGCTGCTTTCGTTGATGGGTAGATGTCAATTTAAATGATTTCAGCTCTTTTGATTTTTGAAAGATCTTGGCTTTTTTTTTTTATTTATTAATTTGCGAAATTACATTCTCGCCAACCCCACTAAACCTTTTTCTTTTTGCTTAGTTCAGCTTTCAAATTATCGTTTGGAACTTAATTGAATTTATTTTTGCACTATGTGACTTTAAAATTGTTGCCTGTTTTGATACATTCTTCGCTAAATGTCTGTTTCTTTGTACAATTCTTGCATAATCAACACTACATGTATCATTAGACGTCACTTTAATGTTTACACAGTCACAGGTAGAAGATGTGTCTGTTGTAGCTTTATTAATTTCATTTTGAAACGATTCTTTCTTTTCTTCCGGCAGAACAAGTTTGTCATTTAGAAAACATATAAGTTTTTCTTTAACTTTTGTATCATTTCTGGCATTGAAGCACTTTTGCAATTCCTTTAATTTTTTTGTCTTCTGTTAAAGAGCGTCCATATAGCTTTTCCATTGAATGCAGTTTTGTAAAATGAGAAAGCCAAACAGTTGCAATGTCAATCCATTTGTCAAATGAGGAACTTCCTTTCTTAACTTTTAAATTGTAAATTTCAAAATTCTTTGCTGTATGTATTAAGCATATGAATTGTCCAGTAGTTAGGTTTGAGAATTAATAGAATTAGCCGTCTGACGCAGTGTTACTGAGGTCATATAAATTCTCTGGATGCTTAATTGGCCAGTTCGGGATCGGATCTTCAGAGTCTTCAAGTGTAAGGCTGGTTAAGGTGGCTCGGTGTCTTCCTCCATCTTGGATTCTGAAGTAGCAGATAACGTTGGTCTAGATCTTTGATTAAATTTGCAAATTTTGAAAGAAGTATGCAATGTATGTGTAAGACTTTTGATATAATTATAGAAAATTGTATGTTTAATCATAATTATTGCTGTAATTTCTCAAAACATTTTATTTGTGTTTGATTAATTTTTTTCAACTTCGCCAAATAAGGAAGATAACTCCGATAAAGTAATTTTTATAATAGAAAGTGTTGTGAATTTACCTATTTTAATCTGTAGCAAGAAAACAAGTTCGGTGACCCCATTTTTCTTTTTTTTAATCTGAAAGCATGTTATAAGAGCTATCTTCTCACATTATATCTTAAAATTCTATCAGGTAGTTTTCTTTTATCACACAAAATTTGATTTTCCATGCATTATCTATACAAAATCTGACAATTTTGCACTACCTGTAGCATGAAAAATTGTCCGGTGACCCATACTTTTATTATATTTTTGAAAAAGCATGATTAATACTTCATTTTGACAAATTATTAAAAATTCTATCAATTTTGATTAAGACGCCCTAGCCACCTTAAGGTGAAAACCAGATGGGAGTAAACTGAAAGAAAATAGATAAATATAAAGAATAATCATAAAACTGCATGCTATATTTTTTTTTTCAGAAGATATTGATATTCTAGGATAAATCGTTCGTAATTTTCATTGAAAATACACATGTACAGTCAGGCCAAAATAAATAGTTTTCTGGTGCGACATCCCAAACAATCCTGATACCGTATTCTTCCCGTTTAACCCGTTTTCATTGGTCGAAATGCAAAAGCTCGCCGCACAGCGCCAATGAAAATATCGTTTTAAAACAAAAGCGTATACACCCGCTTAGGATTAATATAGATTAATCTATAATTAAACCGTAATCGACGAGACGCTAATTGATCGATAACCGGGATGCTCTGCATCTGCAACTTCATCACCTCATAACTTTTTTACTTTTTACCAATTTTGATGAAATTTTGCAGACAAAAGAATAAATACTGTATAAGATAAATGTATTTTTTACCAAAATCGATAAAAGTTTGAAAAAATACAATGAGTAGAAGTTCACTTTAAAACTACCGCTCCCAGATTCCCTGTAAATATTTAGGTTTTTGTGGATGGGTCTCACTAACGTTCAACACAGTATAACCACATTTAAACTTATTTAGTTAGAGGACAACTTTTATATAGCGGAACGTGAAGTTAAAGGATAATGCTAGCTTCTGTTCGGTCTTCCTAAAAGCTCATGTTTGAAGTCAGTCTCATGTGAATAACGGAAAAGTCGGCACGAAGACGATCATAGTTGGTTCCCATGGGAATGCCGATTGGTTATTGAAAAACACGTCCTTTGAGCGTAACAAATATGTGGTCAATCAAAATCAAGCATCTTGATGTAATCAGTTTCAGATATTTTTGTTTAAATCGAAGTAAGTTTTACCGGTATTTCCTCACGACGACAAGATGTTGGTACCGACGATGAGCATTCTTTTGTTATGAAACAAAACAGAACCAATTCTTTTAATTTGTGTTTTGGTTGAGAATATGGAAAACCTCTGTAAAGAGTAGAAATTTCAAATAGTTAAATACTATTGCAAGAAACTTCGATTTCATGTACTCTAACATATATTAGAATTTAGTTAGTATCCACATCTAGAGTTAGTTGTTTCACAATACATTTGAAGCCCAGCTAACTGATTAATTGAATGTTAATGATTAAGAAAAATGATTTGGGAGTCAACGTGTCAAAATAATTCATTTTGATAGTTTTAATTTTACCAATGCATGTAATGAAAACGAACTTTAGCTATATCTTAATCAGTTTCTGGTAGAACTCTTACTCCGGTAAGGAGACTATATTTCAAAATAGTAAAATGAAACATATGGGATATTATAAATGAGAGAGGAAACTAACAATTTTAAAACACTTTTTTTTAAATATTGTGGCTAGGCGACGAACGTACTATACCTTGCTATACTGCAAACCGGATATCACATAGAAGTTTACATTGTTCCGTCTGTGTAGTCTTTCGGTGATGAGCTTGCCTAGAAGTGGGAAGTCGTGGGTTCGATCACTGAACTGGTCACAGTAGGCTAGGCTTGATATTTGCCTATCAAATAGTAATAAGATGTTACAGAGACGACTAGTTGACTTTGTTTTATGTGCCAGGGTTATGTAAAATATCGCCTTCCGAAGTGTTGCCTTGTTGGCTAAGTTAAACGTGCACACTTCGAATCGTTTTATTACAAAGCAAGGTAAGTGTTAAAATCTTGCCAACATGTTTTCACCCTGGATATTCATGTTTGCAGTTTTACATATTAAGTGGCCATACATCAACCAATCAATCTTTTCATCTATTTACTTATGTTGTCAAATTGAAAATTTCTAATTATCTAACATAGTATAACAGGTTAACCGTTGCCAACAATACTATTTACTGTAAACCGGGAAATTTTCCAGCCGTCTTTATTTCGCGATTTATTAACACAATCTAATTCGAGCCGTTTTGAATTCGCCATTTCCTGTGACCTATATAAATATTTTCATAAATTATTAAGAAAGTGAACATGTTTACATGTATCGTAAATCAAGTGATAGAATCAATCAGAAATCTTTTGTTTTGGTTCATTAATGTTAAAAGTTGTGTCATGACGGCTTGTAAAACACATACACAATAACAGAAAAGAAGACCGAATTTAGAGTGAATTAAAATAAAATGCTGTCAGAATTAATGTTAATTAGTCGATCTTTTGATGTGATTAATCTCTGTAGAAGATTCAACGAGGTAGTACTTTTAAAGCTGATTGACAGGTGTCATTTACATATTTGTAACAAGTGTTATTTTCATAACAATATCCGTAATGTCCGCTTGCTTGAGATGTCTTCCATTTTAATAAGATTAAGTAGAGTAAAGTCATTATTTCTAACATTGCTTTTCATTAAGATACAGGTATGATTTTAGGTATAGAACTCTCGTCTGTAAAATCGGTGTTATACAGTGGCCCTCTACATATCCTATTCATACACGCACATGCATGGTGTTCATCTTATGAATAGAATTTCCTTGAAACTTTCGCGGTCGTTTTATTTTCGCGTTTCAATTCTTACAGCAAAAATAGCGAAAATAAAACTGCCGCGAAAATTTCCTGTTTACAGTACCCATTTTTAGAATAATCAGTAAATAAATGTTCGTTTGTGTTAAAACAAATAAATGTTTACTTTTATTCACAGATGACATGAGTAATGCGCAGCTACTAAAGTGTTTCAAAATACATCGTGATACAAATAATCACACAATAGAAAAGATGAAGACTTCAAAGATTGTGATAAAATGTATCCGTTTATTTGTAGGTTTGGTAAGTAACGTTATTATCAATCATCTATTTGAAGTAAATGCAGGAGATTCTAAATACGAATGAAAAAGACGTATTACCTTTAATTTCACGTTCTGTTGTATAGATTATGTCCCTTCATTAACTAATTCAAAGATATGAGAGGTTCGTGAGCGGCTCAAGGGATACCAGGGTTGTTTTATTTTTGAGCTCTTACAAAATCAGGAATTTATCAATAGTATTGATTGTATACAGACGTAAAAGTACTAGTATTGAGTACCAACACTTACTGTAAGGCGATAGTTCAATTGTTGTTCGTTTTGAAGTGTTTTGAAGTGTAAAATCTATTAACAATGCAAAATAAAACATTGGCGATGGCGTGACAGTCGGCCATATTGATAACAAACCAGAATCATATTCTTCTGCTTTAAATAGGAATTTTCTTCAATTCCTATATTTGATGATACTGACAGTAAATCGACCCCTTGAGGTTATTAGCCAAGTGAAACCAGTATTTATACAAGAAAAAGATCTATTTGGTGATGACAAACCAAACAGAGACCAGTACCTCACACATATTGAGTTGTATAAAACCATATACCAAAACATACAGAAAGGTCATCTTAAGGGTCTACAAAGAGTAATGGGAATGTGGAGAATATATACAGCCGCTGATGAGGACAGGGATATACTCATAATCAGAGGTCTGATAATACGCAAAAATTGATAAAGGTTTATGCACAGAACCCACATACAGCAGGAAATGAAAACTTAAATTTCATTAGAGTAAGGGTTAAGGATGTGCCATGTTCCGCAGAAGATGGACAAATTGTTCGAGCTATAGAAAATGAAGGCTGTATAGTTTACAAAATTTATCGTGAACGATTGCGGGTTGATGGACTTTGTCAAATTGTCAAACAGGTGACCGTATACTTATGGTTGACCAATTAGCTAAACCTCTATCACGAAAGGTTAGGATTGGAAAGTACACAGCTAATGTGCTCCACAAAGAACAAAACGTTGATGCAACAAGTAATATAACTTGTAACAAATGTCTCCAACAAGGACACAGAATAAGGGAATGTACAAATGAATGGGTTTGCAATCTTTGTAAAAGCCTTGGCACAAAAGAATTGATTGTGACGAGTTTGAAGTGATCAGTCAACAGGGAAAAAATTCTCATTGCGGTGAAAGAGACGAGTCTGATACTGATGAGGCTGATACTGATGATGAAAAGAGCAAACCACTGTGAAACAAACTGATTCCCAGTCTACGCTGCAAGTTCTGTCTTCAAAACTGTCTACTTTCTCATCTCAATTCAATGCAGCCAAACCATCAGACCAGGCCGAGAGCAGAAATGAGCAACATGTACATGTATTCAGTGAAACCAGTGAGCAAAGCGAGAACAATCCTAAAACTAAAAGGGCTAAAAACAGCATTAAAAGCTCATGATCGATTGCAACACAAAGACAAAAATACAGAAAAATCCAAAATACCCCAGACTTCAGAGCAGAGAAGAGAAATGCGACAACGCCAACTGATGAATATCATAAACGTAACACCCAACAACAGAAGTCAAAAGTAAGCTAAGCTGAAACTATGGTAAACGTAAATCATAAATATAAAACTTGTATATTGTAAATAATATATTAATCAATCTTAATATGTACGTAACTTTGTTTGTTTCCTTTTATTATATACATATAAATACCACAAAATGTGTATGATGTAATAATAGATTGCATATATTCAAGATAATTATAAAAGTATGAGGATAGAATCAAAGGTCTAATGATTGTAAATATATTTTTATTTTATATGCAAGATAAAATGAAAAGTAAATATAATAGATGAAATGATGAAATTGTTTAACCATATAAATTATCCGGGAAGAAAAAAACTAGTTATTAACTGTTCCACGGAAAAGTTAAAATACACAAAGTATTCTGCATAAACAATCATAATCCAGAGAAGATCTTCACATCCGTATTAATAGGACTAATAGTTCTATTTTCAGACGTCGTAAATTCCATACGTCTATTTAAATTCTTACACACTTCTTAGAAGATTCGATTCATAGGTCGTTGTTATGTAAGAAAACTTCACTAAAACTTCATCTCTATCCAGTCTAATGTTAATTGTAAGGAAAATGATACTGCTGGTCATTAACATCCAAGGTGAATGTAAAGTCTACACACATAATCTGAATCTATTATTATCCACTTACTATCGATGTTTATGGGTTATTGAGCATACGTCCAAACAACAGATCAATTATGATCTACAAAATGACCTGAAAAAGGTAAAACATGGTTGTAAAAACATTGTTATCAAATGTAATATATTTGTTATTAGTGTTTTAAAGAATGTCACGAAATGTACAAGCTTGTGTGAATACTCGTACATGATAAACAATTATGTACAACAATGCTGTCATAAATATTAACATGATTATCATGAATACCTGTATATAACAATTTAAAAATATGACAAGTAAAATACACTTATGTTCTTTGAATTGTCAAGGGTTAAGGGCTAAAGAGAAGAGGAACGATCACCAAAATATAACATCTTGTACATACAAGAAACACACTTCACTAAAAATATAGAAAATACCCTAATGATTGAATTTAAGGGATCACTTTATAATAGTTTTGGTACAGCAAAAGCAAAAGGAGCCTCAATTTTTATATAAAAAGACCTGAATCATAAAGTAATTGATCAATATTCAGATAAGGAAGGAAGACTTATACTTTTAAGTATAGAAATGAATGAAAATATATATACACTGATAAATATTTATGCCCCAAGTGCCCAACACGAAAGAAATGCCTTTTTAAAAAAGTAAAAGAGACTCTTGAAAATAACAGTTTAGGAATGCTAATAATAGGAGGAGATATGAATGACATTTTATCAAATAAAGACAGTAAAAACTTTAAACCTGGAACAAAAATAGAAAACCCAGTAAACAATTTAAAATGATGATAAAACTCTAAAACTCATTGACATTTCGAAAGCATTAAATGTTGAAACCAAACAGTTTACATGGAAAAGGAAAAACAGTGACAAAGAAGCCACACGCATAGACTACTTTTAATCAGTTCAGAACTAAGAACACTGCTATTCTTAGCTGACATTAGACCAGCAATGATAACACACACTGATTAACAAGCAATATCACTAAAAATCAAAGAACGTCCACAAAATAAAGGTTAAGGGTTCTTTAAACTAAACAAAAGCATTCTTCAAGATAATAATTATAAAATGATGATAAACAAATTAATCAATACATATAAAAGTAAAATACATACCAAGGATCCATCAGTTCTATACGACTTATTTAAAACTGAGACACGAGAACATACCATAGGTTACTGTAAAGAAAAATAAAGATATAATAATAAATTTAGAAACAAAATTAAGCAAACTTAATAATCTTATTAATAATGAGACTATAGATAAAAACTATATCAGTATATTAAAAATGAAATTGACAATGTAGAATAGAATATAGAAGTACTTTATATCAATAAAACAAAGGGTGCCCAAGTAAGATCTAGAATAAAATGGATAGAGGAAGGAGAAAACACTAAATTATTCTTAGGTTTAGAAAAATCAAGGCAATCAAAATAGACTATTACAGCATTGAAAGATAAAAACGGCGTAATATATACTGATACAGATTCAATTTTACAAATAGAACGAGAATACTATCAAGATATTTACAAAAGCTCTTGTCCAAAAAAACCAAATAGAAGAATACATTGCAGAAATTGAAATAGACCACAAGCTATCAGAAAAGAAAGTTCTACTTTAGAGGAGAAATAAGCATGGAAGAATGCACAAAAGCCTTATATCAGATGAAATTAAACCGTTCTCCAGGGTCAGATAGTCTCAGTGTTCAATTTTATCAAACCTTTGGGATGAGCTCAAAGAATTTGCAGTACATACATTTAATAAATGTTATGAAAAGGGAACTAACTGAAACACAAAATCTAGGGATTATCTCCTTATTCACAAAAAATGAGCCGTTACTCTTAGAAAACTACAGACCTATAACACTGCTAAATATTGACACAAAACTGATTGCATATACCCTTGCACAAAGAATTAAAATATTCTACCAAAATCATTAGTGCCGACCAAAATGGTTATATTGCAAATCACCATATTGGGTATAATGTAAGACAAATTCAGGATATCATAGACTATGCTGAATCATTCAAAATAGAAGGAGCCTTGTTATTTTAGACTTCCCAAAAGCGTTTGATACACTTGAATGAGAATTTATGCACTCGGCATTACAAAAATTGGCTTTCAAAAATCAGTTTTGACATGGATTAAAACTATCTACAATGATGTTAAATGCTCCGTTACAAATAATGGTTGGATATCAGAACCCATATCTATTTTTAGAAGAATCCGACAAAGATGTCCTTGCAGTGCTCTAATTTTGTAATAGCTGTAGAAATATCAGCCTGTAAAATCAGACAAGATTCTAATATTAAAGGGTTTGAAATAAAACTGATTGAAAATCACATAGTCTCAAAATATCACAATTAGCAGACGACACAACCTTATTTCTATTAAATAAAATGGAAATGTCTTAAATACTAAATGTAGTAGAAAAATTTGGAACATTCTCAAGGCTAAAACTAAATAAAACAAAAACTGAAGGAATATGGTTAGGTAAGCATAAACACAGCATAGACAAATTTGAAAACAATAATTGGACAAATGGACCAATTAGGTCTTTAGGAATATATTTTGGTTTGAAGAGTGTCAAAAGTTAAATCAGAAAAAATATTAATACTCGGAAGAAAAGAAATCTAACGATGATAGGTCTAAGACCTGAAACCTCTAACTGGAAAGTTATACCAAGATTCTTCTTTGATAACTTTGGAAAAATATTTCTAATGTTTAATATGAACATAGAAAATATGAATTCAATATCTAATATAAATAAGAACAAAATACCAGACTTCTACTTAGAAATAATAAAACATAGTTAAATATACAAATGTGGAAAACTGCAACACCTGAAAACTTTAGATCAATCCGACAACAGATTATATGGGGAATAATTATATAAAAGATAAGGGTAAATGCCTTGTTTTTAAAATTGGATTGATAGTAAAATAATTCATATAAATGACATTTTAGATACCAATGGGAAAATATCAGAAAAGGTAGTACTTGAGAAATTAAAAACAAAACTAATTGGATTGCTGAAATGCTAAAACTTAAAATGCTATTCCAATAAAATGGAAAACAATGATTGAACATGAGAATTCAGTTAAGACTAAAGTTTAAACCAAGCTGAACATCAAAATAAATAGTCGTCCGGAACTTTTATTAAATAATATGGAAACAAAAATATTCATAGATTTATTAAAGTGCAGGGTAAAGAGACACCAGTAGGATTCTTAAAATGGAATCGTCTATTAACAATTGGTAACTTAAATAAAAACAGAAAGCATTTTAAAATTCACTCACTTTTTCTGAAAGATAATTCACATTTAGATGGAAACTTTTGCACTATATCTTACCTTGTAAAGTCTTATTGAAGCAATGGAAAATAAGTACAAGCTTGAACTGCCATGAATGTAATATTACAGAAGATTACGAACAGATGTTTCTAAGATGCAAAACATTAGAAGTATTTTGGGAAAAATAAAAGATATTTTAGATTAATATAGGAATTCATATTCTAAGCTTATCAAATCTAGCATGGGGATTTAAAATTGAACAGGAAGAATACTATGAAGTAAATTACTTATTAACAATAATCACATACACCATTTATAAGGCATACTACATTTCTGAACAAAGATCAAAACCTGCATTTTCAAATCAAAATTTCAAGAAATTTTCGAAATGGAGTGTAAACGGCGGGATAAACTTAATATTCTTTGCAGTGTTGCAAAATTTTAAGTGCTTTGTAACTAGATTTAAAGAACATTTATGTTTATTTTTTTTTTATGTCATAGATTTATGTAATATTATTATCACTTTGACATTTATAGAATAGAACCATATCATTATATGGTATAGGTGTATAGGCTGACGTTTGTGTTTAGATATATATATGTAAACTTATGCATGGGAGAGTGTATGCGTAAATTGTTTTGTACAAAACAAATGGCAATTAACATTTCATGTATAAAAGAGTTTTCTCCCTTTACGCAATAAAAATCACTGATTTCGTGCATAATGATCATGGATCACGATGTTTGTAATATTATCCAAATGAAATTAGCAAAGGACACAAAGCGGTTTTCTAAATTAGCAATATATATCTTCTTATTTTCAGCTTTGAATAAATCAAACTTGTTGAAATATCTACTTTCGTTTAATTGAACGTAATTTAGAATAATATCAAAGATTGAAGATATTTCAAATAGATGTATATACACATAGAAGAACATCATACATTAAGTAATCTTAATCATAGTGGCACACTAGTTACATTTGAAACTTACCTTGAAAGAATATGATAGACACAATTTTAAATCCAACGGAAAGTCACACGTGTTGTAGGAGTTATAAATAAATCACTGTAAATAACAAACCGTAAACAGAGAAAACAGATATCCGCAAAATGAATGTAAAATGCAAATGTAAATAATTCTAACAATGAAGAATATATAATTTCGTCAAGTAAATCCCTGGTTGATTTGATGATTAACACACAGGATAAACCTATATATAATGGCTGTACTATTTAGGGCAGTTGTTAACAACTAGATACTAGTGAAATAAAGAATTTGTTAATGTTAAAAAAAACATATGAGACTTTGCGCATTGCTTATTGCTGTGTGTTTGTTTATTCTACATTGGCTAGAGGTATAGGGAGGTTGAGATCTCACAAAACATGTTTAACCCCGCCACATTTTGCGCCTATCCCAAGTCAGGAGCCTCTGGCCTTTGTTAGTCGTGTATGTTTTTAAATTTAGTTCATTTATATGTTTTGAGTTTAGTGTGACGTCCATTTGCATTGAACTAGTACAAATTTTATTTAGGGGCCAGCTGAAACCCGCCTCCGGGTGCGGGACTTTCTCGCTGTGTTGAAGACCCATTGGTGGCCTTCGGCTGTTTTCTGCTCTTTGGTCGGGTTGTTGTCTTGTTGTCTTGTTGTTTGTTTCTTATTCTTTTCATTTGCATTATTAAATGAATTATTATGATTATAACTTCTAATCATGCAAATGATATGTTTATAGGAACCATTAAGCCAGTAATTTAACAAACCTGCTTTCTTAACAAAAGATAAAAAGATCAATATCAATCCTTTTACAATAAATTTTCATAAAAAGTTGTACAATCTATTATTATACAGGAAAACTACAAATATGGTTTTGGAAAAAACTCTTTTGTTTATATTTTTTTTTCAAATCTCAAAACAGGAGTTGTGCATGAAGAATCACTGAATAGACTTTAATTTTCCAAATGCCCACCTAGTTATTATCAAAATTTGATAAATGCTCATTGGACTGGCATGATACATATATTCTTGGTATACATTTCCAAAATATTTCACTCAACCCAGGCCTTTACGATAAAGTTAATAATTGTAGGGACTTGAATGAATTGAACTCTTTAAAGCCCTTGATTAAAAATGAATTTAAAGAAAATATATGAATATTTTTAAAATAGAGTAAAACCTTATGATGAAAACTGTAAACTCAAATGCTTTGTAAGTAAAGAATTAGTGGTCATAATTTAGAAATAGAATAATATAAAATTCCTAAAAGGATAGAATATGTAAACTGTGCCACTTGTTATACGATGAAGAACACTTCCTCCTTGATTGAAAATTAACAAAACAACTTAGAGATAATCTATTTGAAAAGATGAATTGAGATCAGTATCTCTTAGTCTAAACAATTTTGATTTTAGAAAATAATTTGAGAAACACCTTTTCAATAGAAAAAGCAGGCATTGTGGAAGTTTACATTTTATTAGAAGATGAGATTCATTTATTCTTCACTTGCAAAAAAAACTTGTAAAATATAACTTAAATTGATAAAATTATTTAAAAGGTATAACATCAAAACAAACAGTCATGGCAGTATAAGCGGCATATAAAAACTGAGGTCATGAGACAATTTTTTCAAAAAAATATCATTAAGCCATAGGTTCAACTAGTTTTATTATTTCATTTTATTTTTGAATTTTCTTGTCATAATCACAGTAATTAAATTTGACAAACACTTCTACTTTACCTAAGACACTTGACCTGTAAGTTATAAAATTTTATCACCTAAATGCAATCATGATTTCCTTTATCTTTGACTAGTTTTTGATTAATACCTTGTGTATTAATTAAGCAACAGGGGTATAATGATGAACATATCAGGCCATCATGGTGGACATAGTTTGTATGGCCACCATAATAAGAGAATGTCACAGGTAGTACTGTAGAGATGTGGTCCAGTTGAAAAAGGTCCAAAATTAGTATTTCTCAAGCAGTCAAACAGAATTCAAGACCCCTTTTACATAACATTTCGATAATTAGAGTTAGAGCTGATCAAGTTTTTAAACATTCTGATACTATTTGTCCAAAAGTAGTACACCACACTGTAAAAAATATTAGCAGGTGCGATTTTTCGAAATAACATTGATCGTATAAAGGAAATGCACTAGAAAATAACTGTTCTCGGGCCTGCTGTCTGCCATATTTTGTTTTTGTTATTTTTCGTAGGCAGTGGGTTTCACTTTTGAAATGTTTTCCTTTTGTTTTGCTGAGATCTTCGTCATTTTGTCTATGAATAGTTGTCTCATTGGTAATCGTTACAAATCTCCTTATTTTTATTGGACAGAAAATCAGAAATTGCTTCAAATGACAAAATGTAACATGCGAAACGATAATTGTGTATATGATTTCATTGACCTAATTAGGTTGTAGGGATTGTGTATGAATGCGAGACCCGAGCCCGAATTTTTGAAATACTGAATTTCATTGACCAATATTTGATTTTCCTTCTGTTGTTAAACTGATAAACGGCGAAAGATCTTAAACTAGCCCAAGCACCCCATAATGATGTTAATACTACTATGCAATTCAAAGTCAATAAACTTTTCAGGCATTTTCCTTTGTTATATCTTAATCTTGACAGATGTGGTGTTGATATGGGATCTTTGATAGTCCCGTTAAATCAAACCAGAAACGTTTTAAGACTCAGGGAGAAATTCAAAGCTTGACATATTAGATCGACTTATGTTTTGTTGAAAACCGTATATGACATCTAGATATTGTTTGATTGCTGTCTAATTTCTAATTTACCCAACACCTCCTTTATAATTATTTGCATATAAACCTATCCCGACAAAACAAAACAATGATGATGCCACCGCTGAATGCATGCATACAGTTCTGTAACAATTGCTATTAGTAAATTTTGATGTTGAAATACAATTTGAAATGGTTGTTTAAAAGACAGATGTGATGCACCCCAAAAAGCTTTACTGCCAATAAATTCATGACCAACTATCATGAATATATTACGACTCCAGCAACGGAATTGCTGACACGTTGTTACTTCATCAAATTAATAATTCATTAAATACAGGAAAATGCTGGATCCGTTTCGGAAAAGCTATTAGTCCACCATGAAAAGCCATTATTAACCAATGAGACTATTATGTAGTATTAACATCACATTGACATCGAGCAACTAATTATTTAGACCGTCTTCACATAGTAAACAGTAACGAGGTAACGATGTCTTATTAACTAAGACTGGTTAATGTTCCTCTCATTAGATACGCGTATGTTTTCTGAAAAAAAGCTGAGTTCATACACAAGGTTAGGGGTTCTGTTGACCGTATATGTTGAACATATATCTACATATTAACTACCAGTATTTAATCTGCAAAAGTAAAATTGAAGTGCATAGTGAAGGTTAAATAATTGTATCAGGAAACTTAATATATTAAGACGTGTGTCGCCTATCGTCTTAAAATAGTTTATGCAGAAATGTCCATTTTATTGGTTTTTCCTATAATTTGACCCCTTCCCAGTCTAAAAACCTCACTAAGATCATGTATGTTAAAATAGCAGGTTTGCCACTCCATGTCCTATACAGAAATCTGTGCAAGTTCGGATTAACAATGTATGACGCAGACTACCAACTTCAGAGATATGGGTCCCTTTGTTCTTCTATTTACGGTGTTCATATTTTGTTTAATGATTTTTATTGTTACTTATTTAATGTGTTCTTCTTCTTGTCCGTACAATCTAACAATAACAGTTGTAAATATATGCTGCCAAGAATTTAGGGAAAGTTTCTAATTTTTAGTAGAAAATTGGACGATTTCGTAAAAAAGTTTAAAAAAAAAATGTAAAGACAACTTAGTAACAAATGTTTTCTTGTAAATTAGATCCGTATTCAATATATCGTCTTACTGGGTATGGACTTGACTGACTTGGTCCTGTAGTTCCTGCTCCTGTTATTCAGACTGCATGTATCATGTAACTATGTCTTGGATGAATTTGTTCGTAAACGTTGATTAAGTGAACGATTTATTTTAGGGGTACTGTGTAGAAAGATGCTTAATCATGCATGAGTATATATTATATCTTTAATCTTTTAAATAGATTCAAGTAATGCATTTTGTTAACTTGTTCGTCTGTTATACTTATATATATATTTGTTTAGTATTAGTGGTCTTTGTGTTTGCCCTTCCCAATTGTTTTTTTTTTCATTGACCAACAGTCAGCAGTTTTAGAACTAAGAAAAAGTAGTTTAACTCTGCTACAACGTAGATATTTTGTATTAATTTTCTTTCTTTGCATTCACATTCATGTATGAAATAATGGATAATTTTGGTTTGTAAGGGCACATTTTCCTTTAACTTAAAGTAGATGGGCAATATTTAGGAGAAGTTCATATTCCCTTCACAGCCGATAATATTTACTTATAAACCCGTAGACGCATTTAAATCACGAGAAAACATGTCAACCAGGCTATTCATAACAACCCATCTCAATTCATAAATTATATTCAAAACCAATGATGCTTTCTTAGCATGTCATTTTAATACAGCATAGTTTTGTCATCCAATTTACTACATGTATATGCAATGTATTTAAGGCTTGGTTGAGGACGACGATGACACAATTTTTCTTCCGACTGCCTCCACGTCTCCGGAAAAAGCTGATACAACATCAAGTAAGTTTTAGTATTGTGTAAGATTAGCACATAGATATAAGAAGATGTGGTATGAGTGCCAATAAGACAACTGTACATCCAAGTCACAATCTGTAACAGTAAATCATTATAGGTCAAAGTACGGCCTTCAACACGGAGCCTTGGCTCACACCGAACAGCAAGCTAGAAAGGGCCTCAAAATTACTTGTGTAAAACCATTTAAACAGGAAAACCAACGGTTTAATTTATATAAAAACGAGAAACGAGAAACACTCATGAACCACATCAACAAACGACAATCACTGAACAACAGGTTCCTGACTTAGGACAGGTGCAAACAAATACAGCGTGTTTTAATGTTTTAACAGACGCCAACCTTCACCCTAACCTGAAACAATAGTGTAACATCACAACATAGAAAGACACACTATAAAATATCAATTGAAATGGCTTAACTCAATCAAAAGACATATTAACAAAAACAGGTAAACATACACTGAACGAATAAAATTGATCTATGACCCAATGTGAATACAAAATCTATAAAAGAGGGGATATGTAAAACAATATCAGAAAGACAACCATACCCTTGGACAAAATGCCGCCAAATAAAATGATTACTTTTATTCTTTGACAAACAAGCTTATTACCATATTTGAGAAGGTCTATTGGCATATATTTCACATTTAAACAAACAAGAGACCGTACGTGTAGGAAATCAGTATTTCGCAAATAATGATCACTTTGGAAGGAGCAAGATTCTACAGAGCCTGGAATCATTTCCATTCACATTTATTTGTTTATTCTGAAAATGATATGACGTCTTAAAGGTGTTCATATTTGTTTCCCAGCAACCTTTCGAAGATGTATGAATGTGCAAAATGGATGTGGTAATGCTTGCTGTAACAAATCGATTATCTTTGATATTTATTATTCTTTTGATCTATTGTAAAGACAGAATAAATTGAAGCATATCAATATTACATAAAACAGTTGAAGTCATTTTATGTTTTTGTGATATCTTGCCTGACCAAGGAAATGTTGTACCTATTATATAGTAAAAACAGCCTGGAAATTAAAAAAAAAAGTTTAAAGTATCGAACTATCCATTAAATGAAGTAAATATAATACAAATCGTGTCTGTAATGATATTCTGATCACAGAAAAGACAATGCAATCATTCCTTTAAAGGCATAACAATTATTTATAATGTATGAAACAAAATTTTAAACTATATGTTTTGACCTTGACATCTACCGCCATGTATCATGAATGTTCTGCAGAATGAGATACATGATCTAATTGGTTTGGTTTTTTGATGCAAAATATTAACTTGTATATTCAATAAAATTCATAATCATACCACATCATTCAACTTGAATAATAGCACAATTCTAAGAAATCATTAAGTCTGCTTCATATTTTAATTTACAACAAAGAACAGTGAGGGTTAAACATCTAGATACGATTCATTTGTGCTGCCGAAACGGAAAATAATATCGCTTCAACTGTCGTTCTTCCACTAATAGCAAAACATTCAATACAATTCTAATTATCATTTATTGTGTACTTTATGGATGTATAACAGTAAATTTTTAGGTTGAACGTGCACTTTAATTCTAATTAATATATTTTGCAGGTATCGCAGCTGGAACTGTAGTATCAGTTGTTGTTGTTATTGCCATTATTGTAGTTCTCGTTGTCATTTATCGACGAAGGTACCATGAACAATTTTATTGATATGTTAATGACACATTTTGAATAAATACAGAGTTATCCATGTTATCAAGCATTTAAGAAAATGCTTTTTTGCTAAATTGAACAAAAAGACAATCGTAGTATTTTAACCATACGAACTTAAATAACATTTAATATGAATTAACGGTTTGTGTTGAATATTCATTAACGACGTAGCGATGTATCAACACCAAAGACATCTTATATATGATTGCAAGATTTTCTGGCACTCTTATTCTAACCTTATAAAACATATTAGTTATGTATACCATGTTCGCTGTAATTATATTATACGGTCCATACTGAGTTGCCAAATTAACTGATTTATGAAACCAAATATGGACAGTATTGTTTGATGTGGGCAAGCATTTGTATCATGCGAACCATCCTTAGATATCAAAACTACCGATTATAGTGCCAGTATTATTTTTAAATAAAACAGGAACTGTATCACTCTCAATTAAGGTCGACAAAATTTCGTAGTCATTTTTACAAATACTGCTAGCATTTATCCTATATTACCAATTTATTGATTTATTATTCCGGCATTAAAAAGGCGAATGAACAAGAAAAGGCAAGTCAAAAGCATGAACTAAAAGTAAACAAATACAAAAACTCACATAAAGAAATCTAACAAAACAATAAATAAATTTCTAAATTTTAAAGTTCTCCTTAAACTGTTGCATGCAAGTATTTTCATTGTAGACAAACTTCCAAAGAACCGCACATGAAAAGTATTCGAGGTGAAGATCGTCCAGTAAATGTGCATGCATATACAAAAGAAAATAATTCAGATGGACAGTATCATGAAATTGATATAACTACTGTTGACGATTCCGTAGTAAAACCATTGGCAAACAACAAGGAACCAGCTAACAAGACCGCTGAAGATAAAAATGTATACACTAGGATCGTCTCATCCACGTTCGAAATCCAAAATGAAGCTGACAACACAGACAATACAATTTCAAATCCCGGATATAATGATATTAATTCAAAAGACAGAAGCAACCAAAATAACAAATTCAACAAGAGATACACATCCTGAGGTTGACAAAATGGCCGTAAGTGATTATGATCTGGCAAAGTCAATCACTGATACAGAAGAAATTGATCTGTATACAGACAATACTGACTATGATCATTTGAATAGTGTTAAAAAGCAGGAAATAATTATAAGTGACGTAAAAGTTTATGATCATTTAAAAAGTGCGACAGAATCCGATCCTACGTATGATCATTCTGGTTTTACTGTAAGGGAAAATACTGACAATTATGTGCATTTTAGTGTTGAAAAGTAATAACATACCAATGTAAGTTATTAACAATTCATTTCCTCCTTGAATAAATGAGCAAAATATGATCATTTTAATGTTGAAAAATAGTACACAGAATTAAATCATTGATAAATCATCACTTTCCTGCTCATATTTCTATCCATAATGCCTAATACATGAACATTATACTTATCAAATTATTACTACATCGTCTATTTTTATAAATTGTCATGCATTAATACTGTTACTTTAACATTAATTGTAGAAGAGTGTTCTTTCAACTAACAATTTCTAACATAGGTTCTTGAAACAACCATAACTAGCTACAGCTCTCTTTCTGTTGGCTAATGAAGACATAATAAGACTCAACCAAAGCGTTGTTATACACGCTTTTTTTGTTAATATTTGTTTTCTGTTTTGTTCCCCTTCCCCTGTTAGTCATGAAATAAACCATAAGTAGTAATTGGGAAAGGTAAACACAACTACGGACCAAAATATGATCGTACATATATATATATATGTGTATCCAAAATTCCATTTGAGAGGTATTTCTCATTTGTAAATAAGTAAAACAATATATTTTTGGAAATGAAATTACATTTTATGTCAGCTTTGTTGAATCCGTATTGAAATAAGTAAGTAAAAAGCATTTGTTTATATATTGGTATACAAAAATCATTCGTGTTGATAAGGAATTTATAGTGGAATCTTAGAACAATATTTTTTAAATGTGTAACCAAACTACAGTAAGCACATCTTCCTAAATGAGTTCGACTTAAACTTAACTAAAAAAATACTCTCCTGGAAATTTATCTGCTAAGCAGTTTTCAAATTTCCCCCAAAAAATAGTCGTTATGTAAAGGAAAGAATCATCACTAAAAAAGAATGTATACATACAAGTTTGCGTAGATTGACAAGAAGCTAGTTGATATAAAAAGATACGTGAAATATATAATCTCAAAACAGTATAAAACAAGTATACCATATTAAATATACATAATCTGTAGTTACCCGGTAACCATACATGTATGTATCCCTTTTTTGAATAACTGTAATTATCAAGTTGAATGGCGAAAAAGTAGCAGTTCCCTATGCCTGTTTGACATTCGGTTTATTTCTAAATTGACAATTTTGTTAAGATAATAAATACTTCATACAGTGAGAAATCTAATATGTCTTGCATATTTACAAATACTTGAAAGTAAAAGAGAGGCAGAAGACGTCAAAGGGACATTCAAACTCATAAGTAGGAAATTAACTGACAATGCCATGGCTAAAAAGAAAAAGACAAACAGACAGCACACAAAACAACACAATCTGATGTTCAGTACTTGTCGTTTGTTGATGTGGTTCATAAGTATTTCTCGTTTCTCGTTTTTAATAGATTAGACCGTTGGTTTTCCCGTTTGAATGGTTTTACACTAAAAAATTTGGGGCCCTTTATAGCTTACTGTTCGGTGTGAGCCAAGGCTCCGTGTTGAAGACCGTACTTTGACCTATAATGGTTTACTTTTATAAATTTGACTTGGATGGAGAGTTGTCTCATTGGCACTCATACCACATCTTCTTATATCTATAGAAAACTAAAGACTGCGCAACACGAACCCCACCAAAAACTGGGGGTGATCGCATGTGTTCCGGAAGGGTATGCAGATCCTGTTCCACATGTGGCACCCGTTGTGTTGCTCATATAAGTACAAACCCGGTGTTTATAGATTAGAGAGGTAGAGACTTTAAAGAGCCCATGTCGCTCACTTGCATCTTCAACAATGGCCACATTTTAGTCATTCGTGAGATTCTTGGCTTTGGTTAAAATTACAAAAACAAACATTTGATACGATGAAAAAAGAAAACAGGAAGTTGGTCTGCATAATCTATCAGAAATATTATTGGACTATATGAGTGTTTGTTTTGTACATTATTGAGTGTTAAGGAATAGTTGCGATCGTATCCAATGGTCAAGTTCAATACATCATACAGCAATGTTGAAAATCTGTAAATGCGGAACAAAATTGTATTTTTATGTTTTGAAATACAATGTTTGTTTCTGTTTCCATTCTTCTTGTAGAAACCATTGTACAATTTATTTCTTTTTGAATAAGATTTGTCCTTTAAAAGAGAGGCGAAAGATACCATAGAAATATTCAAACTCATCAGTCGAAAATAAACTGACAACGCCATGACAAGAAATAAAAAAGACAAACAGACAAAAAACGGTATAAAACACAAAACATATAATAAATTAAAGACTGAACAATACAAACCTACAAAAAACCGGGAGGATCTCAGGTGCTCCGGAAGGACCAGACGATCCTGGTCCACGTGTGGTTACCGTTGTGTTGCTAATGTAAGTACAAATGCGGTGATAAATGTAATTCGGTGGGTGTAATTCGAGGAAAAGAGGTCGGGATTGTGGCTACGATGATTAAAACAAATCTTTCGTAATCTTTGTAATAAAAGTATTGTATATTAGCGTTTGTTGGAGAATTTATGATTTTCAAACATAACATTTTGAACCCCACCACATTCTTTATTTGCCTGTGTAACGCCAGAAACCTGTTATCATATGTATGTCGTTGGTTGCTGTCTACTATATTTGTTTTTGATTCATTGTTGTATTATAAATCTGGCTGTGGATTTATTGTCTCTTTTCGATTGTTTCACATTCTGTCATCGTGAGACCTTTCTAAGTTTTGCATACGATATGGGGTTTTCTCTTTGATGAAGGTCGTACTTTGTATGTGTTATATCAATGTCCTATGGTCTTGTTGGATAATTGTCTCATTAACATGCATACCATCATAACATTAACATCATAAAAGGGTGAAGGTTTGGTACCATTAAAACGTTTAAACCCGCTGCATTTGTTTGCACCTGTCCTAAGTCAGGAATCTGATGTTCAGTAGTTGTCGTTTGTTGATGTGGTTCATAAGTGTTTCTCGTTTCTCGTTTTTATATAGATTAGACCGTTGGTTTGAATGGTTTTACACTAGTAATTTTGGGGCCCTTTATAGCTTACTGTTCGGTGTGAGCCTAGGCTCCGTGTTGAAGACCGTACTTTGACCTATAATGGTTTACATTTATAAATTTTGACTTGGATGGAGAGTTGTCTCATTGGCACTCATACCACATCTTCTTATATCTATCTATATACCACATCTCTTTCATTTATTGTTTTTGCTTATTTAATATTAGATGTTTTTGTATACCCATCCGTCCGTCCGTATTTCAACACGTGGTTACAAGTTTCGTAAAAATTAAAACACGGCATTAGGATTGAAAGCATTTTGAGAAAGATACTGTACAATTTAAGCGATTTGCGATTTTGTCATTTTAGAGTTATGGGACATTATTAATGGAAAGTTTGACATTTTCTTAATCATGTTAAATGTTGTACAATAACTCGAATTTGCTTTGATACTTTTCCCTGAATTCTTTCACAGGGCTAGACATTATCAAAGGAAGCTTCCTTTGAGTTTTTCAGTTTTCGTGATCTTCATGTTTGTCATTCCAGAGTTTTTTTTACTTTATTGCAAAATTGGACATTGTTTCGTATATCGCTCATTAACCCCATTATGCTTGGATTGATTCGTACACTGTTGTTGAGATTGATAAACAGAAGCTCTCTTTTTGGACAAAAATATGCAAAAGATATGTTGTAAATGCTTTATAGTCAAATTTCAGATATGAACCTCTTATTTGTTTTTTAAGAAGTCAAACGTCATTTTCAAAGAGTTCGAAAACAATACCCCGGGGTTAATAAAGATTTTAAAATTCCCCCGTTGAAATAAGCAGCATCGAAATGGGGAAAACGTTATATTTGCTATGAACATCAGAAGTTTTAATTTAATAATTTCGATTGATTAACAACACAAAAAGTCGACGGTATAAGGTTTCAAGACTTGAATGTTATCTGTTTACTAGGCGAGTGGTGTCGATAATAGACTTCAGATTCTTGCTTGACACTTTATGGCTATCCCTTTTAAGGAGACAATGCTACAAGCTACACCGTTTATGTCATTTTTCTGTTCGTTGCCGTCTAACTCTTTTTCAATATAAGTTGTCCCTTCAGTGAAATGACTACTGATGAGCAAACGCGTACTTTTTTGGGGTTAAATATCAGCAGGTAAAAGTGAAAATTCGACTGTAAAGTTGATTTAAATTTATACTCATAAGTGTTTGTTATGTCAAATGATGAATTATAATCTATATGGCACATTTATTGCACAACCTTTTGTTTGTTTGACAATACAACACATCTTATCTTTACTTTATTGTGGCTATAATAATTTGCGGTTCACAATATTTATTTCCCTGCTATTAGATTTGTAAATTTTGGAGATGAAGCGACCTGAATATGTTAACTTTATTTAATTTATTGGTACTTTATTTGATGTATAAAATATAAATGGAGAAGATACGAGAATTTACATTGATTTCAGAGTTTTTGGGAAAAGGAATTACATTCTGACAATTGACTTTTGTTAAGAGATTTATAATAATGTATAATTAACAAAGATAAACGTGTTTGTTTTGTCATAATGATAAGATATTATAGTAATGATAATATCTAAAGAGAAACAGAAAAGATGATACCAGTGGATTGGAACCTACTTACCCCTCAATCGTTAGTTTCCTGTGTCATTCCTTAATTGTCTTTAATGTATCATCTCTTTCCCTTTAATTATGGTTTTGTCTGACCTTCTGCGTTTTTGTATTGCTAAGTTTGACTGTATATTACTACTTCAAGTCTTATCATGCACAGAGTATTTAAACATTTTCATAAACTTGTATAGTCGCACTTAAAAAAAAAATACGTATCATGTCTATTTTGACATAATAGCCTACAAATTATCAGATGTTACTATTAACAGTCAGTTACAGTGCCCGATTTATTATTTCAATACATTAGAACTAAGGTATTATCTACATATTATTTAATTCACTGATAAATTTTAACAAACACATCAAGGAATACTAAAAAATAATAAAGGAAATAAGCTATGAATTTAGATTGTAAAGGGACGATCGAAGTTAAAATTTGGAGACAAAAGGACTTTAAACTGTTTACAATAATTGAGCATACAAAATGAAATGAACAGTCATATATTCGCATTCCGACTTTTTAAATGCCCATTTAATCAGGTGTGTGATTTTTTCTTAATAAGATTATGAGGCAAAGTGGTATATAGGGTAGAAAAATCAAAACTTTGAACAGATTCGAAATCACCAATATAAGCATGCAATTTATCAAGTACTTCCAACGAATTTTGACACTCCAAAAGTAATTAATTCTACTATTTTCAAAGGCCTTATTTGAACAATTTCTTACCAGGTTTTTGATTGTACCAAGTGTACTAGTAAGTAGAATAGATAGTTTGATAGAGGAACAATAGCTTGAAGACGAAATAAATCTATATTTGTAAGGAGTTTTGTGCAGCTTCGGAAGCCAGTACATAGTTAGAACTTTCATTGTATTTGGTTCTGCTTGTAAAGAGGTAGCTAAAAGTTTATGTTTGTTACATATGTTATTTTCCGAAAATGGAGTCAGTTGGAATGTTGGTGAATTTGTGATTTCCTTTTGTAGAACATCAATGTAAAATTTACGTCAAACAATAATGATATTGTTAGCAGCCTTATCAGCCGGAACAAAATATATTCCTTGCCGAGTTCTTTTAGCTTATGTTTGATACGGGAAATTGGGCTTTTATGGTTGTTGTTAGGAGTAAAATGATCTTTAAAATGTTGAATACGTATATCAACTATGTTCATTACCGAATTAAAAAGAATCTAATGATTTCTTGACAGCTTTTTCTCGTTTTATGTTACGACACTCATTCCAATTAATAATTGACGGGGACGATATTTAGGTCCTTTACTGAGGAATGGTTTCACTCTAGGTCACATACTATGTTAAGGTCTCCTGTTATAACATGGGAACTGGGGCCATAAATGTATTCGGATTTACTTGCAATTTCATGAGGAAGGTGTATTGTCACTGATATTAACATCTTTACACACTTCGCTGTAATTAAACACATATTTTCGGGTAGATTTTTGTAGTCATAACAAATAAGAGGGAGTTCAGTATTATCAAAATGCCAGGAATTGGTTCTTTAACAGAATGATCATTAAAAATACCGGCAATATTTACAAAATCAAAACCTTTATTGACATATTTAATTTTACTAAAATGTTTTTGTGATCTTCAGGGCTATCAATTTTGGGAAACAATTTAGAATAACAATATGCAATTATAATTTGGACAATTTCATACTTAGGACTGCAATATAAAATTGTGTTGCATTCTTCCAAAATTTGATGTAATTTATTAACAGGCAAAGAACAGAGCTTAGTTAATAGATAGTGTCTACCGTTGTTTTTGAAATAGAAATTAGGTCCGAAATATTTGTATTGTTACTACAAAATTTTCTTTAATTGCGATTTTTTCTACTCCCATGAGATCTGTTTTTACATACTGTTTTATACACTATATCCAAAATGTTAACAGAATCTGTTCTAGATATATTACCAATTCCCATGATATTGTCGTTAAGACCGAGAGGATAGACTGTTTGAATTTTTTAATCCAATTTAATTCAATTATTTTTCGTGATCGTACAAAATGTGAATGAGATTCCCCAGGCTGTTTATTAACTACTTATAAAGGTTGAACTATTAAATATTTAAAAGGATGATTGTGCTTCTTAAGGTATTGATAATGATACTTTTGAATTTATGGGGTCTTTTAAAACGAGAAAGTTCTATTATGTTCATATTCGAACATTATTAATCATAATTATATGTACACTGGAAGTTCGCAACCTTTTCAATAGCTTGGGAGCCTGTCGTGTTGTGTACCTTGATATTTGTATATTTGATGTTCTCTTACGAACAAAAAGCGACCATTAAAATCTTTGCAAAAACAAACTGAATAAGACTTGTCATATGTAGTTTTTTCAAGAACATCTAGTGAGTTCAAGTTTTTTCGCTTGAATCTAATCCCAAGACAATTATTGGTTTAATTTCCTCTTTGTTTTCTTTTTGAAAAGCTGCAAAAAAAATGTTACTTAAATCTATATTTTAAGCCTGTGTTTTTTCGCTAATAAACAATTT